>CAXKVT010000170.1:600000-968660 GCA_964058875.1 Carex rostrata
TAGCTCGAATATTAAATTGTATGTACGATGTAGATCTGTATTCTAATATTCTTTTATCGTAGAGGATGAATCTGCAATGACCACCTGATCACAACATAAAAATACAAATGAACCAATGAGAAGGAATATGGGCCACTGGAGTGCCCATTGGATACTTGGTAACGGAAACGGTTTGGTGGGCCATTGTCAATATGGGCCCTACGGCCTGCTTTAGAATGAGCCCCTTTATGGTTGATTCCATAATTGGTGAATACGGACCACCAATGGCTGAGATTAAATCCAGACCGTTCTTTTGTCTACAATTTGATACAGGACGGGTTACATATTCATTAATTGGTCGAGGTCTAGATTCCTGAATTAACTAAAGAAAAATAAGTTTAAATCTGGACCGTCTGATCATAATTTGGATCAATTTAGTTCGAGGTATAATTTATGAAATTTATTTTATATCTGTACAGATGATGATCAAATAGTCAGGAATCATACTGAAAGTTACATTTGAGATCCGAATTGCAGTTGTGGTAGGACATGTAAACAAATCTTGATCCTCAAGTTCAGATCCTCGGAGGTACCTCAAATTTTGTGTTTCCATTTGGATCAAAGGCAGAGCCCGACTTTCAAACTATAAAGGTTAAATATAAATGAAGGTCAATCATATAAAATTTTCATAGTGTGAATGATAATCAATTTATATTAACTTAAAACATTTTATTCAAAAATATAAAAAATCAAATATATAAACACAACTTTTGAGAATTAATGGGGGTCAATTAACCCCATAGGCTTGATTTAAATCAGTTGCTAATTCAGACAGTCTGATCAGAATCTGGACCAATAATGTCTGAAAAAAAATCTATGGGTCTCTTTAATATTTTTGCCGCATATCGAACGGCCCGGATAAGTAACTCAAATTACCTTGGATGATATGCATTCTTAATAAAGCAACTAAACATATACTGCTCACAGCAAGTTGGATGGTGACTGCAACCCAAGTAAGAGAGACATTTGCATTGTACCTTGACCTGAAATTTGTTATTACTCTTTTCGTGTAGAAAAATTTTACCAAGTCAGAGTTACTATTCTGTATCGGGACAAATCAAGTCAATTCAATTGAGACTTGAAGGCAGAGACAGGGAGGGGGCAGACTTGGACTTGGGAGTTGATTTAGCCATGCATGTTATAATTACCAGTATAAAATGATGTAGATAGAAGGAATCAAGGGACACTGTTACTGGTAGTGTGTACAGTTGTTGGGAAGCAAAATGAGGAGTACTGTATTCATGATCCTCTTTTTGCTTCTCAGTGCAATGGCGATGCAAGCTGCTGCTGGTTATATCGGCTATGCCAACTTACAGAATCCCGGTGAAAACAATTTTGCAGCCGGTGGAGGTAAGTGTTATCTCTCTCGTTCCGAGTGTGTTAGTAAAATAATAATCATGTACGACCAAAATTAGTCATAAATAACCTCGTGGTTTTTTATTTTAATGCCATATATATATTAATTCATATGTTCTCAACTTTTGCACAAATTCAGTGCCGGATATTGGAGGACCTAAAAGATCTCGAATCCATGGAGGACGCAACTGCTGCTCAGAGTTGCATCCTGGCAGGCCTCCTGGTGCTAATTAAAGAATGATGGAGATTTGTGTAAACTAATAGCAACAATTAAGGATGATCTATTATGTAATTACCTACTTTAGTTGTACATTTGGCGGTACTTTTACTATAATTATTTGGATATATTGTGTTGCAATCATCTGATAAATGCATTAAAATGCTTAATTCAACGAAATTTCAATCTTGTAACCGATACTCCAGTCCATTGCTCTTCTCATACAATACAAACTATCCGAGTAGAACAGAAAATGGTATTGGCTCTATAAGTACACTCTATCAAAAACTGAATCCAACTTTAGTTTGAGCATTTCATCAAACGCCTTAATGGAATGAATCTATTCCATGAACTCAACTCAAAATTTCCAGATTTTCAAGTGTTTTACAAATTATATTTTACTAATATCATAAGATTACTTGCAATATTTGATCGTCTTTTGTGATTAGATGCTGTTTCAAACTAAGTCTTTGAAAACGAAATTGAGCCGGCCACAGCGGAGGATTCAAGTAGAATATATACTTACACATGATGAAAATCAATTTGGTATCAAATTAAACTAAATAGGGTCTATTTTGATATTCGCGTCAGAGTAAAACCGACGACTCAGATTTCATTCTATCTGATCAGTTATTGCAATGAAGCCCTCAATTTTGCAGTCATTCTAAGAGTTACAAGGTAAATATAATAAATTAAAGTATTGGGTGAGAAATTGGAAAATCAACTGCAGGGAATATAAAAAATCAAGGAAATTATTTATGAATTGATTTTTTTATTTCACATTTCTGAACAAATGGTGAGCGGTACGCAATAACCTTCTCACAAGTCACAACATACAATAATTTTTTTTTCATTAAAAAGGCCAAAGTCCGTTTCATTGAAACAGAGGTAAATTACACCCAGTTTGAGCGAAAACGTCAACAATCATAGATCACAACCACGTAAAGATAAACCAAATAGAATCCCAACAACAAAAACAAAAGCACATAAACAGCCAAGAATTTAAGAAAGAAAAGCACATAAGATAATCTAAGCCACACTCATAGGAGCTGAGTTTAATAAAGTCGTCAGAAAATGTGTCCATCCATTGCTTGGGTCTTTGAATAGCAATCTTCATGGTTCGTGGTGCATTCCCCCTGCATAAGCCTCTATCTCCATATGTGCACCTTCATCATTTGGATGCCAACTAGCCAAAGGTATTTCATCAAGCACTGATGGCAGCCAGAGAGCCATACAAATCTTTACCTGTTCTGTCACTGTACCTGTCCAATATTGAACAAGGGATATTATTAGTAAGATAATTTGCTTAGGATTTTTAGCTTTACCTGTGTTGAAACACAATTCATTTCTATATTTCCATATAGTCCAGCAGAGAGCGCTACACACTAAAAGCATAGAGGTCCTGTGAGAAGAAGGTAGCTGGTTAGCAAAATGAAGAATATCAGAAAAAGAGTTCCAAGTTTGACTAATGTCCTGACAAGATCCCATCCAGAACCATATTACCTTAGTAAAGCGACATTGAACAAACAAATGATTAACTGTTTCAGGTAAATGACAAAACTGACATTTTGAATCACCTTTCCAACCTCTTTTTCTGAGGTTTTTTTTAGTTAAAATTATGTTCTTGGCCGTGAGCCACATGAAGACTCGAATTTTAAGAGGGACAGGGATGGTCCACCACAGCATTGTATTTTGTGGTTTGAGCCCTCGAAAGTTTAGTAGTTTATGTAGGGACTTGATCGTAAATTTTCCGGAAGCCTCACATCTCCAACTCAATTTGTCTATGGAGTGTGTGTAGGAGATATGACTAATAAGATCAAATAGTTCTATCCATTCAACATATAACACTCCACGAAGTTGTCTCCTAAATTTTAAAGCACTTCCTTGTGAATTAACAACCGACTGAAATAAAATATCTGGATTGCTACAAATACTGTAAAGAGATGAGAATTTAGAGGATAGGGCACACTGCTGAAACCAAATGTCATTCCAAAAGGAAATTTGGGAGTTGATACCTGGTTCATAAGACACACTAAGATTGCCTAAATGCTGATTTTTAGTAATGGTATTCCAAAACTCAGAAAATGGTATGTTATGGTGAGTAAAATATTTGGTCAAAATCATGAATTTTCAAGGGCTATGATAGGTAGGATCCTTGAATTTCCACCGCCATTTCATCAAGAGAGCAATGTTCATTTGCCTTAAATTTAGAATTCCTAAACCACCAAATTCTTTGGAGAAACAAGCAACTTGCCAGCTAATCAATGAATATTTTTTCCTACTTGTAACGATACCTTGCCAAAGAAATCGACATCGTATTTGATCGATTCTTTTAATGACATGAGCTGAAATTTTATATACCGACATAGAGTATAAAGGGACATAAGATAATACCGAGTTTATTAAAGTGATTCTGCCTCCTATAGAAAGAAGACTACCCTTCCAATTTTGTAGCTTCTTTTCTATTTTATCAATAAGAAAAGCCCATTATACTATAAATAGATAATTTTCAATGTGCCCTTTATCAGTACAATAAATAGATAATTTTCAATGCGCCCTTTATCAGTACCGTTTCTTATTTGCTTCTGGTGACTTTAAAATTTTATCTTATTTATCTTTTAACACTTACAACACTTTATTATTTATTCCTCATGTAATTAGTTTCATATTAACTCTAATTAAATTATTAAAGATCTTAGCTATTTACCTCTAATTAAGAATTACAAAGTCAAAATACAGTTGACTCTCAACTGAAAATTATGATCATTAGTTTCTTCTTAATTAACTGAAAATTGGACATAATTGTAAAGGAAATTTAGCATCAATTGTGTAATTGAATGTAATCATTAAATCATATGTCTCCACCTCATGTGTAACAGAATTTCCAAACATATTTTAGTAAATATTATACAGTTAACAATATTGTATCAAGTGCATAATATTAATTTTATAATTATTATTTAGAAATAAACTATAGTTTTTAATAATTTAATTAGAGTTAACATGAGATTAATAACATGAGTGATAAATAAAAAAAAATTACAAAAATTGAAGGATAAATTAATAACATAAATTTGTCTCTAAAAACAAACAAGAAATCCAATAATCCAAATTACTGCACATATACTGTTCAAATAAAGTCGGACAGTAAGAGTTAGACATTTTCGTTGTACCTTGACTGGAATTTTGTTATTACTCTTTTCGTGTAGAAAAAATTAACCAAGTTAGAGGTATTATTTTGTACCGAGACAAATCAAGTCAAATCAATTCAGACTTGAAGGCACAGAATTGAAGCCATTTCTCTCAACTGGATTGGGTTATCGTGATAGTTGCCCCTTGTTTCTTTTGCGATGAGTTTAATTATATGACTCCATATAGATATGTTCTCTATTTTTGCACAAATTCAGGGCCATATACTAGACCACAAATCTATAATTAATTAACTCAGCCGATCATGCTGTGGTGAGAGATGTTGTGGTGAGAGATTCGTGTTAAGTTAAAAATTTCAATTTCAGACCGTCTGATTCAATTCTACTCAGTCAGGTAACCTGAGGGAATGTGAATTCCTTAGACTTGCCCTTGCAATTGACTTCTGAATTACAACCTAGATACAGTAATTTATTTGCTCTTCACTTGCAAACAACTAGAAGAGCTACAATGAAAATTATAACACGGAAACAAACAGCTCATGTTCTATGGAAGAGCAGCATCTTGAGCCATTTTAGTTATCCATGCCGAAGGTTAGGCAGCAGGGCAAGGGATACGCAAGACAGGGCATAGAAACAGGTTATTCTTCCTACGAATGGTGACTCCGAACAACTCAGACATATCCAATTTGTCCGGCTTCACCCCATGAGGGAGTTCCCAATCAAAAAGATATAACAAATTAGCCAAGCACAATTTCCACATTTGCGATGCCAAACATTGTGCTGGGACATTGTCGACGTCCGGCACCAAAAGGGATGTACTCGAGCTCAGTCCCCTTATAGTCAAATGCATGCACTTTGAACCTGTCTGGCTTGAAAGCATCGGCATCGTCCCAATATTTTGGGTCTCTGCCCAATGCCCAAGCATTTACTAGCCGAGGGAGGAGTGGCACCGGGACATGAAGACGGAGGGTCTCCCGGATTACATTTTTGATGTAGGGTAATTTGTTGACTTCGTTGTCGGTTACCGTTGAGTTTCCTTTTAGGACAGATCGTACCTCTGCTTGTGCCCTCTCCAGAGCGCTCGGGTGCCTCAGAAGCTCTGACATGGCCCAGTCTAAGGTGGTAGCTGATGTCTCACCTCCGGCTCCGATAAGGTCCTAAATTTTCATTAGATATGCATAATATTAATTATGTTAACCGTGAAAAGAGAGAGAAAACAAGTGTTTATTTATCAAAAATAGAAGAAAATAAATTACTAATTGCAAAAGAAGAAATATCGATCTTACCAACAGAACACCTTTGATGCTGTCCAATTCTAAAGGAGTTGGCACTCCCTCACCCGTGTGCATCTTCAAGAGCACATCGAGCAAATCCTCATCTTCGATCGGTATCAGTAGCATCTGATATTACATTCCTCTCTCTCTTCATCTTAATGATGTTTTCAAATAGTTCCCCAAATATTTGATTGCATCTCTCAGCCTCATTTGTGGCAATACTGACCATATCAGTTAGCCATCGCATTGAAGGGAAAAGGTCCGACAGGTTGGAACTTGGAACCGGCTGCCAATTGCAATGACGTCCCCCATGCACAGAGAAATTTGGGGTGTTCCTTGTGCGTTGCACCAGTTATGGCTCTGACAGTTGTGTCACTCACATAGGCAGTCATCAACTCACTGAGGTTGACGAGAGGTGATGTTTCTGTGGCGGTGGTAATGTTGTGAATGAGGTTCTTCACCTCTTCCTCTCGGACGGATCGATATACCTGAATTCTCTTTGGGCCGATGAGCTTGGTGATGGAGACCTTGCGTGCCTGCCTCCAGTAGTCACCGTATGGAGCAAAGAAGATGTCTTTGCCTCCCCAGCTCAGTGTGTCGACAGTGACACTAACAGGCCGGGTAGCGAAGGTGATGTCCTACATGTGCACCAAATTAAGTTTTTTTTTTTTTTTTTTTTATGGTTATTGGTAACCCACTAAGAAATATATTGATAGTAAAAGATTTTTACAATGTGATTGCCCCGCCCAAGTGCACCAATTTAAGTTATTGCATGCTTATTTTAATGCTTATTTTTTTTTCCCTGTACGTTTGAATTAAGTTATTGCATGCTTATTTTATTTCTGTTATCACCTGAGTTTTCATGATCTCCTTGGCTGCCTCCACGGAAGAAGCAACGATAGTCGGGGTCTCACCGATTTCAAGGAGCATGAGTGGGCCATACTTCCTGGACAAGTCACGTAGGGCCCGGTGTGGAAGTGACCCACCTATGATAAGGTGGTGCATGCTTCCTATAATGGGAAGCTGCCACGGGCCTGGTGGTAGTCGTAAAAACGCACTCGGTTTGGCAGGGAATGCTTTGGCTTTTAGAAATGAAAGAAAGACGGCAAGAAGGAAAGCAAATGTGATAAAATAGTAAGGAAGTAGCTCCATGATTTCTAGTGTATTTTTGAGCTAGATGGTAATTCCTGGTTTGTTTGATAGAAGAGACTGAGCAAGGTAGAGCCCTTTATATAGAGATTGAAATACAGTTGTGGTGTTAGTAAGGACTCATGTTGATCAATGGGTCAATTGACTCCAGTCATTTTATAAACTTTTTTATCAAATAATATGAATTTTAGGTATTGTTACTCAGAGGTGGTATAAATTTCATTAAATTGACCAATAGTTGACTACAATGGATAGATGGTGCCTCAATTGAAAAACAGTTTATATTTACGCCTAGTTTTTGCGCAAACATGCAGATTAGGAATTCAGTACGTAATTTATTTGATTGTAGTAGGATGATTTTCTCTTTTTCTAAGTTGTGGTTTAGTTAGCTCAGAGATGGATTCAGAATTTTCAAATAACTTATCAAATTCACACTTATTAGTTACTCGGATACTACAAATTACTAACTTATAATTTTCATGCTCCACTTCTAATTCTAATTACTGATTAGAATTAAAAAAAAGTTATGAAAAATTTAACCCTAAATTTAATCCTAATTATATATATATATATCAGAATTTTATAGGGAGCAAATAAAATTTCATAAGAAACACAGTTAGTACGGACTTATAAAATTTTACATTTTTTGGAAATTTTTTACTATTTTTTTCGATAGGTAGAAAATCAAATATCTGAATGGTGCAGAATATTTTAGATCAAGTGATTTTCTATCTATCTAAAAAAATAGTAAAATTTTTTCAAAAAATGTAAAATTTGGTCTCCAAACACATATTAATATGGAGAACAAGATGAACAGTTTGGATCAATCGTTAAGATTTTGAAAACTCGAATATTGAGCCGTAACACCGTAGCTCTCTATGCAACCCATAGCACCGTAGCCTTACTCAATCCATATATTGTAGGGTTACCTCTCAAAATCCTGTCCAAATTCTGTAATCAATTACGATTAATAAAAATAGAAGCTAGACTCCTATTCTTACTTAAAAAAAATATTGAAAATAAAAATATTGATCCGTAGTATGGACCAATCCGTGCTATGCATAGTACCATAGCCTCATGCACTCATTCATAATAGTGCAAATGTTATTTTAATTATATTATTCAGATTGAGAATTAGCCTTCGCTGCGAAAAATCATAGCTTCGGATTGAAATAACACTCATGGATATGTAAAATTGATTTTTTTTTTTAGAAATTGGATTTGCTCTCTTAACATCTTCACCATGTAATCCAAATAAATTTATTTGTTCAAAATAACACAAAATTAGCACCTTTTTCATACTATTTGAATTAACACTATTCTTGCACTAGTTTCACATACTAGCATATATACCATTATGCTCCTATTATTCCTTTAATGATTCTTGCACTTGGACATCGAACCTACTCCGCTCTAGTACGTTTTGCGTGTACTTCTTGCTATATGTAATAATTTTTTTCTCTAACCTATATTGTATGGTGAAATAACATTAGCTAGCAATACCATTATGTGGTGGAATGGGTTTGGTACATAATTTACTTTTTGTTCTTTTGTTAGTTGATGTTTAATATGACTCCATATTCAGTTGCCTATGGTCATAGTCAGTTGCCCATTGTTCTTTTGCGATGAGTAAACCGACTTTGGTAATCTCGAGAGTAAAGAAAGTATAACCGTTGCTTTATCAACTTATTGTACATGAAAACATCAACCCAGCAGATGTTTAATTAATATGACTCCATATTCATATGTAATCTACTTTTGCACTCATTCAGGGCAACCATCTGTTAGACCACATATAGCTCCACTTCCTAAAATTTATCCTAGAAGATGCTGCAGCGAGAGATGCTGTGGTAAATGGTGGTGCTGCTAGCGATGCTCGTCAAAGAATGATATGGAGATATCTGGAAACTAATAGCAACGTACAACTAAGGAGAATTTACTATGTAATTTATTATCTAGATTACAGCGAGAGACAACAGAAGTACATTTCACATATTGTATCCATTTTATTTTGTCTTTTATTAATAGTTTAATACTGTATTTCAATGAATGCATGTATTAACAAAAGTAAATTTTAATTTTGTGAATTGTGATACGGTCCCAGGACATTTGATCAATAGAGTCAATATATATATATATATTGCTGACAACAGAAAAATTAGTGAAGCTGTCTTCAACAGCTGTGTACTAAACTATTTCTATTTCAATTTTCAAACCACACCAAAAAAATTTAAACCACACCAAAAAAATTTCATACCACACCAGAAAATTATAAAAAATGGGTGAGAAATTGGAAAATCCATTGCAGGGAATATAAAAAATTAAGCAAATTATTATGAATTGATTTTTTTATTACTTCACAATACCTAACAAATGGCAAGCAGCACGTAATAACCTGATCACAACATACAATAAATGGTTAATTTTCTATATGCCCTTAATTTATTTGTACCATTTCTTATTTGTTTCTAGAGAAGTCAATTTATCTTTTAACTATTACAATGTTTTTCTATTTATCCATTATCCTTTATGTAATTACAATGTTTCTAACTAAATTATTGAAAGATCTTAGTTTACCTCTAATTAAGAATTACAAAGTCAAAATACCGTTGACTCTCAAATGAAAATTATAATTATTAGTTTCTTCTCGACTGAAAATGGGACATAATTGTAGAGGAAGTTGAGCATCAAGTGTGTAATTGAATGTGACCACTGAATCATACAATGATTGATTATGTAATTAATTACCTGATTCAGAGCCAAGTTAAGGCACAACATAAGTACATTTTACATATTGTATCCATTTTATTTCGGCTTGTATAAGTAAAGTACTATTATTATAAATTATTTGGATATATTGTGTTTCAATTATCCAATTTAATGAATGTATTAAAATGCTTTAATTAATTAATGATGTAGTGATCATGTTTTATATATTTAAATATAGTGGCACTTAATTTTAATATGAATTTTATACCTGGCTTAGGTGATTTATTCCAAGTGTTTTGCTGAATAAATGATCTATGATTAAACTGTATATAATTCATGTGTTATTTTGTTTTCACTAAGTTCGGTTGTAAACAAATAATTCTAAATATGTTTTATGTTTGTACTAACAAATGGGACATAATGCTGTATTGTATTATTTAACAGTGATAGATAGACTAGACGGATTGGACTGGCCATGTATGATTTATATGAATATTGATCATGATTGTGCCAATAAACGGAGAAGAGTTTTACTTATTTTGCCAAAATTTTCCATTAATATGGTAGTAAATAAATAATTCCAAATGTGTTTTTGAATTGGAATAACAAAATGGCACTTAATATGGTCATGGTCATGGGCCCGTTAGGCCTGCTTTTGGCACGAGCCGTCCCTTTTATCGTTGAGACAAGCCCACTGCACACATACTGCTCAAAGCAAGTTCAGATTCTCTATTACAAAATTCCTAGTACATTTCCTGTTGCAAGTTACTGAATAATTGGGCCTGACTGCCCGAGGGTTTTTGTTATTTATAAGGTTTGCATATTTGTGAAAGCTAGAGTGTGTTGTACCCACCAAAGGATGTAGTGAGCATAACTATAAAATATATCATATTGAGTTCAAACAAGACGAATTCATATATACCGTTCAAATCGATCTACTTTAAGAGTGATGTATGACTTTATAAATGCAAAAAATAAAAATAATTTTTGCAAGTTATTTTAATTGATTTATTTTTCATCAATTTTTGACCGCTTGAATTTGCATGCTCATTAAATTAAGTTCTGACAGAATGCCGGCATCACAAGTTAGGAAAAACACTAAAGAAATATGAAAATATTAGATTTATTTTATTGATTGTTGAAACAAAAGCTAGCAAAAGAAAAATTGAAAAATTCATGTAAGAAAAAGTAACAAAATAAGAGATGGAACAAGTTGACTTATGGGTGCTGCAATTCTATGGTGAAAAGACATCTACACTCCAAATTCAACTTAACTTGATAGTGGAGGTCAGTAACTCAATAAAGAAACCCAAGTAAGACTAAAGCATTTGTGTTCTACTTTGAATGGAATCTTGTTAGAGTTCTTATCCATGAAGTATATCAAATTTTGAGTTTAAATTCGGACCGTCTAATTAGAACCTGGACCAATATGACCCTAGCTATAGATGCAAAACATCCCTTTAATATCCGTCCCAAAGTAGATCGGATGGTCTGGATTCAAACTAAAAATTTGAGTTACCTTAGATGACATAATTAAATTCATACTGTTATTAGACATTCCGTGTAGCAAATATTAACCAAATTGGGACTTGGAAAGGAGAGGCAGGTGGGAGACTTGACTTCCCTAGAAGCGATGTAGCTAGATTTTGTATTCTTTTTAATAGAAAATTGTAAATTGACAAAATCACATAAATGGGAAAGAATGCTCTGTAACAATCATCCTTGAAGTAAATGAAATTTATTCTCACTTTCCATTCTTTTTTTCTTCTTATTCTTTTTTAAAGAAAGACTATAACATCCCATTATGTTTTTTCAATATGACTTGAGTATAAAAAGTACCATTTAAAGTATCCAGCGTTGAATTAGGTTTTGGGCCGTACGGCCTGCCTTTAGCATGACCCATCTTGGGTTGTAGGTCCAGCAATAAGCCCATATTGCACATATACTGCTCAAAGCAAGTTCAGATTCTCTATTACAAACTTTCTTGTCCATTTCCTGTTGCAAGTTACTGATGAATTGGGCTCAGGATATTTTGTTATTTATGGGGTCAGCTAAAATTTAGTGCTGACGAAATCCCCACATGACAACTCACAAGTTAGGAAAAACACTAAATAAATATTGACATATTAGATTAATTTTTTTCAATTTTGAAAGTAAAGCAAACAAAAAGGTATCAAATTAAAAAAGAGATAGAACATGGTCCAAGGGAATCTTCATTTACAAGTGCTGCAATTCAATGGCTTAAGACTAAGTTTCAAACCACTAGAAAAGCCAGCAGGCCTTCACCGAAAAAAAATTATGGTGTAAGCAACAAGACTAGAAAAGGGATCTGAAGGAATTTTCTGTGGCAGAGGTTGGGATTGGGTCGGAAAACTGCTTGCACTGAAAAATTTCTATGGCGAAACCAATATATGACGATATTTGCACCATAAAAATTGTCGGTGTTTCATATTTTTCGAAAATCAAATCTAATTCTTCCCTTTTTAAAAGAAAATTATTAATTTATAATTAAAATAAAAAAAATCTTATTTCAAACTGAGACTTCTGGTTTGAATATAGTATTGTTGGACGCAATGCAAAAGTAGTTTTTCTTCTATGATATTTAATCAATTAGTGCGATGCATATTCTACTAATTTAACTAAGAGTGTGTGTTTGAATCAGTAAAGGAATAATGGGAGCATTATGGTATATATGTTAGTACGTGAAACTAGTGCAGGAATAGTGTTAATTCAACTAGTATGAAAAAGGTGCTAATTTTGTGTTATTTTGAACAAATAAATTTATTTGGATTAAATGGTGCTGATGATGTTAAGAGAGCAAGTCCAATATCTAAACCACAAGCTCTATTTCTGATTTTTTTTTCATTTTAGAAAATAAAAAATCAAATTGTTAGCCAAAGGACTGATATTTGGTTTTACAAAAATAGTAAGAACCGAATAAAAATTTCGGTTCAGACAGGGGATCAACGAAATTCTAGTTCGTACCACCTAATTTTGCACTTGCACACAACTGATGACATAGAAAATCTATAAACATAGTGGACCGAAGCAAATATATATAAATAAAGAGGAGGGTTCAAATGCCTCCATTTTGTGTGCCTCCACCATGCCTCCATTTTTTAAAACTTTAATAACTCAAAATTTAAAACTTAAAAGCCAAAATAAAACCGTTAGATGTGATCTATGTTATTTTCTCTATGTGCTCATAGAAAATTATTACATTTTAATTTTGTTTTTATGTGAATCATCTACATTAGTGCGTTTTTTACAAGCTCTTGATGACAATCAAAATAAAATTAAAATGTCAAATTTTTTACACATGCATAAATAAAATGATGTAGATCATATCCAACGGTTTTATTTTTACTTTTAAGTTTTAAATTTTGAATTATTAAAGTTTTAAAAAATGGAGGCATTTGAACCCTCCTCATAAATAAATCCTAAAAATAAATAGTTTTAGTGAAAATAATTATTTTTATTGATATTTTTCATATTATTATTTTATAATTATAATGCTCGGTGGAAGCATCGATAGGATTATATTGATTGCACCGATAGGATTATATTGATTATGCCATAGAAAAAATTCGGCGCAAGCTTTTTATTAAGTTGTAATGGTAACAAAAAGAAACATTTCATATAAATTAATGGGGCATTAAAGTGTTGTACCAAACCTATATATTCCACCACATTAATTTCTAGCTAATGTTTTTCCCCCGTACAAAATAGGTCAGAGAATATACCAAGAAATACTCGCAAAATAAACTACTTTTGTCGAAAATAGGTCATCGAAATGTTTTTACAGTGTAAGCAAAGAAGGAAAAGGGATCTGCAGGGATTTTCTGTGGCAGGGGTTGGGACCGGGTCGGAAAACTACTTTTGTCGAAAACTTTCTACGGGGCAATCAATATGGTCATGTTTAATTGCAACGTAAATATTGGCCAGTGTTACATATAATTTTCGAAAATCAAATCAACTCTTTTCCATTTCAGCAGAAAAATAAAATATTTCTAAATAACAAATGTTCTATTTAGAACTGAGTTCTGATCTGAATATTATAAGGCTGGTTCGGCAAGCAGATCTGTCTGGATAATCAAGGGCATATCTGCCCGGATCAAGGGCAGAATCACCAAAAGCAGTTTGCATCGCCATAGCACTGAGAAGCAAACAGACGATCATGAATTCACTTCTCATTATGCTCCCAGAAAATCTACACACTACCAATACCAATAGCAGCAGCTGTGTACCTTTGATTTCTTCCATCTTCATCATTTTATAATAGTAAATTATAACAAGATCTGTGCAAATCAATTCAGAGTTCAAATACTAATATGAAACACATCTTCATCATTTTATAATAGAGCATTATAATTATAAAATACTAATATGAAACATATCAATAAAAATAATTATTTTCACTAAAACTATTTATTTTTAGGATTTATTTATGAGGAGGGTTCAAATGCCTCCATTTTTTAAAACTTTAATAATTCAAAATTTAAAACTTAAAAGTAAAAATAAAACTGTTGGATATGATCTACATCATTTTATTTATGCATGTGTAAAAAATTTGACATTTCAATTTTATTTTGATTGTCATCAAGAGCTTGTAAAAAACACACTAATGTAGATGATTCACATAAAAAAAAAAAATTAAAATGTAATAATTTTCTATGAGCACATAGAGAAAATAACATAGATCACATCTAACGGTTTTATTTTGGCTTTTAAGTTTTAAATTTTGAGTTATTAAAGTTTTAAAAAATGGAGGCATGATGGAGGCACACAAAATGGAGGCATTTGAACCCTCCTCTTTATTTATATATATTTGCTTCGGTCCACTATGTTTATAGATTTTCTATGTCATCAGTTGTGTGCAAGTGCAAAATTAGGTGGTACGAACTAGAATTTCGTTGATCCCCTGTCTGAACCGAAATTTTTATTCGGTTCTTACTATTTTTGTAAAACCAAAAATCAGTCCTTTGGCTAACAATTTGATTTTTTATTTTCTAAAATGAAAAATAAATCAGAAATAGAGCTTGTGGTTTAGATATTGGACTTGCTCTCTTAACATCATCAGCACCATTTAATCCAAATAAATTTATTTGTTCAAAATAACACAAAATTAGCACCTTTTTCATACTAGTTGAATTAACACTATTCCTGCACTAGTTTCACGTACTAACATATATACCATAATGCTCCCATTATTCCTTTACTGATTCAAACACGCACTCTTAGTTAAATTAGTAGAATATGCATCGCACTAATTGATTAAATGTCATAGAAGAAAAACTACTTTTGCATTGCGTCCAACAATACTATATTCAAACCAGAAGTCTCAGTTTGAAATAAGATTTTTTTTATTTTAATTATAAATTAATAATTTTCTTTTAAAAAGGGAAGAATTAGATTTGATTTTCGAAAAATATGAAACATCGACAATTTTTATGGTGCAAATATCGTCATATATTGGTTTCGCCATAGAAATTTTTCAGTGCAAGCAGTTTTCCGACCCGATCCCAACCTCTGCCACAGAAAATTCCTTCAGATCCCTTTTCTAGTCTTGTTGCTTACACCATAATTTTTTTCCGAGAAGGCCTGCTTGATGGTATATTTTTAGAGCGGAGGAATCCCATGAATTCCAAGACTGTGCAATTCATTTTAAGATCCGTGTGCATGAAAATTAAAGCAAAGCTGACAAATATTAGAATGGAGAGCACGGATATTAAAGTGAATCAGACAGTCTTGGAGTCCATCAAACTTGAACAAGTAACCTACTCCGCGCGCTCTAGTACATTTTGAGTGTACTTCTTGCTATATGTACTAGTTTTATTCTCTAACCTATTTTGTATGGTGAAACAACATTAGCTCGCAATTATGTGGCAGAATGGGTTTGGTACAACACTTTAATGCCCCTTTATATAAAATGTTTATTTTTTTTACCGTTTCAATTAACTTAACAAATGCCTACACCGAAATTTTTCTACGGTGCAATCAATATAATCCTAATTTGGTGTGGTACGTACTTACTGTGTGGGGTTTGACCAGGTTGGAAAAATGTCTTGTACCAAAATTTTTCTACGGTGAAACCAATATTTTCATGTTTGCACCGTAAAAATTGACCGGTGTTACTGTTGCTTTATTAATTTGTACATGCAGCATAACCCCTTTGTCTTTCTATACGCTGTTTAGTTTTAACTCCATATTCATTCATATGTTCTCAACATTTCCACACATTCAGGGTCGCCATATACTACAAGACCTAATTATCCTCGACTCTATCGACCTCCCGGCGGGTGCTGCAGCAAGAGACGATGTTGTGGTAAAGGGTGCTGCTAGCGATCGATATATGCTGGTCAAAGAATGATGGAGATTTCTGGAAACTAATAGCAACATAAGTACATTTTATAGAATGTAATTATAGATGATATCGGCAGTACTAATAGAGTACTACTACTATATTATTTGGATATATTGTGTTCAAATCATCCATTGAATGAATCTATTAAAATGCTTTAATTATTTTATGATGTAGTGAATAGTGATGCATTTTTATATATTTAAATAGAGCGGTGCTGTAAACTTCTAATATAAATGTTATGATTAAACTAGAAATAATTAAAGAATGATGGAGATTTATGAAAACTAATAGCAACAATTAAGGATGATCTATTATGTAATTTTTGCCTAATTAAATTAGCAAGTTGAGAGATCACAACATAATTGCAGATTTTACATGTTGTATTCATTTTATTTCATTAATAAAGTAATTTTATATGATTTGCATGGCAGTACTTTTGCTATAAATTATTTGGATATATTGTGTTCAAGTCATCGGATGAATGTGTTGTGAATTGTGATGTGCATTGTTCCTCTCATACAATACAAACTATATATCCGTGTAGCAAAGAAAATGGTATTGGCTCTACAAGTACTCCCGACTTTAGTTTGAGCATTTCATCAAACACCTTAATGGAATGAATCTATTCCATGAACTCAACTCAAAGTTTCCAGATTTTCAAGTGTTTTACAAATTATATTTTAACTAATATCATAAGATTACTTGCAATATTTTGATCGTCTTTTGTGATTAGATGCTGTTTCAAACTAAGTCTTTGAAAAGGAAATTGAGGCACAGTGGAGGATTCAAGTAGAATATATACTTGCACATGATGAAAATCAATTTGGTATCAAATTAAAGTAAATAGGGTCTATTTTGAGATTCGTGTCAGAGTAAAACTGACAACTCAGATTTCATTCTATCTGGTCAGTTATTGCAATGAAGCCCTAAATTTTGCAGTCATTCTAAGGGTGTGCTCCAGAACTTGTCGCGCAGAGGAAGGGGACGGGAGATGAAGGGAGAGTAACACGGCTCGTGTTACTCCGTCTACACCCTGAATCGGGGGGGGGGGGGGGGGGGGGGGGGGAGGGGGGGGTACGAATTTCGGAAACTTTCAACGTAGAGTTACCCTGCAACAGTAGCGTTTCCCCTTCCTCTTCT
Organism: Carex rostrata; assembly: GCA_964058875.1. Classification (NCBI taxonomy): domain Eukaryota; kingdom Viridiplantae; phylum Streptophyta; class Magnoliopsida; order Poales; family Cyperaceae; genus Carex; species Carex rostrata. Next base: position 617,398 of record CAXKVT010000170.1, read on the forward strand.
CTCCGATTTCTTCGTTCTGGAGAGAGTAACCGTGGCGGGCAGCTCCGGTCTGCCTTCGTCTCCCCTTCCTTCCCTTTAATGAGAGGTTTACTCTCCGTTGTGGAGCACACCCTAAGAGTTACAAGGTAAATACAATAAATTAAAGTATTGGGTGAGAAATTGGAAAATCAATTGCAGGGAATATAAAAAATTAAGGAAATTATTTATGAATTGATTTTTTATTTCACATTTCTGAATAAATGGTGTACGCAATAACCTCATGATCACAACATACAACAAATGGCGAGCGGTACGCAATAACCTCATTATACCTGTTAGTTGTTTAATTTATTTTCATGTTGCTATAGCTGTTTACGCAATAACCTCATTATACCTGTTAGTTGTTTAATTTATTTTCATGTTGCTATAGCTGTTTTTATAGGCAGTAGATGCTGATATTTGGAGTTGTAGTTCACACGTTGTAATTTTTTCCTGATAGTCACTATCAGTTATATCAAAAAAAAAAAATAGATAATTTTCAATGTGCCCTTTATCAGTACCGTTTCTTATTTGCTTCTGGAGACTTTAAAATTTTATCTTATTTATCTTTTAACACTTACCACATTTTATTATTTATCCCTCATGTAATTAGTCTCATATTAACTCTAATTAAATTATTAAATATCTTAATCTAATTAAGAATTACAAAGTCAAAATACAGTTGACTCTCAAGTGAATTACAAAGTTAAAATTGGACATAATTGTAAAGGAAATTTAGCATCAAGTGTGTAATTGAATGTGTAATCAAATTTCCAAACATATTTTAGTAAATATTTATACGGTTAACAATATTGTATCAAGTGCATAATATTAATTTTATAATTATTATTTAATGATGAACTACAGTTTTTAATAATTTAATTAGAGTTAACATGAGATTAATAACATGAGTGATAAATAAAAAAAAATTACAAAAATTGAAGGATTAAGATAAATTTAAGTCTCTAAAAACAAACAAGAAATCGAATAAACCAAATTACTGCACATATACTGCTCAAATAAAGTTGGACAGTGACAGCAGCCCAAAGTAAGAGTCAGACATTTGCGTTGTACCTTGACTGGAATTTTGTTATTACTCTTTTCGTGTAGAAAAAATTAACCAAGTTAGAGGTATTATTCTGTACCGAGACAAATCAAGTCAAATCAATTCAGACTTGAAGGCACATAATTGAAGCCATTTCTCTCAACTGGATTGGGTTATCGTGATAGTTGCCCCTTGTTTCTTTTGCGATGAGTTTAATTATATGACTCCATATTGATATGTTCTCTACTTTTGCACAAATTCAGGGCCATATACTAGGCAACAAATCTATAATTAATCAACTCAGCGGATTATGCTGTGGTGAGAGATGTTGTGGTGAGAGATTCGTGTTAAGTTAATGTTGGATCTTAATCCAACGTTGAGCATATATGTGATATAATTATAAATTGTTTACTGTCATATATGGTTGTCACAATTAAAGTGATATAATATGGATTTAAGATATTAGACAATTAATGTATTCAATAAGATGTGGCCTATAAGTGTGATGGAGGGAAATGCGGTGGTGAAGACAGGCGGAGGAGGTGGGGTGAGAACGGAGGCATCAGTGATAGGAATACTGGAGATTAGCTGAAAAGGCGAAAAGAGAGGTTGGCGCAGAGCAATCCTCACCATTGGCAAAGAGTGAGAGAGCAGAGATTTCGAGATGAGAAGGCGAGATGAGAGAATTTGGTGGTGCCATTAGAGAGATATGTGTTAATTATTTATGAATTGAATTTGTTTTTAATTTTGCATTTCTGAACAAATAAAGGGCAGTACGCAATAACCGAATTATATAATCTGAGGTAAGTAGGTAACACAGACTTAGTTTAGATCTGGACAGTCCGATTTTCTTTGGCACAAATATTGAAGAGTTTGTAAGGTTTGAATCTTTTTTTTGAAGACCAGGCAGAGGCTGCCAGGTTATATATATTAAGCACGTGAATACAGATTTGATCCAGCTATACCAGTACACTGAGCATCAGAGAATGACTGCTACTAAGGAAAGAAACTAATGCCCGCACAAACAATAAACTGAATTATTAAGAGGATAGGTTGCTAAGCTAAGTACCCCCCTTACTGACACAAAATTTCTCCCAAAGTGTCGCCTGTCTGACAATCCATTGCGCAACCATATCAGTCGGTCTTTTTATGCCTTCAAAGATCAAACAATTTCTCTCCCTCCAGACCGTCCAGCAAACTGAACTGAACACTACTTCCCATTTCTTCCGCAGGGATTGACTATGAACCAGCAATCTTCATGAATTTCGCCATATCTGCTCAACAGAGTTACCAGGTACCAGAATAGTTAGGTTCAGAAGAGATTGAACTTTATTCCAGATAGTAAGGCTATGTTGGCATTGAAAGAAAAGGTGCAATGACGTTTCCACTGCCTCTGAGTGACACATCGGGCAGGAGACGGTAGTGCAGTTGAATGATCTGCGTTGTAGAACCTCTCTTGTCAGTAGTTTATCTTTCAGTAGGAGGAACAAAAAGAATTGAACAGTTGGAGGGATGCAGAAACACCATGTGCTCCAGAATTGCCATCTGACAAGGCCACCTTGTATCAGTGTGTGGTAGGCCGACTTAGCAGTATAACTACCAGTAGCAGCCCACCTCCAGATGAGCTCATCGCTTTGGTCAACACATAGATCAATTGAAATAACCATTTGCTCACAAGCCTTTTGGAGGGACCAAGCACTGTTTGTACACCTACTTCCAACATATTTTAAAGGTTGAACCCCCCAATGATCATACCAATAAGAGATAAGGCTGCCATCCCCTATAATCCATGTTGTCGACCAATCAAAGAGATGTTTAATTGAAATCAAATCACCCCAGAAGAAGGAGCCTTGTTGAGACCAAAGCATTGGACCTGATGCAAAAGTTCCTTGCCAACTTATTTTTGTAACCATCAAAGTCCACATTGATTGCGGTTCTTTGTAACCTTTCCACCACCAACGGAGCAGTAGTGAAATGTTCCTCAGATATAAATCCGATAAGCCAAGACCACCCCACTTCTTTGGAAGACACACAGTTCCCCAATTGCACAATGAAATACCCTTTCTCAATCTACCTGATTTGCCCCATAAAAATAGCCTTCTTGCTTTATCAATTCGGTTTAAAACCCATTTCGGCAGTTTAAAGCAAATCATGAAGTAGATGGGTATTGTGGATAGCACACTCTGGACAAGAACTAGTCTGCCACCCCTTGTCAGTAGCTTTGACTGCCAACCCTCAAGCCTCCGTTCAATTTTCTCGATCAAAGGTAGGAACAACTGTTTTGATGGTCGTTTCAGCGTTAGAGGCATGCCCAGATACTGAATCGGAAAGGTAGTTTCACTACACCCCATCACCGCACGGATCCAAGGCAAGTCTGGACTGACAATGTTTAAAGGAATAAACATGCTTTTGCCATAGTTAACCTGTAGTCCAGAAACCGATGTGAATAGCCTCAGTATAAGCTTAAAAGAGATGAGTGTGTCGATATCGGCCCGAGCCACCACGGCCGTGTCATCAGCGTATTGCAGCGCAACCACCGCATCGCTGATTTTATTTGACAGTGGCCGTTGCAGGGTGGAATTGACGACCAGTACCATGCGCTGAAACACGTCCACCGCCAAATCAAAGAGCATTGGCGACAGGGGGTCTCCCTGTCGCAAACCTTGTTTATGAAAGAAATGCTGCGACTTTTGGCCATTAACACACACTGAAGATGAGGATGTGTGCCATAAAGCCTCAATCCAGTTGATCCATTTCTCAGGGAATGATCTCGCACGCATAACTTTGGTCAGAAAAACCCAGTTCAGGGAATCAAAGGCTTTACGAAAGTCAATTTTCGCGAAAACTGCTGGCTTACCAGAATGTGCGATATGACTTAGCAATTCTCTGGTGGCTAAAAAATTGTCAGAGATCTGCCTTCCATGCACAAAAGCAGTTTGGTTTGGGGATATCAGCTCCGGTAATTTAGTCCGAAGCCGATTAGACAGTACCTTAGCGATTAGCTTCGGAATGATGCTCAGGACGCTAATCGGCCTGAAGTCAGATGTGGATCTCGGTACATCAAGCTTTGGAATCATTATAATGTCAGCCTGGTTGAATTGCATCAGGTCTAAGCTATTATCATGGAATCTGAGCATAATGCGGAAGATTTCAGTTTTGACCTCATCCCAATAGACCTTGATAAACTCATTCGGGATCCCATCCGGCCCCGAAGCTTTGCTGTTGGCAAGCTGTTTGACGGCCACCCCTATTTCCTCCATTGTGAAGGTTGCTTCCAACTGTTGAAGGCTGGGGTTGGTTGGGTAGAGAGCCTCTGCACTGAAGGGTAGCACCTGTTGCTCAGTGCCTAGCAAACTCTTCATTGATTCTGCGAAGGCTTGCACGATCTGAGAGGGATCGGTGAGAAGTTGACCATCCATTTCTAGTTCACTGACCAGATTCCTACTTAGGCGCGAAGAGGCGAAAGCATGGAAAAATTTACTGTTACGATCACCCTGAGCCAACCAATTGCATCTCGATCTTTGCTTCCACTTAGTTTCAATATTATTTGCCAACTCAAACGCTCTCTCCTTAATCTTTAGCCGTAGCTTAAATTCATGAGCAAATAGTATCCTCTTCTCCTCAATTTGGTCAAATAGCATCACTGTCTTTTTGCAGAAGTCCAATTGCTTTTCCATTTCACCAAATGTCTCCTTCTGCCAAAGCAATAGGGCCCTCTTGAGAAGAGTAGTCTTGTGATCAAAAGCAGCGATTTTTCCCTGATGGTCACCTCCCTGATCCTCCCAGAGATTTTGAACCATACATCGTGGCAGGTTGTAATTGAACCAAAACAGCTCCATTCGAGATTTCTTATTCTGTTGTTGCACCCCCTTGCAAGTGAGAACCAAGGGTGTATGATCTGAAACCAGAACTTCTAACGCCTCCATGGTGATAACTGGGTAGGCTAGTGACCACTCAGGAGATGTGAAGATTCTATCAAGTCTTGAGAAGGAGGGGACAGGTCTCTTACTCGTCCAAGTAAATAATCTATTTTGCAATTGGATGTCTCTAATACCGACCTCCGCAATAAACCCGTTAAAGAGGTCCATAAGTCGGAAGCTGTGGGAGCCGCTTGATCGATCTACCAACCAACGGATCAAATTGAAATCCCCCGCTAACAGCCATCGATAATTATTACGAGCAGCAGAAAAACGCAGTTCTTGAATAAATCCCTCTTTCAACGTGTCATCAATTGGGCCGTAAACATTGGTTACTGTAAACACTTGGTTGGAGCCGGCTTGCTTGAGCTGAACAGAAAGGGTGTGCTTAGTTGACCATGATGTGATTAACTGAAAAGAATGCTTCCACGCGATTAACAGGCCCCCTGCGGAATTGACAGCCAAGTTGTAAGCTAGCTCATGATCAAAAAAAGAAGGCAGAAAACGAACAATGTAAGCAAACTCCATTCTATTACACTTCGTTTCTTGAAATAGGACTACATCAGTTCTCGAATTTTTAATAATGTTCCTCACGACATTGCACTTTTCATCATTACCCAAACCTCTAACATTCCAAGATAATAATTTGAATTTTTTTGATAACATAAAAAACTATTCAGAAACGACCACTTAGAGCTCTATTGAGTGAATTAGTCACTCCACTTCCTCATCAGACATTAAGTCTTCATCAGAGTCAAACTCTATGGAAGGCCCTTCCTGAGGTAAAGGCACATCCCCTGGTGGTGGGTTAAGCACGACTTCACGTCTCTGGGCATTGTCTGCATCAAGGGCCTGTGATACATCAGCCGGTTTTAGCCCACAGCCCCTACCCAACTCCGAGCACAGGTCGTATTGGACTGCAACCTCATAAAAGCCACTGGGATTAAAGTTAATCTGGGCTCTGCTGCCGGTCTCCTTCTGCTTGGATTGCTTAGGACGATTTGTGTGTTTAAACGGGGCCTGCTTGGGCGCTATCTGAAGGTTGACTAGGCGGCCCATCTTTGGTTGGCCTTTAGTAGGCCTGTTTATGTATTTCTTCAGGTTGGCCTGAGGCTGCCCATGTTTGGAAGACGGCCCAGCCCTCTTACTCAATTGGGCCAACTCACTACAAGACGCTTGGGCCTCTTGAGAAACTAGTATACCTTTGCCTCTGGAAGCTCCTGTTTTGTTTTTATCTCTGATTTGATTCCTGGCGGCTGTCCGTCCCTCCTGATCCCGAGAATGATTCTGGACTGGGACTGCTGTCCTTGAGAGCAGGGCCTCTGCGGTTTCCAGGCTCTTTGGAGGGGAGCGACGGAGAATTTGAATTGGTGCCTGGATTGTCTGAGGCCTAGTAATTGTTGCATTTGGTGATGGAGGGTTTTGGGTCGGCTGAACCTCGACAGGGACATCCATTTCTGTATCACTTTCACTTTGTGGCACTACCACAGTGGCCATTGGTGTGGCTTCCACTGTTGGCTCTGCTGGTTGCGTGCCCTGACCCGCCTCACCGATGGGTAACATTGGCAGTGGAACACTTGTTGTGCCGAATTTCAACAAACTGACCATTTCTTCCAACTTAAAAATGGTGAGCTCCCGGCGGTCTGAGGTGCCGTTAAGGATCATTTGGATTGTCTCCGGCAGAGTAGTGGGGTCTATATCTCTGCATAGTTCCCGGAGCACTCTGCGAGACACCTGAATGGGCTCAGTTTCATCACTTTGCTGTGGATGAGTTTGCCTGGCCGGCTTGGAGAACTTTGGTTGTATCTTAGGCAACTCATCTACTGAGTATAAGGGTGATCTAATCCAGTTCTTGGTGTGGATGGTGAGAACCGTTGCACATCCAGCAGCATTTATCTCAAGCTCTATAGGAACCTTCTCGAGGCGATCCACTGCCACGGCCACCGTGTATTGAGAAAGGTTCTGTATGGGTGTCTTCGGCTGAGGTACAGAACCCAGGTATACACCAAATGTGGAGATGGCCCTGGCAAGGATGGATTGTTTGTGAAGATAAGGAGGGATGCCTTCGAGCATTAAGAGAACCTTGAACTCAGGCAGCACTAATCTTGCCTCGTCCAGTGGTGACCACGGCTGAAAGGAGAAGCCTGCGTCCCATAGAGACAAAGAGGTTGCATTAATGAAGGTCTCAACTGCGACACCAGGAGGCAGAGTAATGAGGAACCGCCCAGGGGATAGCAGGCCTATGGAAATCTCGTCTTGTCCCACCAGCTTAGTCCTTGTTGTGAAGCCAGCAATGTCTTCTGTCGTGAAGTTAAGTTCCCGGCCGTGTGTGTCAAACACCACACTATTGGCAAGCCTAGATAACTCTGTGGCCAGCTCAAGGTCTCTGTCGATGAAAGAGCAGAGCCTTTGGGGTCTATTGTTTGGCATTGTAGGTGCCGCAAGGGGACAGGGCTTGAGGAGTAGGTCATCTATGGGGTTGGGATGAGCTGGCTGAGGGACAACTTTGCGTGTGTTGTTGCTCCAGTAGGGGAGAGCCGCCGGGTTGAGGAGGCTGGCTGTGCAGCGGTTGCTGACGTGGCCTTCACCCCAGCACTTTCCACAACGCATGGGGTTGCGGCACTGAGCTTGGTTATGCCCGGTGCGACAACAACGGAAGCACCTGCCTCGCCATTCAGTGAACTAGGACGAAGGAGGGAAGCGTAGCTTGGTGGGGCTGTGTGGGGAGAAGTAGTAGGTGGCCTGATTTGGTGGTGGTGATGAAGGAGGGGTGGTGGTGGTGGACATTGGAGGTCGGTAAGGGAAGTGCTGTGGTTTAGGGTTGTTGAGAGCTGATGAAGTAGGAATGGAGGGAGATGAGAGGATACGGGAATATAAAGGCTTGTAGGGTATGTAGGGTTTAACACTGGGAGGCGCCGCCCTCTTGTCCTGGAGGTTTGGAGATTTTCGCCTGTTTACCGTTTGCCATTCGCCTAGACCATCGCCTTCCATCCTCGCCCCCCAGATGCTTTTTTTTATTACTAAAAAATCAGAAGTCAGCGTGCTATTACACAAGCTTTGAAAATCGTAAGGTTTGAATCTATACTCAAATATTATGTTACTACATAGGATGTGGACTCCAAAATCGCCACCCGATGACAACATAACAATACAATTGCACAAATCAGAAGAAGAGATATGCCTATTGTATTACGGTCCCACTGGTGAGTGGTTATAAATGTGAAGTATATTCGTTGAAGATACTTCGTAACGGACACGGTTGGTGGGCCATGGTCAATATGGGCCGTTCGGCCTGCCTTTGGGATGGGCCCCCTTTGACCGTTCAAACGATCGTTGGTCGTAGATCCAGTAAATCAAGTGTTCCACGGTGAAAGCAACACGAGAAGAAACCTTGACACTATAAAGTTAATCAATTGCGTGGTACCTTGACCGGAATTTTGTAATTATTCCATTCGTGTAGGAAAAGTCGATTAAGTTATGAGGTATTATTCTATACCGAGACAAATTAATTCAGATTTTGGAAAACAACGGCAGGGAGGAAGTTGACTTGGGAGTTGATTTACTCAAGTCTTGTTATAATTTTCACTATAAAATGATGAAGATAGAAGAAACTAAGGGACATTGTTCCTGGTAGTGTGTAGAGTTTTTGGGAAGCAAAATGAGGAGTGTATTAGTGATTCTCTATTTGCTGCTCAGTGCTATGGCCATGCAACCTGCTGCTTCTGCTAAAATTCCCTCGAACATTCCCTCGAACAGCCAGCCGGCCGGTACTCCCCCTCTTAAAGGTATATGCTCTCTCGTTCTTAGTGACTTGATAATAATATAAAAAGAATAGATAAGCCATGGGTCTCCATATTTACAATGTAGTCTTTCGTTTTCAAGAAAGGATAAAACAAGTAACAGGAAACAATGAGTTTTAAGGGAAAAAAATAGTGATTTAGCTGTTTGGATCGTTAAAAGAAATATCAGGAAAAATATCAGTAAAAATAAAAATAATTTTTTACTAAAACTATTTATATTTAGGATTTATTTATATATATATTAAACCTAAAAAAGAAAGGTTGACCGAACCAAATATTCGATCCAAGGGGTTGGCCGAATATTTGCTTCGATCCACTCTGTTTATAAATTTTCTATGTCATTAGTTATGTGCAGGTGCAAAATTAGGTGGAAACGAACTAGAGTTTCGTTTATCCCCAGACTGAAACCAAATTTTATGATTCGTTTCTTATTATTTAAAAAAACAAAAATGATTAATCTGTTGGCTAACAATTCTATTTTTTATTTTCTAAAAATAAAAAAAATCGTAAAATAGAGCTTGTGGTCTATTAGGCTCCTAAAGGAGTTTGGTCTGCGCACATGGGGCCCTCATGTACAGCACAGGGTTTGTTATTAACTTTAGCCCTTTTCAATTAGAGTGGGGTTCAAATGCCTTTTGTCTTTAATGCTTTATTCATGGCACACTTTCTTATTTACGTAATCAAATTTTAAACAGTTGACTCGAATCACTCAACATGCATCTCCTTATTAAAATCTGCTTGGAGATCAAATTTTATAGATATTTTTTTATATTTTTAGATACAAAATGACTATTTCACAACCATCAAAAACAATAATTTTGTACATATCTATAAAATAGTAAAAAAAAATCTAAAAAATAAAAACAAACAAAAAAAGGCCGAATTTAATTTTTTTAAGAATTATAAAATAACATAGAAACCCCTTGGCCCTTGTTCTTTTGGGATCGATGAGTTAGGAGAAAAACCAACTCTGATATGGCCGAAAAAGTTAAAATTCGGTGGAACTACACAAATAGAAGAATGGTACGTAGAATGGTGACATAATAAAAAAGAGCAGCTTGTTTAATTGATGTTTTAATTTTCATTTCTATTTTTTTCTCAAATTTTTTTTCTTTGTATTTTATTATTTTATTATTTTCCATCTATATGTAAATCCATATATTGCAGGCTTACCTCTCAAAATCCTATCCAAATTCTGTAATCAATTACGGCTAATAAAAATAGAAGCTAGACTCCTATTCTTACTTAAAAAAAAATTGATCCGTAGTACAAACCAATCCATGCTATGCATAGTACCATAGCCTCATGCACTCATTCATAATAGTGGAAATGTTATTTTAATTATATTATTCAGATTGAGAATTAGCCTTCGCTGCGAAAAATCATATCTTTGGATTGAAATAACACTCATGGATATGTAAAATTGATTTTTTTTTAGAAATTGGACCTGCTTTCTTAACATCAGCACCATTTAATCCAAATAAATTTATTTGTTTAAAATAACACAAAATTAGCACATTTTCATACTATTTGAATTAACACTATTCTTGCACTAGTTTCACATACTAGCATATATACCATTATGCTCCAGTTATTCCTTAAATGATTCAATCACACACTCTTAGTTAAATTAGTAGAATATGCATGGCGCTAATTAAGTAAATATTATTAGAAAAAAAACTACTTTTGCGTGCCGTCCAAATAAAAATAACAGTACTATATTCAGACCAGAAGTCTCAGTTCTAAATAATTTTTTTTTATTTTAATTATAAATTAATAATTTCCTTCTGAAAAGGGAAGAATTAGATTTGATTTTCGAAAAATATGTAACACTATTACCGACCAATTTTTATGGTGCAAACATGGTCATATATTGGTTTCGCCGTAGAAATTTTTCAGTGCAAGCAGTTTTCCGATCCGATCCCAACCTCTGCCACAGAAAATTCCTTCAGATCCCTTTTCTAGTCTTGTTGCTTACACCATAATTTTTTTTCCGAGAAGGCCTGTTTGATGGTATATTTTTAGAGCGGAGGAATCCCATGAATTCCAAGACTGTGCAATTCATTTTAAGATCTGTGTGCATGAAAATTAAAGCAAAGCTCACAAATATTAGAACGGAAAGCACATATATTAAAGTGAATCAGATGGTCTTGGAGTCCATCAAACTTGAACAAGTAACCTACTCCGCGCGCTCTAGTACATTTTGCGTGTACTTCTTGCTATATGTACTATTTTTATTCTCTAACCTATTTTGTATGGTGAAATAACATTAGCTAGCAATTATGTGGCGGAATGGCTTTGGTACAACACTTTAATGCTCCTTTATATGAAATGTTTATTTTTTTACTGTTGCAATTAACTTAACAAATGCCTGCACCGAAATTTTTCTACGGCGCAATCAATATAATCCTAATTTGGTGTGGTACTTACTGTGTGGTGTTTGGCCAGGTTGGAAAAATGTCTTGTACCAAAATTTTTCTACGGTGCAACCAATATTTTCATGACTGCACCGTAAACATTGGCCGGTGTTATTGTTGCTTTATTAATTTGTACATGAATAACCTCATTGTTTTTTCTATCCGCTGTTTAGTTTAACTCCATATTCATTCATATGTTCTCTACTTTTTTCCACACATTCAGAGCCATATGCTCCAGACCCTAATCATGCTAAAGCTTCTCCAACACACCCCGGCGTGTGCTGCAATGGATGTTGTCACCACTAGAATTCCCAATAATAGCAACGATAGTAAGTGGTATTAGCAAGCGTAGGAAGAGCCCTTGCAATAGAAATTGAGTTTTTGATTTTTTCTGATTAAATTAATATAGTTGCAACGGCAGGTCCTTGCAAATAATCACGCTTGCTAATGGCTCCTATTAGCCCTTGCTAATGTCACCTATTACCCTTTGCAAATAATAAGACCCACCCCAAACATGAGTCCTAGACGGGCCCCACACACTAGTTGCAAGGGCCACCGTTGCAAATAATTTTAAGGATTCTGTTTATATTATTTTATTGTGAAGTCCGTTACTATTTGCAAGCGACGCCGTTGCAAATGTTTTTAGTGTAATTTTTTATATTATTATATTCGAAAAGACATTATTTGAAAGATTCATCATTGCAAAAGACTTTAGGATGTTGTTTATTATATTTTATTGTTTAATATCTAGACAAAGAGACTTTAATAGTTGAATGATGAATATAAATATAAACAATGCAAAAACAATTAAGTCTAAAGGAAAGAAATAAACAATGCAAAAACAATTATGAAAGTGGATCTTCCCGATCGACCAACTCATTAATTTACTCGAAATTAAGACGAGATCATTCCTAGTATATTTGTGAAATTACAACACCACCCCTTTGATCAGAAGGCAACCTTAATTAATTTCAAATTAATATATACGCACGTACGTACCCAGGTTAATCAATCACTGAAGCAATGAAAAATGATACATTTGTTGACCAAAAAAAAAGGATTCATATTGATATATATAGTTCAATTTTACCAAACACAATGCAATTATTACAACTGGTAAAAAGATTCATATTGGCAGTATCCTACCCTATGGTACTACTGTATTCATTTATTCGTATTTTACAACAGATAAAACATCAACCATAAATTACAACTGGTAAAAGAATTCTAAAAGCATAAAAGGCCATGAGATCCACAATTTTAACAGGAATTAAATTAATGCTCCAATTATATTATATTATAGTATACACCTCAAACAACAAAATAAAATCTATGCATGGATTCTTTCAGACCACGTCTAAGAACCAGTGCATTTTCGAGATCCTTGGCAAGAAGCAATGCATAGCTCATCACTTAATATCATCCAGCTTGTAACCGCAACAGTAGGTCTTGCGCATTATGCAACCTCTAGCTCATCAGTCAATATCACTATTCATTAGTGCTTCCCTTCCCTTCCCTTCCCTTCCAATCTTGGCTATGCTATACAGATCCCATATCATGTATTACATCCAAAACTCACATAAAAACCCAGCAAAGAAATATACAAAGACAAGGACAACCAAAAATCCCTAGGAAAACACAAGGACAGAACCACCCAATATATATACTAAATGTCATGCAAGCACACCCATAGATTATAAGAGAGAAACTCTACATCTGCACTTGAGTTCCCATTTATTGGAATTTTATTAGAGAATAATTTTAAACAATTGTTGAATTACAAAAACTATTCATCAACCAGACCAGATGTTTTAGTAAACTAATTTGACTTCACAAGAAGATTTAACAGGGGCAATTTAGTCACTTATCTTTGATTTGGCCTTGTTTTGACATCCGGTGTTAAAATTACAAAATCTCAAAGCAAAAAATAATACTGAGCCTTTATATCATTATAAAGAAATAAAATGTACCATCTATGTCCTTAGTTTTTCCTCTTCATTAAAAGATAACTCCATAAGCTTTGCACCTTCTACTGACAACATCACGGATCAATAGCTTCTGTACCAACTACAAGTAATTTATCCGTACCAGTACGTAAGAGATATTCCCTGGTTTTGGAGGATTAACCATAAGCCCCATCTGTTGATACTAATTTATAATTTTAGTATACTCAACCATTGTACAATTCATAATTTATCCGTACAAGTTGGTCTTTATGATAAATTAAATATCAAGATTACATAACTTGCTACTACTGATAATAACATAAGAAGAACAGGCAAAGTTAATATAGTCAAACATAAAAAAAAAATTTGGTTTTCGAAAATATAACCGAATAACAACCGAATCATTTAATCCAAACTATTACGGTTAAATCGAACCTAATCATACCAGTATTGAGTAGCTAGTACAACACATTGCTGCCTAACCTAACTAGTAATAAAGTACTGCTACCTTGTTCTGCTAAGTGCCACCAAATAGACCATGGAAAACTTCATATTCACCATCAAAGTCCCTTAGATTTTATGAAAAAATCCCTGCTAACTTTCTAAAATCACAAAAAAAACCTTTTGACCTGAAATCTTATTGAAATTAATTCTAAAATCCCTAAAAATTCATATAAAGACTTTTATAAATCCTAGAAATTATAAAAACACACTTGTTATGTTTCCAAAACTAAACAAATACTAAAAGTCTAAAACCATTAAAACACATCATAAAAATTGGTTAAATACTTATGAAATTAGTAACATTACCTCCTTTTGGAGAACCTCTAGAGCATGGTTAGCCTCGTCACCGAGCTGTTGCTGTAGGTGCTCCCTCGGGAGGTAATGATTGTTCCTCTGATTAGGCGTCCCATTTCTTGCCATGTCCCCTATGATTTAAGGCCGACATACAAAATTCTTCACTCAGTCAATTCAACAAACACCTACTAGGTTGAAATAAACCATGGGGTCTTGGTCCGTATATTATAATATATCATACCAGAATGTTAGACACATCACAGTATCACCCCACACCAGCATCCCGAATCAATCCCCCTCAACCGAAGTTTGTTTACTGTAATGAAATCTAATCAAGTCTAAATGTTGGTGAAGCTTCTACTCTAATCAAGTCTAATCAAACCGTGAATAACTGTCAACTCTGGAATTTATAATTCTTACAATTATTGAAAAATTATAGCAAAGGTAGCAAAAGTACAGATTTCTCAAGCACGGATTTCAAGTAAATATGAGCCAAAGGGGCATAAATTGAAGCACATAGTTCTTCATTACTTAAATTATGTCGTTCTGGAAACAATGGGAAAATGAGAGATAATCAGAAAGGAGATAATTTACCCGATGCCTTCCTCCAATCTAGTAAACGAGAGGCTGGAGAGTGATTTTTGGCGAAATGAGAGGCTGGAGAGAGAGGGATACAGTGCGGCGGTTTTGAGAAAATAGGTTAAATGATTTCTCTCTGTGGAATCGATTTTACTAAGTAGTGTATACCTCATATTTTGCTCTCAGATATCTCATATTTTGCTCAACTATCGTGTCATGATCCTATAAGATCTGTTAGAGTTGAGATTGTTGCATATCACATTTGAACGGTTGAGATTTACATTTGCTATGATCAAAGCATAAGATACCCTTGAGGATGCGTTTGAGCGGGGGCCCAAAAATAGATCAGATGGGATGGGGGGGGGGGGGGGGGAAACGAAATTTGGGCTAAGCGCCTAAATGTCAGTTACAAAAAGAGTGGTTATGGCTTCATGCAAGTAAGTGACCACATTGAATTCTCCTTGATTTATATAGGGAGTGTGCTGCAATTAGTGAAAACAACTCTCTTTATAAATTCACCCAAAGCATTTTTCTTAATATCATAAATGTGGTGGCAGTGGAAGGAATTGTCCAAATTAATTTTAAAACAGAAGTATAATGAATTGGGGATTTTAATGTTAGTAATTTAAAAAAATTGTTTGTTTGTTTAAGTTTAATTTGTAGATGCAATTTAAAAAAATTGTAATTTTGTTTAAGTTTACATTGTCTTACATGCATATATTGTAATTGTGGATCACATCTTTTATGCACATTCTATGCAACATAAACTCTTGTAACGGGAGGTAATGAAGATGCAGTGAAACAAATTGCGTTGTGGTTGATCAGAGCCGTTGAAATTGAAGAGCACTATATTTATTGTCTTGTGAGCAAGTTTCATCAAGTAAAACTTTTATTTACTCCTCCATCCATTTGACTAAATATTGAAGCATCAAATGGCTAAAAACATTTTGCATTTGATCGAGATCAAGGCATGATAAAACTTACTACGTTTTGTATTGGTTATGTTCAATGTTATGTCTTGATCATTTCAAAATCAATTTTGAGTCATTTCATCAAAGATCGACCGTCAAAAATTCATATAAAAATGAACGGTCATAAAATATTTTACACATTAGAAGGGCCAAAAAATGATGAAAGTTTACAAAATTGATGTCATTAAGTATGGTTTGGCCATATATGATTTTAAAAATAATTAGTATTTTTTTTGGGATTTTTTCATACTAGCTTTTGTACATATCAGTACCTAATTACCACAGTTTTAGATCCAAAGCCCTCCGATTGATTATAAACGATAATGATCAACTCATTTGGAAAGCTGCTAGGTAGAGTGTGACATTTATATGCAGTAACCAAATAATTTCGTTTCTGATTTGACCCTAGATGCTGCTAAGGATCCTTCAATATTTGCGCTTATAGTTGATGAAACCGTGAGATGCAAGTGGTGAATAACACGTTACATGAGACCAAATACAATGGGTGTAGGTCTCCAAAGTTAATAGACACTAGATGTTTAAGGTAACATAATATTTACATTTTGATCTGGCCGTTCTTGGCGCATCTAAATTATTAAACTCCACCCCATCACTTAATCACACGGCTATGGTGTACACTGTAATTTAATCGGTACCTAAGATTGCATGAAATAATAGAGACGTCTCTCCACTAGAAAGTCCCCATCTGTTATTTTAAATGAATAATGGGAACTTATTATTACGATCCTAACCCTTAAAATGTTACAAACACAATCTCAACGAAAAATAACTTATCATGTGCAAATCTCAATCAAGATAAACGGTTTATCATATGAATTGCAAGTTCCTATTATTTGATTGGAAAAACAGTGGACTTATTTCCCTTCCACTAGAAGGAACTCTGGACTTAGCGAAATTTTTTGAAATCCATTTCGAAAGGGTTCTTCACTGCGTTTGAGTCTCTACCAGAAGGCCGACGATCTCTCTTTCCGACGCACTAGTCCCCACCACCGCTCAGATCTAAGTCGCTGTCGCCTACCGAAGACGTCGCTCTTCTCTCTATTAGGTCTTCGGTGAAGGAATCACCAACAAGCGGTAAGTTCTCTCTAATAGCCAGGTAGTCGCTTTTCTCAAATGACTTGTTTGTAACCACCCCAGATCTATAAGGTTTTGTTGGGAACCTGTTACTGGTGGAAAATAGGGAGTAAGGGATTAAGTGATCACCCCAGATCTAAGTCGCCGTCGCCTACTGGCATATAGGGTTTAACATCTAAAGGTAAAAAGGGTTTAGCATCCCGGTTAGCTCTGTCACCTTTTTTCTTCTCCTTTCAGTCTTAGTGATTTATAACCCAGAGTATTTAGTTCCTAAATTATCAAATTATTTGAATCAGAGAGCTTTATCCTTATTCTGCATTAGAAAATACGTAGTTTTAACTGGTAAATTTGCTACATAAACTTTTATTTTCTAATTAAGTATCTGAATGTGAACCCTTTTAAAGATAAACTAAAAACTAGCTGTCATATCTTACAAATTATAAAGCTAACATATGTTCTTTAATGAAATAGCCTAGAAGAGTGCTGACAAATCATTGCACTTGACTATTTCAGGTTGAGCGGGTAAATGAAA
The DNA here is from genome assembly GCA_964058875.1 of Carex rostrata. Lineage (NCBI taxonomy): Eukaryota > Viridiplantae > Streptophyta > Magnoliopsida > Poales > Cyperaceae > Carex > Carex rostrata. The sequence continues at coordinate 634,516 of CAXKVT010000170.1, forward strand.
GCACTAAGCCACTGCCACCGATACCATCTCCCCGTAGAAATAAAATAAGGGTTCATGCAAACTTAAGTCCGGTATACTATGTTTTCGTAGGAATTCTTGAGACTAGAGCATGTCATGATTTTAATTATTGGCAAGTACCATTATTTGAAAAATGATTTGGTTTGTTTGATTGCTATTTTTCATTATTATTGCTGCTTGGCCTCATGCTCCTTTATTTGAAAACATAGTATACCATCTCACTAATTTGTTAACCAAATCGGTTGGTATGGTGACAAACTATAGACATGAAACTGAAGTCCGGTATACTATGTTTTCGTAGGAATTCTTGAGACTAGAGCATGTCATGATTTTAATTATTGGCAAGTACCATTATTTGAAAAATGATTTGGTTTGTTTGATTGCTATTTTTCATTATTATTGCTGCTTGGCCTCATGCTCCTTTATTGGATTGTAGTTTGGTACTTATTATGATTTTCAAATTGCATGTTGGTGCATATTTTTCGTAAGCTAGTGCATGAAATCATAAAAAGCAATCCCACTAAACACATGAGTTTGATTTAAATGAATCTTAGCATGATATGGATGCATAGTAATTTTCACAAATGCATGACATGAATGCATAAATTTGCATGTGAGACATATTTTATTGTTTGAACCTAAGAATGACTTGATTGAAGTACTTGGTATGCTTGAATTGACTTGTTTGAATTACATTATGCATTGTATTTATTAGTTGAGTCAAAAGGATGCATGCATGAGCATATTTTATTGAAGCATATTTTGAAACTAAAACATGACATGATTTGTAACATGATATTGTGAACTGTGCTAAAGAACCAAAAGTCTGACACCTGACGATCACGTAGGCGCCGTATTTGAGGTAAGTTACTTTAGGAGATGCTCGGAGGTCCAATAAACGAGTCTGGATCTTCTAAGGTAACTCAAATTTTGAGTTACTTTAGGGGACAAACATTAAAGGCCTTGTGTATCTCACCTCGGACTAAATATTGATTTGTACTCTAATTGGACGGTCCCATAGAAACTTGAAATATGAGTTACCTTAGAAGATCCAGACTCATTTATTGGAAATCAAGGGACACAATGACTTTAGAAATCTAATTAAATTCTATAAAAATATTAGTATATTACCTCTAATTAAGAATTCAAAGTGTAAATACCGTTGACCCTCAACTGAAAATTAAAATTATTAGATTTAATAATGAACCTTTTTATTATGTTATGAGAATTATAAAATTAGAGCTAATATTATAGTTAATATGAAAAACTGTAGTTTATGTCTAAATATTAGAGTTAAATTATTAAAAAACTGTAGTTTAATTATCTCTAAATAAGAATTATAAAATTAAAATTATGCAGTTGATGCTGTTACAATATTGTTAACATGAAATTAATTACATGAGTAATAAATAAATAAAAAGTTAGAAAAATTGAAGAATAAATTAATAAGATAAATTTAAGTCTCTAAAAACAAATCAGAAATCCAAGAAACCAACTGCACATATACTGCTCAAATAAAGTTTGACAGTGACAGCAGCACAAGTGAGAGAGACATTTGCTTTGTACCTTGACCGGAATTTTGTAATTATTCCTTCTGTGTAGGAAAAGTTGATCAAGTCAATTGAGACTATAAGGCAGAGAGAGGGAGGGATGGGACTTCGACTCTGGAGTTAATTTAAATAGGTTGTATTAAAATTTACTAGTATAGGCCGTGCTCTTACACATTTACCATGTAAGAGCCTTAAAAAAATGGTTTGGTGGGCCGTGGTCAATATGGGCCGTGCGGCCTTTCTTTGGCATGGGACCTCTTTGACCAAGTTAAGAGGTATTATTCTGTATCAGTACATCGTCCAAGTGAATCTTCGTTTGTGGGTGCTGCAATTCTACGGTGAAAAGACAGCAAAACACTCAAAATTCAAACTCCACAGTTGATTCCAATATTTCAGCTAAGCAGCACATGCATGCAAGACTTTTGCGTTGTACCTTCACTGGAATTTTGCTAGAGCTACTATTTGCAGGTAGGGACTAGAGAGTTGACTTGGGAGTGACTTGCTCAGCCTACCGGACTGTGAATACAATTGAATCGGATGGTCCAAAATTGTTCTATTTAACTTGGCACGTATAACAAAGCATAAATAATACAGCCCCCTCAATCATCCCAATCAAGAACCGGATAACATTAAATCTGGGCCGTCCTTTTCATCAATTGTGTTAAGTCAGGTAGCAATTAGTAAATCCACTGCACAGATACTGCTGAAAGCAAGTTCAAATTCTCTATTACAAACGTTACTAATGAATTGGGTAAGAAAATATTTTTGTTAGCTTATCGGGTAAGACTATGGGTAATAGCTATTTCATACCGTGCCCATTAACACGCCTACTATAATATGGGTAATAGCTATTTCATCGGATGGTACAGACATCTGATCGATCTCGCCAGCGCGACCTGCCACGTAGACTACTGTCCAGCTCCTCGTTTTGGTTCGCCAATCCCAATCCATCTACATTGAAAAGACAGCTAGACTTACACAACAAGGTCCAAGGGAAATTTTCATTTCTGGGTGTTGCAATTCTATGGTGAAAAGACAGCTAAACTCAATTTTCAAACTTGACAGTGGAAAAGTTAACCAAGTTAGAGCCATTATTGTGGACCGGAACAAATGAAGTCAAGTCAATTAAGAGTTGAAAGCAGAGGCAGGGAGGGGCTTGACTTACGGGTTGACTTGCCAATGTCTTGTTATAATTCTCACTATATATATATTAAATCTTGAAGATAGAAGAAATCAAGGGACGCTGCTACTGCTGCTGTGTAGAGTGTAATGGTTTTGGGAGCAAAATGAGGAGTACTGTGTTCATGATCCTCTGTTTGCTGCTCAGCTCTATGGCCATGCAAACTGCTTCTAGTGGCTTCTCCAGCTTAAATCCAGGTCTTGTCCCTAAAGGTAAATTATCTCTCTTCTTAATAATCATGTACAACCAAAATTAAGCTTCATCTCCCAGTCCACAGTTACAGTCCATATTATTGTATTTTGATCAATAATTAAATAAGCCATGTGTCACCGTTATAATGTAATCTTTCATTTTAAGCAAAAGAAAAAGAAAGGAACAACAAACAATAAGTTTAAGGGGAATAAAATAAATGGTGTTTTAGCTGTTTGGATAAATGATGATTTTAACAATTCAAAAATAAAAGAATACTAATTTTGTTCTATTCACAATAGTGCAAATATTATTTTTATTATATGTTTCGGATTGACAACTAATCTTTGGTTTAAATTTAAGACTGGCCGAGTCATTTTCCCTGTTACATTGAGAGTTAAAAGAAAAACCGAGTTTGTGATCTCGAGGAATGTTGTCACCATTGCTTTATCAATTTGTTTATGAATAACCTCCCGAGGTTTTTTACTCTGTTTAATATAACACCATATTCATATCTTCAAATTCAGCGCAAACTCGTCGAGGACCTAAAACTTCTAAACCCTATCAACCGACCAGAGTTTGTTGCGGTGATAGATGTTGTGGAACGGGGTGCTGCTAGCGATCGAGATTAAAGCATGCCTCCATTGATTAATTATGTATTACCTTGTTTAATTTAAAAAAAGTTGAGAGACAACTTAAGTACATTTTACATATTGTATTCATTTTGTTTCAGTTTGTATTAAATTTAATAATTTAGATGCTTGGGCGGTCCTTTTACTGTAAGTTATTTGGATATATTGTGTTCTAATCATCCAATGAATGTATTAAAATGCTTTGATTTTAACAAAATAAATATATATATAATCCTCTGAATTGTGATGTGCGATTTCAAAGATAAACTTGTTGATGTTGTGAGGCATTATTATAATATGAATTTTATGATTAAATTGGACATAATCTATAGGAGATTAATTTGTTCTAATTACGTATTATGCAGAATATAATTCATGAATTAATTGGTTTTCATTAATATGGTAGTAAATAAATAAATCCAAATGTGTTTTTGAATTGGAATAACAAAATGGCACTTAATATGGTCATGGTTATGGGCCCGTTAGGCCTGCTTTCCCTTTTATAGTTGAGACAAGCCCACGGCACATATACTGCTCAAAGCAAGTTCAGATTTTCTATTACAAACTTTCTAGTACATTTCCTGTTGCAAGTTACTGAATAATTGGGCTCTAGGGTTTTCGTTATTTATAAGGTCTGCATATTTGTGAAACCTAGAGTGTGTTGTGTTCACCAAAGGGTTTAGTAAGCATAACTACATAATCTATCATATTGAGTTCAAACGAGACAAATCCATACTGTTGAAATCGATCTACTTTATGAGTGATGCATTTACATGCAAAATTTTAAAATTTTCAATTTTTATTTGTATAAAGTTAAGCGGTAAAAATTATGACTTTATAAATGCCAAAAATAAAAATAATCTTTTACAAGTTATTTTAATTGATTTGTTTTTTATTAATTTTTGACCACTTGACTTTTCATGCTCATTAAATTAAGTGCCGACAAAATTCCAGCATCACAAGTTAGAAAAAACACTACAGAAATATGAAAATATTAGATTTATTTTATTGAATGTTGAAACAAAAGCTAGCAAACGAAAAATTAAAAAAATCATTAAAAAAAGTAACAAAATAAGAGATGGAACAAGTTGACTTATACACGTACGTGCAAATGAATCTTCGTTTGTGGGTGCTGAAATTCTACAGTGAAAAGACAGCGACACTTCAAATTCAATTTAACTTGACAGTGGAGGTCAGTAACTCAATAAAGCAACCCAAGTAAGACTAAAGCATTTGTGTTCTACTTTGAATGAAATCTTGTTAGAGTTCTTATCCATGAAGTATATCAAATTTTGAGTTTAAATTTGGACCGTCTGATTAGAACCTGGACCAATATGATCCTAGATAGAATGCACGGGGTCCCTTTAATATCGGTCCCAAAGTAGATCGGATGGTCTGGATTCAAACTAAAAATTTGAGTTACCTTAGATGACATAATTAAATTCATACTGTTATTAGTCATTCCATGTAACAAATATTAACCAAATTGGGACTTGGGAAGTAGAGGCAGGTGGGAGACTTGACTTCCCTAGAACCGATGTAGTTCCGATTTTTTTAAAAATACCCACTCAAAAAAATATTTTATTAAAAATAACCAGGTTTCAGCAAAATTTTTAAAAATACCCAAACTGCGGATTTTTTCCGCGCCCCGAAAAATAAAATAAAAAGTTAATTTTTTTTTCCAAGCGCGGATATTTTCCGCGGGCCGGATTTTTTTTTTTTTTTTTTTTTTTTTAGAGTTTGGAGTTGGGAAAATAATGTTTTTTTGGGAATTTTTTGTCCAACTTTGCACCCCTGATTAACATATCAGAACACCTTCAAAAAGCATGAAAATTTACCAACATGCATTTTTGACTTCATAGAATAAGACTGTGAAGTTTCATACAAAATCTCAAAACAGATCGTGAGATATCGGCTCTCAAAAATTGCCCGAACTGCTGAAGGAGTACTTCTGAGCCCAACTTTGCACCTCTGGTTAACATATCAAAGCACCTTCAAAATATATGAAAATTTACCGACTTGCATTTTTGACTTCATAGAACAAGACTGTGAAGTTTCATATAAAATATCAAAAGAGATCGTGAGATATCGGCTCTCAAAAATTGTCCGAACTGCTGAAGGAGTGCTTCTTAGCCCAACTTTGCACCTCTGGTTAACATATCAAAGCACCTTCAAAAATCATGAAAATTTACCGACATGTATTCTTGATTTCATAGAACAAGACTGTGAAGTTTCATACAAAATCTCAAAATAGACCATGAGATAATGAAACATAACAAAACTGAAAACTGAAACATAATAAAACATATACTAAGAAGATAATAAAACTGAACATAACAAATCAAAACTCAAACGTAACAAAACTGAACTCTCTCTGAATGAGTGCTTCTGAACCCAAATTTGCATCTCTGATTAACATATCAAAACACCTTCAATCATGAAGCACTCCTACAGCAATTCAGGCAATTTTTGAGAGCCGATATCTCACGGTCTGTTTTGAGATTTTGTATATGAAACTTCACAATATTGTTCTATGAAATCAAGAATACATGTTGGTAAATTTTTATGATTTTTGAAGGTGCTTTGATATGTTAACCAGAGGTGCAAAGTTGGGCTAAGAAGCACTGCTTCAGCAGTTCGGACAATTTTTGAGAGCCGATATCTCACGATCTCTTTTGATATTTTATATGAAACTTCACAGTCTTGTTCTATGAAGTAAAAAATGCAAGTCGGTAAATTTTCATATATTTTGAAGGTGCTTTGATATGTTAACCAGAGGTGCAAAGTTGGGCTCAGAAGTACTCCTTCAGCAGTTCGGGCAATTTTTCAGAGCCGATATCTCACAATCTGTTTTGACATTTTGTATGAAACTTCACAGTCTTATTCTATGAAGTCAAAAATGCATGTCGGTAAATTTTCTTGTTTTTTGAAGGTGTTCTGATATGTTAATCAGGGGTGCAAATTTGGACAAAAAATTCCCAAAAAAACATTATTTTCCCAACTCCAAACTCTAAAAAAAAAGAAAAAAAAAATCCGGCCCGTGGAAAATATCCGCGCTCGGAAAAAAAAATTAATTTTTTTTTTTCGGGGCGAGGATTTTTTCAGCGGCCCGGAATAAAAATTCCGGAGTGCGGAAAAAATCCACAGTTTGGGTATTTTTAAAAATTTTGCTGAAACCTGGTTATTTTTAATAAAATATTTTTTTGAGTGGGTATTTTAAAAAAAATCGGGATGTAGTTAGATTTTGTATTCTTTTTAATAGAAAATTGTAAATTGACAAAATCACATAAATGGGAGAGAATGCTCTGTAACAATCATCCTTGAAGTAAATGAAATTTATTCTAACTTTCCATTCTTTTTTTCTTATTCTTTTTTTTTAAAGAAATACTATAATTAACATCCCATTATGTTTTTCCATTATGACTAAGTATAAAATGTACCATTTAAAGCATCCAGCGTTGAATTAGGTTTTGGGCCGTACGGCCGGCCTTTAGCATGACCCATCTTGGGTTGTAGGTCCAGCAATAAGCCCATATTGCACATATACTGCTCAAAGCAAGTTCAGATTCTCTATTACAAACTTTCTTGTCCATTTCCTGTTGCAAGTTACTGATGAATTGGGCTCAGGATATTTTGTTAGTTACAACACTGGATAGAACATGGTCCAATGGAATCTTCATTTCCAAGTGCTGCAATTCTACGGTGAAAAGATAGTTCTACTCAAAATTTGAAAGTAACTTGATAGTGGAGGTCAGTAATTCAGCATATAAAGCAACTCAACTAAGACCAAGGCATTTGCGTTCTACTTTGAACGGAATCTTGTTAGAGTTTGTATCCATGAAGTAACTAAAATTTTGAGTTTAAATTTGGAACGTCTGATCATTACCTGGACCAATTTGATCCTAGATGGAATGCACGAGATGCCTTTAAAATGTCCTTCCCAAATTGGGAGTTACCTTAGGTGAAATGAATTCATACTGTTATTAGTCATTCCGTGTAGCAAAAGTTAACCAAATTGGGAGTGATGAAGTCAAATCAATTCAGAGTTGGGAAAGCAGAGGTAGGGAGGAGACTTGACTTGGCAGTTGATTTGCACAGATCTTGTTATAATTTACCATTATAAAATGATGAAGATGGAAGATATCAAAGGTACACAGCTACTGCTACTGGTATCAGTAGAGTGTAGAGTTTTTTGGGAGCAAAATGAAGAGTGAATTCATGATCGTCTGTTTGTTTCTCAGTGCTATGGCGATGCAAACCGCTTTTGGCGATTTGGCCTCTGATCCCATTGATCCGAACAGACCTGCTTACCCAAGCCCACCCCAACCAAACAGACCTGCTTACCCAAGCCCACCCCAACCAAACAGACCTGCTTACCCAAGCCCACCCCAACCAAAAGGTAAATGCTCTCTCTTGTTTGTTCTGACTTCTGTTTGACTTGATTAATAGTCATGTACAACCAAAATTAAGCCATGCATCTCCAAATCCACATTAATAGCCATAAATAGTATAGTATTAGAGTATAAAAATAGTACTGTGGAAGGAATATATATTAATTCAAATTGGATGAAAATAGTACTGTGGCCGGCTAATTAACATAATACTACTAGAAGAAAGAAATATGTTTGCATTGCGTCCAAATAAAAATTACAATTAATACTATATATATATATATTCAGATCAGAACTCAGTTCTAAATAGAACATTTGTTATTTAGAAATTTTTTTTTTTCTGCGTCAATTTTTACGGTGCAAACATGACCATATTGATTGCCCCGTAGGAATTTTTCGACAAAAGTAGTTTTTCGACCCGGTCCCAACCCTTGCCACAGAAAATCCCTGCAGACCCCTTTTCTGTCCTTTTCTTTCTTACACTGTAGAAAAACATTTCGGTGAGGGCCTGATTGATGGTTTATTTTGCGAGTATTTCTTGGTATATTCTCTGACCTATTTTGTACGGGGAAAAAACATTAGCTAGAAATACCATTAATGTGGTGGAATATATAGGTTTGGTACAACACTTTAATGCCCAATTAATTGATATGAAATGTTTCTTTTTGTTACCATTACAACTTAATAAAAAGCTTTGCACCGAATTTTTTCTACGGTGCAATCAATATAATCCTTTCGGTGCAATTTTTTCAAAGGTGCAATCAATAAAGTCCTATCGATGCTTGCACCGAGCATTATAATTATTAAATACTATATGAAAAATATCAATAAAAATAATTATTTTCACTAAAACTATTTATTTTTAGGATTTATTTATATATATTTGCTTCGGTCCACTATGTTTATAGATTTTCTGTGTCGACATCAGTTGTGTTCGGGTGCAAAATTAGGTGGAACGAACTAGAATTTTGTTCATCCCCTGTCTGAATCGAAATTTTGATTCGGTCTTACTATTTTTGTAAAAAAAAAAATCAGTCCGTCGGCTAACAATTTGATTTTTTATTTTCTAAAATGAAAAAAAAATCATAAATAGAGCTTGTAGTCTATTAGGCTTCTAAAGGAGTTGGTCTGGCCCAAGGGCCCCTCATGTACAGGACAGGGTTTGTTATTAACTTTAGCCCTTTTAAACTAGAGTGGGGTTCAAATGTCTCATATCTTTGATGCCTTATTATGCCACACATTCTTATTACATTTTCAAATTTTAAATAGTCGACTTGAATTACTCAACATAACTCTTTATTGAAATCTGCTTGGAGATCAAATTTTATATATATTGTTTTTTTTTTGGTATATTTCTAGATAGAAAATTACTATTTCTTAACCATTAAAAAATAATGATTTTGTACATATCTATAAAATAGTAAAAAAAAATTCTAAAAAATAAAAACAAACAAAAAAAAACACCGAATTTAAATTTTTTAAAAATTATAAAATAAGATAGAAACACAGTTATTCGAGGTATAAATGGGTCAACTGATTTCATTTCTCTCAACTGGATTGGCCTATGGTCGTAGTTAATTACCCCTTGGGCCTTGTTCTTTTCGCATCGATGACTTAGGAGAAAAACCAATTCTGGTAATCTCGAGAGTAAAATATAAGTTAAAATTCAGTGGAACTACACAAATAGAAGAATGGTAGAATGGTGACATAATAAAAAGGAGCAGCTTGTTTAATTGATGTTTTAATTTTCATTTCTTTTTTTTTTCTCAAAATTTTCTTTCTTTGTATTTTATTTTCTCTTATTTTCCATCCATATGTAAATCCATATATTGCAGGTTACCTCTCAAAATCCTGTCCAAATTTTGTAATCAATTACGGTTAATAAAAATAGAAGCTAGACACCTATTCTTACTTAAAAAAAATATTGAAAACAAAAATATTAATTCATAGTACGGACCAATATGTGTTATGCATAGTACCATAGCCTCATGCATTCATTTATAATAGTGCAAATGTTATTTTCATTATATTATTCAGATTGAGAAAAATCATAGCTTCGGATTGAAATAACACTCATGGATATGTAAAATTGATATTTATTTTAGAAATTGGACTTGCTGATCTTAACATCAGCACCATTTAATCCAAATCAATTTATTTGTTCACAATAACACAAAATTAGCACCTTTTTCATACTATTTGAATTAACCCTATTCTTGCACTAGTTTCACATACTAACATATATACCATTATGCTCCCATTATATTCCATTAATGATTCAAACACAAACTCTTAGTTAAATTAGTAGAATATGCATCGCGCGAATTAATTAAATATTATAGAAGAAAAACTACTTTTGCATTGCGTCCATATAAAAATAGCAATACTATATTCAGACCAGAAGTCAGTTCTAAATAAGATTTTTTTTATTTTATAAATTAATAATTTTCTTCTGAAAAGGAAAGGATTCGATTTGATTTTCGAAAAATATGTAACACCGACCAATTTTTATGGTGCAAACATGGTCATATTGCTTTTGCCGTAGAAATTTTTTCGGCTTGTACATTTTACATTTTTTTTTTCTCTAACCTATTTTGCATGGTGAAATAACATTAGCTAGCAATACCATGTGGTGGAATGGGTTAATTTGGTACAACACTTTAATGCCCCTTAATTTATAAGAAATGTTTATTTTTTTACCGTTGCAATTAACTTAACAAATGCCTGCACTGAAATCTTTCTACAGTGCAATCAAAACATTCAGATGTACCATCTCAGAGATCATATACAAGTGCTCCAGATCCAAGAATCTATCATCAACGTAGCCCATGCTGCGGCGAGAAATGTTGTGGTAAGGGGTGCTGCTAGTGATGCTCGTCAAAGAATGATGGAGACTTTTGGAATAATAGCAACAATTAAGGATTAATTATTTACATATTGTATCCATTTTAGTTTGCCTTGGTATTAGTAGTTTAATACAATAATTAATTATAGATGATTCGGCAGTAGTTTTACAATAAATTATTACGAAATATTGTTTTTCAATCATGAGTAGCGTTAAAATGCACTGTTAGTTTTTTACATAGGTACAAAATCATTGTTTTTAAAAGATTTTGGACCATCAAAAACAACAATTTTGTACCTATTAAAATAAAATAGTATAAAAATTCCAAAAATATAAAATTTGTTCTCCAAGCACATTTTAACATGAATATCACGTTGAGCTATTCGAATGGACTATTCAGACTTTCAAAACAAAAATAAAGATGTGAAGCATGATTGGATCACAAAACTGATGTTGCATTTTAACCCTACTCTTCACTATTTCCATGAATGTATTAAAATGCTTTTAATTAAGTAAAGTAAATTTAAATTTTGTGAATTATATTGTATTGTGTGATATTAAATACGGTCCAGCACATTTAATCAATAGAGTCAATTTTGTGAATTAAATACGGTCCAGCACATTGATAGAGTTTTTTTAAACAAGTAATAGTGGTGGCCTGTAATTATGTAAATATTTTTAACACTTTCTCTGAACTAGGAATCGCTACCTTTGTCACTTGGCGACGGTAGCGGCAATGTAATACTTTTTTTACAATTAAATATATTTCTTAGCGGGCATGCCAGCTAACCATCACAAAAAAAACAAAAAACAAAATAGCTGCTGCTAGCGATGCTGGTCAAATAATAATGGTGATTTCTGGAAACTAATAGCAACATAAGTACATTTTACATATTTATTTCGGCTTGTATTAAGGTGTGATTATAGATGATATCGAAAATACTAGTACTTTTACTATGAATTATTTAGATATTTTGTGTTCAAATCATCCATTTAATGAATGCAGTAAAATGCTTTAATTAATTAATGTAGTATATAATGATGCATTTTTGTATATTTAAATGTAGCGGTCATATGTAAACTTCTAATATGAATATTATGATTAAACTGTAAATAATCTCTGGATGATTTTTTCCAAGTTTTTGCTGAATAAATAAATAATTAGTCAATGATTACGATACAAGTAGGGTGAAACTATTTTAATACTTATACTCACTAAGAATTGATCTTATCCATAAAAAAACAAACTATACATTATGAGCCACGCCCACCGCACACTACAGCAGAATGGATTTTTTGCGACCGGTATCAGCGACCGGTGCTGACGCCGGTCGCACATAGTCAATTTCTCCAAGAAAAAAAGAATTTCACTCAGAATCGAGCGACCAATACTATCAGTGACCGGTATCAGTGACCGGCGCCACCGCCGGTCGCTGAAAGTATTTTTTTTTTTATTGTCGCTGAAAAAAAAGGAAAAAAACGCGGCTCAAACGCGCGCCACCCCTCCGCCAAAATCAAAACCCTTCTCTTCGCCCCGATCAAAACCCTTCCCCAAAATCCTCTCCTCCCACGCGCCACCCCTCTCCTCCCGCGCCACCCCTCTCTTCCAGCGCCACCCGTCTCCTCTAACAAAAAAACCATCGCTGATCGTTGATCGTTGATTCCCGTGCCACCGCCTCTCTTCCCGCTCTACTCCTCTCTTCCCGTCGCCACCGCTCACAGCTAGTCGTCGGCTTTTCTATTTTCAAGGGCCTCGTGTAATTACTCATGTCGACATGGATTGCTTCTATGTGCAAGGTTTTTCTTCTCAAATTTCTCAATTTTGGGACCAATTTTAGTTTGATTTGGGTTTCTAAACAACTAGGTCATCGATGGTCTGTATCTGACTGTCATGTATAAAAAAATCGTCACTATTAGTTTTCAGTTAATGGATAGTTTGGTGATTAGAATCAGGTTATAGTTTGGGGGTCTTTACTGTTTCACTGGTACAGTGTGTTGGTTCCAGTTTTCTGATGGAGGTTTTTTATTGAAGTAGTAGGGTTCTAGTTTTTTTTCCAGTATGGAACTGCCCCTTGATTTGTCTTACTGTTTGACTGATTTTGGTACTAGTTTAACACCATTAGGTCCTGTGTAGTAGACGTATGAAAGAAATACTTTTTTGAACTGGCCGGTATGATGTAACTGGCATGGTGCATTCCCTTGGTATTAATTCATTTAAGAGTTGTCTATCAACTGTTGGTGGTACAGTTATAACAAGGGCATCATGATTTTGGCATCTGCGCGCACTTGCTAAAAGAATTCATATTTTGTTATCTTTTCTTGTATGTAATTGACATTCTTGTTGATTTTTAATACAGGCTTGCTTCTGGAGCTAAGGTTGTGATCCAATATATAGGTACATGTTATTTTTAGTTTTGCCAGTTTTTGTAGCAATGTGATGATAACTTCTATAATATAAGTATTTTATTATTGTTGATTCAATGTGATTAACTTCTAATTTGCTCTAATTGCTATTAGAAGATTATACTAGGTGAAGAACTTGGCAATGTGAAGTTGATTACCTTGAATAGGCCTTGTCAATTGAATGTCATCTCTTCTCGAGTGGTACATCATTTGTATTAGTTTTAGTTTTCAAATAGGAAATGTAGAAATTAAAGAACCAAATAGGAAAATGTAGAAATTATAGGAAAAATTAATACTGTTTTGGTGTAGTGAGAATTTTTACATGCTCATCAAACTTTTCCTTAACCATTAATTTTTACTTGTGTAGTGCTCTTTTGGGCAACAATGGTCCATTACATTCTACAAAATTCAAAACTGCAGAAAAAAATGTCGCTGAAAAAAATGAAAAAAACGTGGCTACTGAAAACTTATTTTATGATAATAAATAAAGTCAAGGACTTAGATGTGATTTTGCACTCAGTTTTCTGACAACTTGAAATCTTTGCAGCTTCTTATGAATTAATCTTCAAATTCGAATATGTTTTCTGATTAAGGTAAACAACCAGAATTAATTGAATTTCTTATGACTTAGATGTTTTTTTTTTTTATTCATTCTTGCATTTCTGATGAAATTTCTGTTATTTTGCCCTTACCTTTTTTCTCTATAAGTTGAATTCACTTTATACTCTATTGAAGCCAACCAGACTTGTTTCTTGCATTTCTTTGTTGGAGGCTGACCAGGTTGTGCTGCATGGCAGAGTGATAAGAGAAAAGCCAAGTGATGCTGATGAGGCACGCCAATTTATTAAGGTTGTCGTTTATTCATGACTTGGCCAAATTTTCATGCCTTTGGTTGTGTCACTCTTTGTTGCGACCTGCAATAGAGAGTTTAAGTCTTGTTCATTTCTTCTTCATTGATTAGTACTCCATGATCAGATATAGGTATAGCAGTGGCTCGGATGATCAGATATAGGTTTGTGTAGTTTAGATGTTATCTGGTACTTGTATGTTTGGTATGGTACAATGACTTATGTAGTTTAAATGTTTTGTTTAGATGTTATTTGAGATATGTCTGCTATTAATTATGTTTGATTTTTGGTATGTTTGTTATGTTATTTGGTACTTGTATGTTTGATATTTGGTTTGTTTGATATTTGTTGTCTTATTTATGTTATTTGATATAATGTTGTATGTTTCCTAAATATCATGGAGAAGTGTAAATAACAAAATAAACAAAAAAAAATGATGTTAGAAGCATCAACGACCGGTTTTTGTGTATCAGAGACCGGTTTTATGGTCGCAGATACTTTTTTCTGATGTCAGCAAAAAACAACAGCGACAAAAAAAATTGGTCGCAGAAAAACTATCTGCGACCGGATGACGTCATTCAGCGACCTGTGACGTCATCGAAAGAGTATCTGCAACAATGCTTACAGCGACCGGAGTTTCAGCGACCGTTTTTCACTTTCTGCGACCGGTTTTATTATCTGCGACCGGTGCCTGGACTTTCAGCGACCGGAAAACCGGTCGCAGAAAGTCTGTTTTGCAGTAGTGGCATATGGAAGCTAGGGGTATCACCGAGAACAAAAATCTTCAGTTGGCTTTTGGTTACCCTGCACCCTATACGCCTACCATATGTGTAGGATACGCCAGTTGGCATATCGGATAAGATGGCATATCCTTAAACCACTCACTAGTGTAAAAATAGGAATCAGGATCGGCCTATCTGGATCGGTTATATGAGACAACCGATCCTAATACGTATCTGGATCGGTTTTCTTAAAAATACCGATCCTAAAAACTATTCAGATCGGGTTTTATTGTCAACCGACCCTAATTTATGAAGTATTAGGATCGGTTTTTTTGTTAGAACTGATCCTGATACTATCAGGATCGATTTTTTTAGAATAACTGATCCTGATAGTATCAGGATCGGTTATTTATAAAAAATTGATCCTAATAGTGCATATAGAGGTGATTTCAGTCTGATTTTTGTCAGAAACTCGTCTCTCTTCCTAGGTCTCGCCTTCTTAATTAGCGCAACAGCTATTTCGCCCTGCATTAATTCAGCTATCTCAGCTCTCTTTTCTCAGGTACATTTGATCATCTCTTTTCTCAAATTTGATATTAATGGAGCACCATTTATTGGCTATGATTCGGTTCAAACCCTAAACCCTAAATCCTATACAAGTGAGTTATGATCCCCGCTCAAAATCTAAACCTTATAAGTCTTGATTTACCTCTTTTATTGGTTCCACAAGCTTTTAAGTTTGAATAGCTCTTCTCATTTCAAGTTTTCCTTTAAATGTGGAGATTTTGATGCACATGCATATATTGTCTATATATATGCTATATGTGCTATATATGAGCAAATATATCAGCTATATATGTGTTGTACCCTAAAATATTGCCAATTAAATAAACAGAAATTGGTAATAATTTAAATACTTGGAAAGACGCCAAATGGTTTAAAATCTTCCCGAAATGAAGGGAAATGACATATTAAAATTCATGGTAATATTCTACATTTAAAACCATGAATTTTGATATAAAATTCAGATTCTAACTCCAAACGATTAAAGAGTTGTGGATTTTCAAAGTTTTGATGACATGGCAAACTCTGAATGGTGCCACATGGCTCTGGGTACCCATAACAATAATCTTGGCTTCTCTGGGTGCAATCTGGAGCACCTAAGCCTAAACCTGACCTCTGGGGCCCATTGTCAGCCTCACATGGCCATTTTCGCTAAAACTCAGATATGAGTGAACTCAGCGCATGGAAAATGAACTCCATGCACCAGGCTGACAGCGCAATGGTGTACCATACACCCAGACCAGCCGAGCTGACCCAGGGAGCGCTGAGTTTAAACTCAGCGCCTTTGGTCCCTTCGTTTTGCATGCTCTTGGCGCATTATGAGCCATTCCACTGCCCTCCTGCGCGGCCTACAATGCACCAAGTTCACCTATGATCAAGCAAAGGAAAGCGCCGGGTTTGAGCCGCTGACAAGCGGGCCCCTTTGCTCTGACTTCTTCTTCTTCCCCTCTCCCATGGCCTGAGCTGATTCTTGAGCTCTGAATTCGCCTAAAAAAAGAAGGGATTGAAACAAAGCATATGAGGGATTGAAAGGAATACCTTCCCTCTCCTCCTTGCTCAAACCTTGAAGGTTATCTCTCTCTCACAAGTTCTGATTTTAACCGAGAAGAGAAGAAAAGGAAAATTATGAACTTAAGCTAGAGGTGCAATTAAGCCTTGAAACTTGGCAAAAGCACTAACGGGATGTAGGCGATCCTATCTACACTCTCAATTCGAAGTTTAATGGACTAAATACAATGAATTGCACGAAGAACACCAGCTCAGCTCCTGCCATGGCTGAGAGCATCAAATTGGTTATGCAAATGATAAATTGGACCTCAGAACATTATAATAGAGTTAAAACGAAGCTATCTGTCAATTTGATATGCTTTGAAACATAATAACCGAGAAGGGCCCATATTAAGCCTTGAAATGGCTCGGGTCCAACACAACATGGCTCTTTAGCTGCTCACAGCTCATCCTGGTCCCCATGAACACGTGTATGAATACCTGAGGTCAGTCCAAAATAAGGGAATCTGTCCCTGCACAATGGAGCCATGCAATTAAGCTTTCCCTCTAGAAAGCCATGAGATCAAGGGCTATTATGCCATGTAGTGTCCTAATGGTTGATCTAAGGGTCCAAATTGATCCAACTCATAATTGATGATATGTCAAAGCTCAATTAGGTGATCCCCTGCACAGATGCTCATGGAAAGATGCCAATCAACCACAGACATTTGATGAAACACTGAGGGTCAAGATGAGACCACCTCAGCTGCAATGCAAACCCTAAACCTATACCTTGCCTATAAAAGGGCACCTCAAATGAAGACTAAAAAAGGAGAGACCTAGACAGAAAGCACAGGCAACAAGCTAGAAATACACAGCCACCCTTAGAAACACACACACACACATCTACATACATACATTGGTGCACACACACACCATAAGCTTCCTCTGTGATAAACAAGTCTAATTCATAGGTAATTAGAGCTTGAATTCAATGTAAGGTCCCTAGGGATCACATCATGTATTACTTTCATTAATAAAGTTTGTTGTTCTTGCTATTTGATCTTCTTTTGTTATACCTTTTACTTCTTTTCTGTTTTTGATGCAATAATCTTCCTTAAAAACACCTAAATAATGTATATAAACATTAAAAATATGAAATATGCTGTTTTAATATAAATCTTTCATAAAAAATTACATTTTTTTGTACATTTTTCTCTATTTTCTTTTACTTTCTTCTTTTCTGTCTCCTCTGATCACTTTTGCAAATTGATTAAGGGCTAGGATGAGTGTAGTGAGCAAGTGGGCATCCTTGCTCATCTAACCCCTTAATTTTTTTGATTAAAAGTGATTGATAAGAGGGAAAAGTGACTTAAATCAAAAGATAAACACACAAGGACTGTTTAAAGTGAGCAAGTGAGCATCCTTTGCAGTTCTCAACCTAATGATCACTTGAGAGGGCCTATTTACAAGTAAAACTAGGGAAATAGTGAAGTCATGCTACCAAAATAGCTAATTTCACTATTTTGAAGGGTTTATTTGTAAATAGTGAGAAACTGAGGTTCAAAGTGTAAAAAGACAGCAATTATACTGCCACATGTCATTTACACCTTTGAACTAATGAAGTTTTGATGATAATGCCTTCAAATCAAGTGTAAAGGTGCCAAACATGATTTTCAAATATTCAGGGGTCTCCCTGCATAATCTAAAAGTTCTAACATGTTTTAAATATTCTAAAATGATGATTTCATGAACCTTAAGCTCTTTGATCTCTTCTTTATGCTTACTAGTACCAAAACAGTGGCTTGAGAGCCTTGAAATCTGTTGTAAAGCCAAACCAGACCCTAAAGTGACTTGTATCAGTCCCTGGTACCATACCTAACCTAAACTCAGCACTTAATGGCCAAAGAAACTCAACTGGTACAAAGGAATGCATTGAAAAGCATTGTTTTGACCTATGTTGACAGATCTGTCAATACTGATTAAAATATGGACGAAACTAAAAAATGGACTTCACAGTCAGATAGAGCACATCAAAACACATGAAATTGATATAAAGTTTGCATAATTTGGACTTTCCTACACAAAGTTATGATCTGTTGAAGTTCATCTTTTAAAAAATGAAAATTCTATATTTAATTTGGTAAAATTACCAGATATGCCCCTGGCTTCATTCAAGCCCTTTTGATTGAGCAAATGGACTCAGAAAAATCCCAAATTTGGAACAAAATCCTTGATATACATATCTTTGAATCTGTAAAATAGAAATCACACATCTTGCACAAAATCCAAGAGAAAATGGTTTAAAAATATCAAAAAAATGCATGTTCTTCATGCCAACTTGATCCAAAATCCAATCCAATGTCAATTAAAGTTGCCAAACTCCTTTAAAACTTTCCAAATGATATAATTGGCTTCTCTAGATACTCAATTTAGCCTTGAACCCTTTGAATCACCCTCTGGTACTGATTTGGTATTGAAACCGAAACCACAAAGTTCAAATCGTGCTCAGAACTTCTTTAAAAGTGAAATTGTTGCCTCTAACATCTTCTATAGCCTCATACGATCTCAAGTGACCAATTAATTGAAAGAAATCATAAAAGAATCGATCAGAATCAATCTAGGACTCAATCGGTACCGACAGATACTGTAGATGCCTGTTCCGCCGCCTCTGATGCTCGCCGACGGCCGACAATGATACCAATCGACTCCTGACAGCCTCGCGATCACAACCATGCTCTTGGCCGGTGTCGCCGTGGCCTAGATCGGCCGGAAGGAGTTCATCGGGGAAGAACCCTAGCCGGGAAACCCTTTTACACGAATCCTGAAGCAAACCCCGTGATCCAAAGGCCCATATTCAAATTCACGAACCAAACGGTCTCTGACAACATGGGACCCTCTATCAGTGATTCAAACAGATTTAAATGACATGGCACTAATCTCAAAGCCCAAATGAGTGGTATCTAAAGCCCTGCACATTAATTGATAGCCTAGTACATATCTCGAAGGCCCAAAGCCCGAATCTTGAATGCCCAGCACCAATCTCAAAGCCCAGAAATGATTAAACAAACCTCTTTTACATATAAATCCCTCTGTTTATTTAAAATATGCAGAGAAGCCCCTATAAATTAACAAAGAGGCCCCTGTCAGAATAAAAAACTTCTCAAATAAGCCCTTGAAGGCCCAAATTTCATTCCAAACCCTGTTAAAAGCCCAAATTACAGCCTTAGGTCCCTAGAAATTTACAAACAAGTCCCTGAAAGTATAAAATTTTCACAAACAAGTCCTTTCAAGTCCTTTTTGACCATAACTTTCTCATACTAAGTCCAAATCAACTCAAATCAGTCCCAAATAAACCCAAATACAATTGTCCATAATTTTAAATAATATTTGAACATATCCATGTCCCACAAATAATATGAAATGACCAAAATGCCCCTCTCTCGACATATTTTTATAAATAAAAGTATAAAAATGACATCCAAATGCTCTTTTCATATTAAAGACACATAAATGATATTTCTTAATAATTTTCTCACATTTTAAAACATATGAAATCCATGTCTCCATGTATACATCATGACAATCAATCAAAACATGCCTATAAATTAAATGAGAACCAACCACATGACCAAAACAGACCAGACATGAGCCCCTTTTAGCCCCATCATTCAATTCAACCCAAATAGGCACAAATCCCGGAATGCATGAGGTGTTCAGTCTGACCCGAAAGGTCTTTCTGATGTAATTAACGGCGGGGGCTTGCGCCCGTCGGGAGTAAAACGTCCTCACAATCGAAAACAATAAAACCTCCGACAACTGATCATGAACGTAGGTCGTCACAAGGGGTGAACCAGGAGGAATGCAGAGAGAAATCCCGAGTGAATGCCTTCCCCTGAGTTCGGTGACCTGTTCACATCCAAAGAAATAGAGCACTGGACCCAGCCGGGAGCATTACCACTCACCCACACATGTAAAAATCCCGCACCGTTAGCTAACCTGACGCCGTGCAACTTTCTGCGCCCTACAATATGACCTATATATTCTTTATATGTGGAGATTTTCTTTATAAGTTTGAATACCTCTTCTTATTTGAAGATTTGCATGCACACGCTTTTGAGTTTGCTATATATATGCTATATGAGCATTTTTTTTATTTCAACTTGTAGGATATATAGCATGTTATATATGTACATCTCTTAAGTAGGTTCCGATCGATGGTTTAATTTTGTAGATTGGCTATTATTGAGAGATTTGGTGCAGCGATCTTCATCGCACTCGATCCGGCATCCAAAAAAAATTGTAAGTACAACCTAGAACTCATGTTTAATTAGTTTTGTGCATTAATGTGTTTTTTTGGTAAGAGTGTATATTTAGAGTACGTAGATGTATTTATATTAGGTATGTAGCCAGAGTATTGTCTTAGGAGCCACAACCGCATGATTAATGTCGTTAGGTCATGATACCCGTTCAAAATTAATCCATTAGGGATTAATTTTTAATAGTCCCCATTTTGGGACTGCTCTGTGAATACTTTGTCTCATTTAGAATGTGGCCACATGTTAGTAGTGTTTTAGCATTTAAGAAAATTTCGGCAGCATTTCTCCTTATTAGTTCCCCGAATACTCGACTAAGATGTGGTCACTACTGAGACAAAGTATTCACAGAGTGGGATAGGATGGTAACTCGTCCCCATGTAAGTCCTATTGTGAACAGAATTGAGTACCCCAACCTTGTTTTTAATTAATTGTGTTTTATTATAATTGCATATGGACTGCAGTTGGATGTACGAAGCATCACGTCTATCTGATGAATATATAACAGGTGTTGAGGAATTTATCAGAGTTGCTATGGAAGATATGGCGAGCAAGGCGAGTGCATTGATGTCATGTCCTTGTCGTGATTATAACAATGGTCAAAAATTTTCCAACCCGAACCAAGTGAGGAAACATTTAATCCGTCGTGGATTCAAGCAAGGATATAAGTGTTGGTTATGGCACGGTGAGAGTTTGTCAACCGACATAGGTACTGGTACTGAGCATCAGGAATACCATACCGGTGAAAATGACGGGAATGATCTACGGGGATTGGAAACCGACATAGGAACTCGTAGCGAGCATCAGGAATACCATACCGAAGAAAATGATGATATGGTGGTAGATAGATGTGATAATTTTGATCAAATGTTACGTGATTTAGAAGATGATTTTGGTAATGATAAGTAGTATTGTTTATTTGAGAATTTGTACGAAGATTCTAATAAGGAATTGTATCTTGGTTGTTCTAAATTTTCAAAATTGAAAGGTGTATTAAAATTATATAACCTTAAAGCATCTAACGGTTGGAGTGATAGAAGTTTTACTGAGTTATTACAAATTTTGAAAGAAATACTTCCGGATGGAAACGAGATACCACCTAATGTTTATGAAGCGAAGAAAATATTGTGCGCAGTGGATTTGGAAGTTTAAAGAATACACGCGTGTCCAAATGATTGTATATTATATCGAAATGAGTATAAAGATCTTCACGAGTGTCCAAAATGTGGTGTATCACGTTACAAACCAAAGCAGATAACTAGCGATAAAAGTGATGATTGTAAACCGAATAAAGGACCTCCGGCAAAAGCATTGTGATACCTCCCCGTGAAACCGAGATTCAAACGTTTGTTCTCAAATGCTAAATATGCAAAATTAGTGCGTTGGCATGCCGATAACCGGAAAAAAGATGAAAAATTACGACACCCCGCTGATTCTCCTCAGTGGAGAAATATTGATAGAGAGTTCCCTGAATTCAGACGTGACCCTAGAAATCTTAAGCTTGGGCTGAGTGCAGATGGTATAATTCCACACAGTAGCATGAGCAACAAGCATAGAAGTTGGCCGGTTCTATTGTGCATTTATAATCTTCCGCCTTGGTTATGTATGAAATGCAAATACATCATGATGACCTTGCTCCTATCAGGATCCAAACAGCCCGGGAACGACATAGATGTGTGTCTAGCGCCATTGATCAAGAATTTAAAAGAATTATGGCAACCCGGAGTGCAGATATTTGATGCATACAGCAAGGAAAAATTCACTTTATGGGCCATGATTTTCTGCACCATTAATGATTTTCCGGCTTATGGAAATTTATCGGGTTACAGTGTCAAAGGAGAGAAAGCGTGCCCTGTTTTCCTCGACGATGCAGTCGATGTGTGGCTACCTAATTCGTCTAAAAATATGTACATGGGTCATCGTAGATTTCTTCCTGCCAACCACGCACACCGAAAGAGAAATAAAGAATTCAATGAAAAGACCGAGAATATCAGAGCAAAATATATGTTGACCGGTAAAGCTGTTTATTCGTGAGTGAAGGATATCAAAGTTCAATTTGGGAAATTTAAAAAAAAAGGTGGTGAGAAAGAAAGGGGCATCGAAAATTAGTTGGAAGAAGAGGTCAATATTCTGGGATTTACCATACTGGCAGCACTTAGATGTTCGACGCTGTCTCGATGTGATGCATGTGGTTAAAAATGTGTGTGATAGCCTGGTTGGAACATTATTGAATATTCCGGCTAAGACTAAGGACAGTATCAATGCTCAGAAAGACATGCAATTCTTGAACATACGGCCGGATTTACAACCAGCAGAGAAGGAAAGAGAAAATGGAAAATTTTGTACATATCTAAAACCCGCAATGCATACGCTGTCAAAAGAAGAGAAAAAAAACTTATTGGAATGCCTTCATGGTGTCAAAGTTCCATCTGGATATTCTTCGAATATTAAAAACCTAGTTTCACTGGAATGAAGTCTCACGATTGTCATGTTTTAATGACACAGCTTCTTTCTGTTGCAATTCAGGGCATATTGCCAAAGTGTGTTAAGCAGACCATCACGAAACTTTGTTTTTTCTTTAATGCCAAATGTTGTAAAGTAAATGACTCTGATATGCTAGATGCTCTATAGAAGGAGGTTGTTGTCACTCTTTGTCATCTTGAAATGTATTTTCCGCCGTCTTTTTTTGATATCACTACTAGAATCCTAACTTTTTCCAAGGGCCAGAAAATGGCTTGTTCCAATGGGTTATTCATGGAACAGGCCCAAAAAACGCCATTTCCAATGATTACTGTTGGAAATACTACCGTAGCAAATAGTCGCCTTGGAAATAGTCAAAAATTTAGTCATTTCCAACGGTTACCCTTGGAAATATATTTTTTCCATGAGAAACCCTTGGAAATAGGATGCTTGGAAATAGTTTCACACTTGGCCCCTATTTGATTTATTTTCAAGGGAATCGTGTGGGGCCCACTTGATTTATTTTCAAGGGTAGCTGACCTGGGACCCACTAAATATTTCCAAGGATGGTTAAGATGGGGCCCACTTGGTTATTTCCAAGGGTTAGCCTACCTGGGACCCACTAAGTTTTTCCAAGAATGATTAAGATGGGGCCCACTTGGTTATTTTCAAGGATAGCGAATGTGGGACCCACTGAGTATTTCTAAGAGCAACTAAATGGCATCATATAATCATGCCCTCATTCTACAATCCTCCATATACCAACCCGTTTACATTCCCCAGTTCCCATTCAATCAAATTAAAAAAATAAAAAACACATTGAAATATAGAGAAAAAAACATAGAATTAACATTAATCAACATAGTATAATCATCATTTATCAAAATACCAAAAAATATTACAACAGAAGTGATAAAAGAAACTTCTATATATACACAAAAATATGCCCTAATTCAGAACTAACAAAATAATATTCAGATCTGACTAAATTTGTAAAAATGTTTTTACAAGAACGATGCAGTCACTCTTCCTTTAATCTTGCTGTGTTGTCCTCACTGCTGTAAAAGTAAGAAAGTGAGTGAGTTTGTTTTAGAGAGTGGACTATTGTTGATTATTGGATATTTGAATATTTTAAACATTGTTTCAACACTGTACAAAAAAAATACATGTATATAACACAGTCAAAACTTAAAACAATAAATGCTGGTATGGTGAAACAGTCAAGATTGACCGTCTGTCAGTAAATCAATTATACAGAAAATTCTAAAATGAATTTAGTCAAACTGCTTCATACCCAAACAAAGGACAACTTCGTGAGTGCACAGGAACAAACCTTGCATTTTTCTGATTTTATACAAATTATTGTGAATTTTCAAAGTTCAGCACTTAAACACAAGTTCCAGCTCAAAAACAGCATGGGGTACCAAACTATTATGAAAGGAACTTAAATTTGACATAGTTCTGGGTCATTAAATGAATTGAAATTAATTGAGGGTGTAGTTCATGACTCCTTGAAACTTTAAGACACCAAGAACACTTCATTGAATCTGCAGTATGTTCTACACAAAAATGACAAGACAATATGCTAGAAAACGTGAAAAACTGGTACCAGCTTAGGCTGGTACATAATCTGATCTGCACAAAAACACTAGTTCGACCCAGCTAGAAAATTTAGAAAAGAATGAAACTTAGCAGAGATATAGATCATGACTTTCTTGAATTTCAGGGACCAAGAACACCTAATTCGGAGTTACGAGCTGTTCTGCACAAATAATTATTTTTTACCTAATCATGCCTCAACCTCAACAGAGCATGTATAACCTTGTAGTTTTTTTATTCAGTAAATCTATCATCCCACAACAGAAATTATAATTTGATTGTAAACATTCATCGAGCTGTCAAACAAACCTATTTTTTTTGGCTTGAGCAATTTATCAAACACCTTATGAGCAACCAACTATCAAATAAATAGAAGTCAAATACTAACTTATCAGATGCAATTTACTAGCGTCGACTAGCTTCATCTCTTAAATTAAACAGAGACTGAGATGCAAAAGGAGAAGCGATACTGAAGCTAAGAAATTTGTCGAGAGATTAGTACCTTGACAGATCAACAAGAGGTTCAGCGGACTTCAATGGACCCCACGCCGACAGAGGCAAACACTGTGGCTGAAGGATTGGAGGGATTGGAGGAGCTCCTGGCAGACCGCATGTGGATAGCGACGAGGCACTGATTTGATTGTAGGAGGATGGCGTGGATAGGGTTGTGTAGATCTGATTTGGGGAGTGAGTGTTTGGGGTTCTTTACTGGAGAGGGAATGAAAATTTTCGAAGTGTGAAAAATAACTCAACAAGAAGCTAGAGCGGGAGAAGAATACGTGAAATTTTGGGAGGGAATTGAAGGAGGCGGCAAAGTTAAATTTTAGGGTTTTGGCAATCATGCTCTTTGCTTAGAGAGTACAGAGAGGAGAGGAGAAGAGATTTCACTAAGTCAAGGAGGAGAAATAGAAAGGAAGTGTATTGCATTTGATGGGATAATTCATATACCCTAAGATAGCATAATATTTGTGTTTAGATCGGAGCCGTCTGATCATCATTACGCACGAATATTAAAGGAGTATGTGTATCGTTTGTGGCCAGATTTAAACATAAATATTATGTTACCTCAGAGAAATAAACTCCCTACCCACAACTTCTAAAATGAAGATATCAGAACCATTCATTATCTATCGAATGACTCATAGCTTCATATTTACTGGTCAGGTAATGAATGTAAAACAAATAATATGGAAAAGTTTAAAAAAAATATTTTTTAATTATTTACATCTTCTATGACCAAATTATATTTATAATTTTCAATTTTATAAACTTTCATCATTATTTGCATATTCAAATTTAACGAATATTTGCGGACCGTTCATTTTTACGTGAGTAATCGACGGTCGATCCACAGTGAAATGATTCCAAATTTATTTTAAAATGATCAAGGGAAAACATTAAACATAACCAACATAAAAATTATAAAGTTCAATTGTGTCCGAGCTTCGATCCAATGTGAAGTGTGTATGGCCTTTCGATCTTTTGATATTCTGTTGGCTTGATGGATAGGTAAATAAAAATAAAATTTCATCAAACTTCTCTGCAGGAAAATAAATTCAATGCTCTTTAATTTCAACGGTTCCGATCAACTAACAAACGACGTTTTTAAGTGCGCCTTCATTAATTCATAGAGCAAGAGTTTATGAAACATAGAACACAAACTCTTGCTTTGTGAGTTAATGAAGGAGCACGTAAACACGTTGTCTGTTGGTCGATCGGAACCGTTGAAATTAAAAAGCACTGAATTTCTTTTCCTATAGAGAAGTTTGATTAAATTTTATTTTTATTTACCTATCCATCGAGCCGACGAAATATCGAAATATCGAAGGGCCATACACACTTCAAATCTGAACCGTTTGATAGAAGATGTATTGTTCTAATTTCTAATGGATGCCTCCAATTTAAGAATACTGTGTCACATACTAGAGGGACCCATTTGTCTATACTAATTTTTTTTCTCAGCCCTTTATGTAAAATTCATCTCTTCTCCCAACTTTTAATTTTTTTCCTCTGAATTCAGGGAGAGGTCTGATGGTCCTTTGGTTCGATGTACTCAATGACCATCCAATCCAAATTAGATGCGTGCATTCTGCTTTAATATCCGTACTGAAATGCTTTAATTTTCGTGCTTACATATCTTAATATAGATCAGACGGTGATGGAGCTCATTGGACTCAAAAGCTCCGTTTTGTTTTGCTGCTTTTAGCAGCGCGTGGTCGCCCAAATTCTAGCGGGAGTCTTCCCGCTGATTTACACCAAAATTCTAGCAGGAGGCTTCAACCCTACCCAAGTGCTTACCGCTCAACACAACTGTTCTTTCTCACCTAAATCCGAGAAGCAAATGGGGATTCTTCACTTAAACCCTCTCCTCTTCAATCTGATTGTACGGCAGGTGCGACCCAAATTAATAGTAAGTTCTCCAAATTTTTTTAGGGGCCCCATGGACTTTGCATTTTAGTTCAGGTTTAAAAATCTTCGTACAGTGTGTCAATATCAAGGCCGTATCATGGTTTAAAAATCTTATATAAGCAAGCCTAGATCCATTAGTGTTCGACGAAATGCCCTGTGAAGTGTGTCAATATCAAGGCCGTATCATGCACCTGTACAAGTGTTCGACGAAATGCCCGAACCAAAATACTAGAATTTCACAGCCTAATTATAGAATTTCTGATATATTACCTTTATGTAAATCATTTGTATAGCATGGTTAGTGTAGTCAAGCATGATACCATCTAAATAAGGATACAAGGTGTTTGTTATGTAAGAGCGCCTATGTTATGAAATTGTCATGCATGTTATGTAAGAGCACCTAGGTAAGCATGTTATGTAATTGTCATGCATATAAGGTGTTTGTTGAAATGCCCTACACAAATTAGGTTATGAACCAACATATTTGAGGGTTAATCGTAACACGAGGCTAAACAACAACAAAATTATTAGCAATCTAAAGATTATAATTGGTCTCCCTCAATTTTTTTTCTTTTAAATTATAAAGTGGAAAATTATAATTGGTCTCCCTCAAATTTCAAGTTAAAGATTCATTTGCTTTGTGACATTGGAAAAGATAGGAGAAGGAAATCAATGGGATGGCCTTGAAGGCATCAAGTTTTTCAAGTTCATATTTTATATGGTTTTGTAAAATATACCAAGTTTTACCATTTAGTTTTTTGCAAATGCTCCACTACATTTCTTTTGTTTCCTACTAGCACTAAATCAGTAAATCCAACATTAACCTGAGTCAAAAATAGCTGAAAATGTCCATGGTTGCATTAATTGAAGCAAACCTCTATAAAGTGTTATAGAACATGGCATCTGAATCTCCTCCGTACTAGTCAGTCTGTTCCAATGTTAGTCCGTAACCTGTTTGTTGAAATGTTAAATAAATTGGAAGCACCTAATAGTTGTTTACATACTCAAAATTAGCAAGTGTGTGCTATTGATTGCTCAATGTCCATTTTCAACTTAATTTGTATATTCTCCATCACAGATATTTGTAGTATACTTATAAAGACTTGTACACTTAATCTTACAATTACAGAAATATTATTTCTAATTTTTGTGTTAGTCTTCATATATGCAAGGGTAATTTAGGCAATTATGGGCATCATTTTAGGAGCACACCCTTTAACATTTGTTAGGGCATATTTGTCAATTCCTCTGTAACAATTATCTTTTTTCATTTTTGACATCTTTTATGTCAAATAAAATTCAAATGACAATTCATCATTGAACTCAATATTTATATGTCTTTGAAGGATAATAGATCTGAAAATTCAGCATACTTATAATAAAAAAAATAAAAATAAACAAAAATTTGTTCAAAACTTTTCATAATTATCTTTTGAGAATTGTCTTGCATAAATCTGATCATAACTAAACTAAATGTACATAATTGTGGTTCAATTTTCTATTTTTTAATTAGTTAGCAACACATAGAGTTTAAAACTAATTAATTCTCTCTTATATTTGTTTTGACAGTTTCTCTCCTCTTATATTTATTTTTTCAGATTATTCATTTCATTTGATTAATTATTGCTTCTCTGATCCTCAAATATCAGATCTTGGAAAGGTTCTTCTCCATCCATATTGACTTTGGAAAGGTGCTTCTTGATATGATTACAAGTCATCTAGTTTAGGATATAAATTTGGTATTTTATAGCTGCTATTTATTTCATTTGCAAGTCTCATTAATGAAAACAAGCATTGGTGTAAAATGTTAGGTTGAGAAGCAGCATATCCGAGCAATTTCTGTAGTTCACATGTGTTATATAAATAATTTTGTTGATTTGTTTATTCAGGATGTGTTATATTTGCTGTTGTGATTTGTTTATTTAGAAAATTCAAAGGGAGATATAAAATATATAGATATGTTTCTGTCTCCTGGATCTAAATATTTGCAACGGCTATACTTTGAAAATAGTATAAACTGAATCAATAAAACATTTTCATGCGTATTTTCTCAAGTATTTTCATGAACATTCACTATAAAATAATATAAACAGACCAAGTAAAACATTTCCAAGAGCTAACTCTTGGAAATAGTACGACCAACTATAAAATAATATAAATTGAATCAATAAACATTTTCATGGACATTTTATCAAGTATTTCCATGAGCCTTCGCAATAAAATAATATAAACAGACTAAGAAAAACATTTCCAATGGCATTTTCTCAAGTATTTCCATGAGCCGTCCATATAATATAATATTTGGTCTATTTTGGTGGGTGGCGGATCATGCCAAACTTTTTTCAAGGGTGTAAATGATACATTTCCATTGGCAAACAAGAAGCATTTCCAAGCGCTACCTTTTCCAAGGGTTTACCTTTGGAAATTGTATGTTGTGTCAGATCTCTGACAGAAAAGCTCATTTTATTTCCATGAAGCCTTCATACTCTTGGAAATGACTATTCGGACCCTTGCAAAAAGTGGGGATTCTAGTAGTGTATCATGGTTCATTTAATCGTTCACCTAATTAGAGAAATTAAGATGTGTGGACCTGTTTTCTTGCGGTACATGTATCTAGACAAATACATACCGGCCATCAATAGAATTGTGAGGATTTAGATATTGTCATTCACTGAAATTCAACTTTAAATTATTATGTTGTAACATGCATGTTGTCATTTCAGGAAGAACAAGAAGCGGCTATCAAACAAGGCCAGTTGGCCGTTATACGATATGACGATGTTCTAGGAAAATCTCTGCCAAATTCGGAACATCCTGGGAGGATGAGAGGAGTGGGAGGTCTGGTTCCAATGACAAAAGCATTTGGGAAGAGCTCGATAAGGAGGGGACGCACTTTGAAGACGTCTGAAGAAGAAATTAACGCTAGAGTGGATCAAAGAGCGGAGGAGAGAGTAAGAGGAATAGATGAGAGATTACGACAAGAAATGAAATCTGAACTTGCAATTTTGCTTCAGCGGACAATGGGCCAACAAGAAAAGACGTGTACCCCAACAGTCCTTCAGAGTAGCTGCCAGTCAGTCAAACCATATGAAAATCTTTTTGGGTTTACTGAGGTAATGAAAATTCAGATTTAAATCAGTTAGCCTATACCTTAGTTTCATATATATTCAGATTTTATTCGAGTAAATACATATATTTGTACAGGAGGAAGAAGTAAGCTGCAAAATCCTAGCGAATGTAGATGTGAATACTCTTGTAGTGGCCGTAGGAATAATTCATGTTCTAGTTGTACCCGGTGGAACAATTCACAGCAGGCCGATGCCGCCTCACCATGCAAGAGTAACGGTGGATGCTATTCAGGATGCTATTCAAGAATTTCCCGATAAGCAGGTTGGTTTGATGAACCCCCAGCTAATGAATGCCACCATGCTGAGTGATGATCGAGGAGGTACACTTCAATACATAATGGAAGCACTCAAGGGAAATCGGGACAAGAGATTGATATTCATACCTTACCATCAGATATTAGTGTTATATATATATATTCTAATTTTATTATATTTACGTCAAAATATAAAAAGTATAGAATATGACATGCTACAAACCTAACATGCAGCAATCATTGGGTATTGACTGTGCTTATGCCAAGAGAAAGTGCATTGTACGTGTACAATGCTGATGAGAAGAGTAAAAAAATGCTAATGATCACTGCTGCGGTCGAGGAGTAAGTGCCATCCTAAATTTTACGTTTGTTTAGAATGCATTAGATTTTTTTATTATTTTATCATTTTAAATATCTCTCGTAAGTACTGATTGTTCAATGTGTTCATATTTCAACAGTGTCTTCATCAGGGTAATGGGTACTTCTTTGACGATTCATAACGATTGCAAGGTAATAGTTTCTACTGAGATATATGATTATAAGGACCTATATGCAAAAAATTGTGAATATCTAGACATATAAGCCATTTGTATGCTCATTAACATACATTTCAATTTTTTCGAACTTGTTATGTAGTGCCCACAACAACTAGCCGGCTGGGAATGTGCATATTATGTCATGTTGCTCATACAAGACATAATAAACGAACATTTTTATACTTTTCCGAACTTAAAGGTATGCATTTATATATTTTCAAAAAGTAATTAAGCATTCTTGCTTCAAATATAATAAAATACACAATTAATTATGCATGCTCTTCTATCTTTTAAAAAATGCAGAACATTCTCGCTAAACATGCTATACAACGCTTGAGCGACTTACGAAAAATGTAGGTTCAAAATTTCCTAAATGAGGTAAAGTCTACATGAAGTACAACAATGTAGGATGTGTAAACTTAATCTGTAGGATGTGTATGTCTATGATATTTAATTTAGGATTTGTATGTGATTTGTATGTGTAAACTTAATTTGTAGGATGTGTTTGATATCTATCTGTGATTTGTATGCATATATATTTATCTATCTGTGAATTGTATCTGTAGCATATTGGGCCAGCATATATATATAAATGGAAGCTAGCCAAATAAATAAAATTTTATTTTTTACATTCAACCTAACATCAGGATCGGTTCTACTTCAAAAACTGATTTAGAAAACAATTTTTAATAAAAAAAAATTTCAAAAACACTATCAGGATCGGTTGTACATAACAACCGATCTTGATAGTCCTGTATCTGGATCGGTTGCTATGTACAACCGATCTTGATACCTTTTTTGGATCGGTTTGGTTTTTTGTTACAACCGATCTTGATATATAATCTGGATCGGTTTGGTTTTTTAAATAAACCGATAGTAATAAAGGTTAAATCTAGATCGGATTTGGTTTTTTAAAAAATCGATACTAATTTATTTAATAATGGGTATTAAAAAAAGGTGGAAAAAATTATTAGAATCGGTTCTTTAAAAAATAAAAAACCGATCCTGATAATATCAGTATCGCCTTCATCAGAATCGGTTGT
This sequence comes from Carex rostrata, assembly GCA_964058875.1. Lineage (NCBI taxonomy): Eukaryota > Viridiplantae > Streptophyta > Magnoliopsida > Poales > Cyperaceae > Carex > Carex rostrata. Next base: position 666,590 of record CAXKVT010000170.1, read on the forward strand.
ATTCCGATACTAATATGCATATATAACCGATCCTGATGTATTGTTTTCCACTAGTGACTAGACACGTACCAGATACGTTCATGCACCAATGCTGCTTCGTGCAGCGTAGCAAAGCTGTGTAAGAGGAGCCCGCTCCGTGCACCGTGCATGGATCGTAAGCCAAGATAGATTTGGCTCGATGCAAGAATCTAGCGACATATATAGTCCTCTACCAATGCACAATCTCTTATTTGTTGTTAGAAAGATAATAGCTATGGTATTAAAACTATACTTTAGTTATTGTACTCAAGATTTTTTATATTAATTTATATAATACATGTATTAATATTCAATCTATATTAAAATGTACTTGGAAATCAAATTTTATATTTTTTGAATTTTTTTTACTATTTATTGAGATGGTTTGAAAATAGTAAAAAATTCCAAACAATTTAAAATTTGGTCTCCAATCACATTTTAATATAAATTGACTATCTAACGGTTTGAATCGACTGTTTGAACTTTGAAAATTGAAGAACCGAACAATTTGTTCTTGAGTCGAGGGACAAACGTTTGTATATTAGTCAATCTCTCTCTCTCTCTCTCTCTCTTATCATATCCGATACGATACCCGTACCCAAGTCCATGCAACATAGGTATTATGTGTTACGGGGACGCATAAACGGTGGATCACATGGTAGGCAAGTATATGTTCGCGGTGGAGATGTATGGAAGGATGGACAATGCAACACAAATGAGGTCAGATCCGATATGGGCCAACTGTGATTGGACAACAAAAAAAGGGAAAGGAGAATTCTACTAGTGGTAATGTTTGTACTTTAGAGAGAAATGTGTACATAAATCTTCAGAGACGACTCCAAAAAGACAACGAAAGAGTTGATAAAGTGGCTTATTGCATCACCACGTCAACCGGCGGAAGAAGTTTGATTAAATAAATCAGGCATTTCTTTTCTTTTTTACTGTTTTCCTTTGGCCTTTTGGGTATTTTTCTTTCCAACGGTTTTTTCTCTTTTGATTATGTTTTATTTCTAAACTCAAGCATGTTTGAGTTTCTGTGTCTCTTACTTTTTTAGGCAACTACAAAAAATTTGTAATTTGCTTTTGGCAAAATCAGCTACGGTCCTAAAAGTAAATGCATGCTATCCCTCGTTATCAGCGAGATATCACTACTACAGAATAAGTAATTATACACGGACATAAACACGGATATTTACCGCGTACAATTACTGAATAGCTACACGGATTATTACATACACAGCCGTTTACAAATCCTTGACATTGGCGCTCTCTATAACCGAGCTTCACGGATTATTACATAAAAAGCCGTGTACAATTAGATTTCTACACAGTTATTTATCTAAATATCCGTGTAGCTCTCTTATTTTTTTAATTTTGTTTAATATTGAAATATCTTTCTACACGGATGTATAATTAAATATCCGTGTAGCTCTCTTATTTTTTAATATTTTTTTAATATATAATTTTATTTATTAATTTTCTTCTTTATTTTTTTAATGTGGAAAAACCTTTCTACATGCATATATAATTAAATATCCGTGTAGCTCTCTTATTTTTTAATATTTTTTTAATATTGAAAGATCTTTCTACACGGATGTATAATTAAATATCCATGTAGCTCTCTTATTTTTTAATATTTTTTTAATATATAATTTTATGTATTAATTTTCTTCTTTATTTTTTTAATGTGGAAAAACCTTTCTACACGGATATATAATTAAATATCCGTGTAGCTCTCTTATTTTTTAATATTTTTTTAATGTTGAAAGATCTTTCTACACGGATGTATAATTAAATATCCGTGTAGCTCTCTTATTTTTTAATATTTTTTTAATATATAATTTTATGTATTAATTTTCTTCTTTATTTTTTTAATGTGGAAAAACCTTTCTACACGGATATATAATTAAATATCCGTGTAGCTCTCTTATTTTTTAATATTTTTTTAATATTGAAAGATCTTTCTACACGGATGTATAATTAAATATCCGTGTAGCTCTCTTATTTTTTAATATTTTTTTAATATTTAATTTTATGTATTAATTTTCTTCTTTATTTTTTTAATGTGGAAAAACCTTTCTACACGGATAATTTTTAAAATGTCCGTGTATAATTGAACTACTGTTTTTTTTTTAATTTTTTGCTTTTTTTGGCTAGCCCTCTAGTTTTGCCAGCCATTTAAAATCAGATCAATTCCAGAACAGAGAATTTCCAAAATAAGAATACCAAAACCCCTAAATTTTGGAAATTTCCAAATTATATAAAAAATTAATACAAAATTCATGTACACTAAATTATACAAAGATCATACAAATCCATATTCTGGTTTACAAAATTGTTTTATAAAAAAATCTGCCCACATACATCTAAAGTGATCTAACTGCTCATTGGAGTAACTCTTTGACTTTGATGAATACTACAAAAAATTCAAAACATGCAAGTTACAAAAATATGGCAACTACATCTCTGTTTTGCTTTATAGAAATAAATTATTGCAATTATAACAATGCAACTAATAAAACAAGTTTAGAGGAAATCAATATTAATTGTATGGACAAGTCAAGGCAAAACATATGAATTACATACCGGATATTCTGGCCATTTGAATTGTATGCTCTCAACAAAGTGAAACATAAAAATCATCGTGTAATAACCGCATTCCCAACCGCCAATCTGTTGCGGGCACTAAAATTTACATTCAGCAGCCTATGTCAGAATGACAATAAATTTTTGAACCCAAAAATATGAAATTATAAAATTATAGTGTGCTGACCTCCTTCCATAGCCCATTCATTTTATTTCTGCTCTTACCCATGCTTTGCACTCCACCCTCTTTAAGATATTGCCGAAAAGCCCTTACAAAATTAAGTGACTGTAATTAGCAATTCCACAATTATAAAAAAAAAAATCAAACCAAGTGATATTTAGATAACTTACTTAATTATAACAGGCATGACTCTTTTGGACTGCTGAGTGGTGATGGATTTGTCGGGCCGGCTTGAATCCATGACATAAATCGTATTTTCAAGTGGCACAATCACCAACAAACACCAGTGGGAGATGTGGGGGGAGAAGAATTGTAGTACTTTAGCATAAAATTAGTGACATATATATTTCAGCATGTAATAGTGACACAAGTGTTTGCTATGGTTCATTGTGTAATTCTTTAACTGAAAATATAAACAATTAATAAGGGTTACACGTAACCTACCTTTGGTTGTATGGCAGGAGAAGAAATTTCTTTTGATCCCCACGAGCATGATGCATCGCTTTACGCAAGTAGTCGACACAATCATCCTCATACCATTCCAACATCATTCCATTAATTCTACCGGGGTCCAAAAGTGCACACAAGTTCACCTTACCTTTCGATGCGGTCTCACAGCATTTCTGGTCTAGGAACCTGAAAAATCATCATTTTACATTAGAGTATATATTTGAGTGCTATACACATGATATAAATAATTGATTGGTCACTAACATGAGGAAAACGGTGATGACTCCCACATCGAGCCATTTATCGCTTGACGAGGCGGCCTGTAGAAAGTCGTTGAATTCTGTGAAAGGCAGCACGACCTCCCTGCCATCGTGTAGAAACATACCGGGGGGACACTGAAGGTAACAGCCGTCATGTCCTTGGGTGCCTTGATCAAGTAGGCGTGGAGAGTCTGCAACTGACCAGGCAAACGGCTAACCTCTTCTGCTGTGAGCCCCGTACGGTCTAGTGGCGCATCCACTGGCGCATCGACTGGCGCATCCACTGGCGCATCCACTGGCGCATCAGGCACTTCTGGCGCAACAGATACTAAGGCTAATTCCATGTTCCGTACCGGTGATAACGCTTCATCATCATTGATTGTTTCACCTCTTCGTGTCTGTATCAAATTTTGTATATATCTTTTTCAAGTATTTGAAAAGAATTATTTGAATAAGATATCCTATTGTATTTGGAGATTACGTACATTGTCCAAAATAATTTGATTTTTCGGCCATTGGACTATCGAATAGCGGGCATCATCAAGCACCACCATTTCATCGACTGGGACAGGAAGAGGTATTCTCACAGCCCAATCCTGCGTGATCTTCTCAACCGCTACGCGGAGATAGTTGGGCCTCAACTGATCACCGGCTGCAGGAGGATATACAATGCCCTTAGCAATGGTCAGAGGAGTAGTACCGAAATACATGACGAGGTCGCATGCTGTGGCCTCCTGCAATAATTATCAGCAATTAGTTGTCTTTAGAATGAAATAATATTGTCTAGCGAATTAACCGCGAGAATCAACAATACCTTTCGATTATGAACAAGTAGTGCTTACCTTTAGATTGTCCAAGCCGCCTAGCACTTCGGTCCCGGATACCTGACTACTTCGCCGAACTCCCGGAGAAACGGGAGGTTGATCCTCGGATGGCTGCCTAATTTGGTGCATTTGGTTCACCATCCTTGATTCCAGCTCAGCCAGCTTCTGGGTGTACTCCATTGTAAGCTCCTCGCGTACCTCCTGGCGCACCTGCGCCAACCTTGATTCCATCTCGTCTTTGTTGACCTTGGCACGAGGTCTTCTCCGGGGTTTTGCTCCATTGAATTCCTCCTTCCAGCCCATGTAGACCCCTCTGCCCCTAACTTGACCGGTGTGTTCTGGATTCGGGAGCGCTAAGGACAAGGAATCTTCTTCTTGTCTTGCGACAGTCCGGGCACCAGAATTGACCTCCTCCTCCACCTCCAACTGTTAATTAAAAAATTAGTTATAACAAAACACTAAGTAAGGTACACAGAGTTATGATTTTGTTTGAATGACACAAAGTTATAACAAAAGGCTCTTACCATTTTATGAGCAATGGGCTCCATGTCTTTTGGGAGTACTATCCGCCCGTCAACGGTTATCTCAGATCTTCCCATGAGCCAATCTTGGCCCCTCGGATTTTGGATCTTAACCACGGGTGAGTCAGACTGTTTTTTTTGCGAAAGAACTTTTGCCCATTCTTTCGACTTACGCTCGTAATCACCCGACCCTAATTTGTGCGGGTACTTGTTCATTTTGGCGATCTTCCTGCCCTTCTCACTTTTTTTCTTCGAACATCAAAGTAAATCCATTACTTAAGGAAGATGAGTACAGATTGAGAAAGAACAAAAACTAATGAGTTACCTAAATTTACATACCTTGAATTCTTCTGTTTTCTTCAAAGCTTGGAACTCCTCCCACACCTCTTGTGTCAGCCAAGGATACACTGGCAACGGATCTTTCCCTTGATCCATGAAAACTGTTTTCAACCTGCTCTTGAATTGCTTCCAAGCTTCATTCATTATCTTCAAGGTCTTTTCCTTTATCTTGTCTTTTGGGTCGTCCACGATGTTCCACTGGTCCTGATTGACAACGAAACTACTGCATGTAAGTTCATCTACTCCAAAAAAAAAATAGAATTGTTAGGTACTTTACCTTCACAATTTTCCACCATTGGTTATTGTCCTTCTTTTCATCAAACTTATCCCAGCGCTCAACCAGGATAGATGCATTTTTCTTCACTGTGGCGGTGCAAAAATTTGAGTACTTTGCCCGATTTTCACCCTTCGCACAGCTGTTCTTCCGGAATTCGATTGGCAATATTTTCGTCTGCTCAGTGATCTTCTTGCACATTGTCGGACCTCTTTTCCTTTTTTCAGGCCGAGCCGGCGAGACCTCTTCTTCCATGACAGCTACATTCTCTCCTTCTACATTATCCATCACAGCTACATTCTATACATTATCCTCACCTGAATGTGTCATCGTTCTTTCTACAATCTACCGAGCGAGCGAGAGGAGCTTAAAGGTTCAGGCGAGATGAGAGGAGAGCAACAGAGAGTGGAAACAGAGAGCGAAACACCAACAGTGGCAGCACCAAGAGAGAGGAACCACAGAAAGAGAGAGGAGGAGACGCGTGGATTTAGGGTTTAGAGGAGACGAAGGGATTTTGAAAAGAAAGTGACTAGGACGATCCAGCGCGCATTTTATTTCGCGCAAACCATTTCTACACGGATATTTAATTAAACATCCGTGAAGGAAGACATTTCTAGACGATTATTTCATTAATAATCCGTGTAGAAATTCTATACATACGTGGAAAAAAATGCGCGCCTCGGGAAGTTCAAAATACAAAGACATCTTTTTATGTTTTTTTATATTTTTAAGCTTTGCATCTAAACTCAAATATCTATAAATAATAAAATTTCAGAGTTTGAAGATACGTCGTTCCGACTTCCATTAGATAATTATTTAAAAAGCACATTTTCAATTTAAATAGCAAATCTTTTAACTTTCTACACAGATGTTTAAGTAAAAAACCGTTTAGAAATGATAGAGAATGTCTCCACGGATATTTCATTAAATGTCCGTGTGCAAATCTTTATTAATTTAAAATTCTAAGAAGACGAAACGGCTCTTCAAAATTCTATATAAAACTAGTTCGATCAAGATATTTAATCTAAATTTTATTTGCAAGTAGAAATGGCCGAAGTCCCTCCGGCCGACAGTGCTCACCCCTCAAATGTGCCATGGCCATTGCCCTCCCGGTTTCGAAGTCCCTCCCGGCAATCTCATGCCTCCTCCCAACTACAGGAGGACATGGCCGTGGCCGCCTTCAAAAGTGCCACGCCGAAGCCCAAGGGGGCACCCACCACCAAAGCCGTACATGAGGAGAGGCGATCGCTGGACTAGGCCAAAGAGCCCCTGGATTAGAAGGAGGTCGGGGTCATCACGCCAGGGCCTTTATGAAGGCATCTTTTATTAATTTAGCTAGCTTTTTTCTGTTTTCTTCTTCCGTATTTTGTTTAATCAGTTTTTTGTGTATGATGATATATGATGTATTAGCTATGATCCTTTTTGATGTAATATAAATTTTGTTCTCAATTTAATCAATTTTGTTTTATATAAATTTTTCTTTTTTGTTCAACAAATGATACTATCTAAATAATTAATTTATAGATATAACTTAGCAGTACAAAATGATGTTATATTTAATTATAAAATAGAAAATTTTGTAGGAAATTAAAAACCTGTATACACAATGTTTAGTAAAAAGTCCGTGTGGAATACCTTTCTACACGGATTTTTAATTAAAAGTCCGTGTGGAAAACCTTTCTACACGGATTTTTAATTAAAAGTCCGTGTGGAAAGCCTTTCTACATGAATTTTTAATTAAAAGTCCGTGTAGAAAACCTTTCTACACGGATTTTTTTGGTACTTACACAAATAATAAGTTGCCTTTATTTTTTTATTCTTAAATTCTGCATTTAATATGTAAACTGAAAAAAAAAACTACATTTAAACAATGATACGAAACTGAAAATATTGAACAGCAGATCATACAAAATCATTTTAAACAATTATAAAAGTTCCCACATAACACAAAGTAAAAGAGAATACAGACTTAACAAAAAACTGGAAAAACTAATAAAGAGTAAAAAATCATGAAGGCTCGAATGGAACAAGAGCTTGCTGACACTTGGCCCTACGGATGTAGGGCTTTGGTTCAGGATGGCCCCTAGGGCTCCGCCTTGGCTTTGACAGGGGTGGCCACGGCCAGCTTTTCGGGAAATATCCGTATACAGGTGCTGGTTCTTTTTTGTTCGCTTCCGCCACTGGTTCTTCATTGTTCGCAGCCATTTTGTATATAAGAAGTGTATTTCTCTTTATTTGATCGCAAATATATTGAGTTTGGAGTGTCGTTTCCTTTTCCAGTTTAAATAATAAATGTAAAAACTTAAGAATAAATGCAAAATTTAAACGAACATTTAGCTAAATATCTGGGTAGAAATGTTTTTAAACATTTTAAAATATGCAAAAAAGAAATACATAAAAAAAGAGCTACACGGACATTTAGTTAAATGTCCGTGTAGAAAAGCTTGGGGTCATTAAAATAATATTAATAAATAAAAAATAATAACAGAGCTAAACGGACACTTGTTAAATGTCCGTGTAGGACTCCTTTTTTTAATTATAGGTTTCAACAGTTTCACGGAATTCGAAAAGACGATCAAAATGACTCTTCTTAAAGGAATAGGGGGCTGTCCGATGGCCATCGGCCCACTTTTGTGTTCGATGGGTTCTCTTCACCGTCGGTTCTGCTTTAAGATTCGTGTGTACGGATTTTAATGCAGACGCGAAATTGCGGGCGCGAATCCTAAAGCAGAACCGAGGGTGAAGAGAACCCATCGAACACAAAAGTGGGCTGCTGGCCATCGGACAGCCCCCCCTCTCCCCTTCTTAAAAACTTTATTACAGGAATTCTTAGAAAACATCGGCACAAAAAAAAAATATTTATATTACTATTGTGCATGGTGATTGATAATCTGATTTTTATATTTATATTAATATTTAAGTAAACTGATATGAATTATAAATAATCAGATATCTATATTCATAAAATTTATATTTTAAAGGAATAAATATAAACAAATAAAATGTAAAATACAAAAACACAGTAAAATGTTATCGGTTTACAGTCATCCAAAGCTCTCATCAGTACTGCAAGTAAACTCTGCTTTTCTATTCGAGTCATTAAATACATAGATGGATCTTCTGGCTGATACAAAAAAAAAAATTTGAGATCGATCGATAAAAAAAACTAAAATGAGAAACAAATTAATATCCAGAGATAGATTATAGAACTAACCTTAAGTGATCTTATGGTCTGACTCTTCGTTCGGCTCTTCATCTCTGAAATATTATAAAAGAAATAAATATTATACATTGTTTTTTTTCTGAAATAGAAATATGAAATTTTTCACGGTTAAAAGGAATAAATATTATACATTGGATTTTTTTTTTCCTTTTTCTCTTTTTTTCCACTGTTTGAACATTTTCCCATAGTCCTTCACTGTGGTCAGATCTCATGTAATTTGCTTCGTCTTGTTCTTCAGTAGTTGCTGCTATCTCAGCTTGCACATCGGCACAAAATGGAGGTATCTCATCGAACTGGTCGTACTCTTATTCGTCGATTACGTTTTCTATCCCAACAATCCTTCTTTTTCCGGGTAAGACGATGCTTCACCTAGAATCACTCGGGTCAGTGACATAAAAGACTTGAGTTGCTTGCTTGGCGAGTATGAACGGATCATCAACATACCCGACTTTGTTAAAATCAACCAGTGTGAACCCGTCATTATCAACTTTAACACCACGGTCTTCGACCCATTGACACCGAAACAAGGGAATGCTGAGGTGAGTATTGTAAATGAGTTCCCAAATTTCTTCAATAACACCCTAATATGACTTTGATGCCATTACAGGCCGGGCATCCCCTGATCTACTGAATTCTTGAGACGTCGCCACCAACGTCACCCCACTATTTTGCATGGTGCTCTTATCACTTTGTAATTTAGTGTAAAATGTATATCTGTTAATCTCGTATCCTTGGAATGTTCTAACAACCATTTGGGGTCCTTGGCCCAGCAATCTAACCGTTTCACTTACGGGCGACATTTCAGAGTGTGACTTCACTCTTTCTTTCAGCCATCCTATGAAACAACGGTTATGCTCGTCAGTAATCCACTTCTGACTTCTCGTGTAGTTCTGTTGTCGAAGGATTGCCATGTGCTCATCTATATAGGGAGTGACATCTGCCATGTGCTGTAGTACAATAAAATGTGCCTTTAACAGTTCATCTCTATCAGCAACTATGGCTTTCAACCCAATAGTCCCTACTCCTTGGAGCCTTCCCTCGTATCGAGATTTTGGAACGCCAATAGGACCAACACCAGTCAGGTAGCTGGTACAAAACTCAATCACCTCTTCCGTGGAATATCCTTCTACGATGCTACCTTCAGGCCGATGTTGGTTCCTTACGTAACTTTTCAAAATACCCATGAATCTCTCGAATGGATACATATACCGCAGGAACACGGGACCACAAATCTTAATTTCCCTCACAAGGTGAACAACAAGGTGAACCATAACATCGAAAAAAGATGGCGGAAAATACATCTCAAGATGGCAAAGAGTAACGACGACCTCCTTTTGTAGAGCGTCCAATTTTAGCAGGTCTATCACTTTGGAATTAATTGCATTGAAGAAAAAACAAAGCTTTGTGATGGCTTGCCGAACGGGCTTTGGTAAAATTCTCCGGATTGCAACAGGAATCATATGTGTCATTAAAACATGACAGTCGTGGGATTTCGGACCAATCAATTTCATATCATTCATCGACACAAGCTTCTTAATATTCGAATAATACCCTGATGGGACTTTAATACTATGAAGGCATTTACAGAAGCTTGTTTTCTCGGTCTTCGACATTGTGCACATTGCGGGAGGTAGGTATGCCTTTTGCTTCCCTTTATCTTGCGGTGCAAGCTTGGGTCGTATTTTCATTTCCACCATGTCTTTTCGAGCATTGATACCGTCTTTAGTCTTCCCCGGAATATTCAACAATGTGCCAATCAGACTGTCGCAGACATTTTTCTCAATATGCATGACATCTAGGCAGTGTCTCACTTCTAAATATTCCCAGTACGGTAGCTCCCAAAATATGGACTTCTTTTTTCCAAATATTTTTCGGTGGTGCTTTGGCACATTTTCCGAAAACAACTTTAAGGTTTTTAACCAGCAAGAAGACACCCTTCCCGTCTAACGGACGACGTGCCACTCCAAGCTCAGTGTTCCCGTTGGATTCTTTCTTCTTATTACGGTATGGGTGTGTTGTACCCTAGAAAGTCGCCAATTTAAATAAATGGAAATTGGCACCAATTAAAATGCTTGAACAATGCTAAATGTGCATAAAATCTTCCCAAGATAAAGGGAAATGACATATTAAAGTTCATGGTAATATTCTACACTTAAAACCATGAATTTTGATATTTTATACAGATTCTAACTCCAAATGGTTAAAGAGTTATGAATTTTCAAAGGAAATGCTGACATGGCAGCCCCTGATTGGTGCCACATGGCACAGGGTACCCCTAGCATTAAACCTGACTTCTCTGGGTGCAAATTGGGGTATACCAAACCTAAAGCTGACCCCTGGGACCCATTGTCAGCCGCTCAGTATAAAATTCGCTGAATACTGGAGATGGCTGAACTCAGTACACGAGAAATGAACTATATACACCGGGTTGACAGTGTATTGGTGCACCATGCGCCCAGACCAGCCAAACCAGGCTAAGGAGCGCTGAGTTTAAACTCAGCGCCTTTGATCCCTTCAAATCGCGTGCACCCAGAGTGCCATACACCGTACCACTGCCCTCTACACGGCCTATGGTGCGCCAAGCGCAAGTAGAGTAAGGGACATAGTAAAGAGAGAGGAGAGGGAATGTCAGGGCCACTGACGAGTGGGCCCCTTTCCCTGACAACTCCTTCTTCCTCCTCCGCGTCTCCTGAGCTTCAATTGGAGCTCGAAATTCATGGAAATTGAGAAGGAATTGAGCATATGCTCACCTGAACTTGAAAGAGACTCACTCCCTCTACTCCTTTCTGTGTTCTCTCAAACCTGAGCGTTTATTACTCTCTCTAAGCAAAGCCGAGAAGAAAGGAAGAAGAGAAAATGGAATGGTCGATTGGAACCATCTCAAGATTTGAAATTTGGGAGAATGACACCAAATACCAACACGATGACCTACCAAGTGTCAATTTGGAATGACAATTCCTAATTTAATGGGGATTTTGAATCGGTACCACAAAGGATCCGAGTGATGCTCTCTGTACAAACCTGGTTATTTAGATGGTAAATTGAACCTTAGAACATGATAAGGGAATCAATACGATGCCATCTGTCGATGTTATATGCTTGGAAGCTCAATAATCAAGAAAGGCCCATGTTAAGCCTTGAAATGGCTCATCCTGGTCCCCAGGACACGTGCATAGAGCACCTGGGATCAGTCCAAGATAGAGGAATATCCCTCTGCACAATGGAAACACGCAATTCATCACACTCCGTCTATATGGCAGTAAATCAAGGGCTATTATGCCATGCAGTGCCCTAATGGTTGATCTGAGGGTCCAAATTGACCTAACTCATGATTGATGACATGTTAAAGTGTGATTGGGTGATCCCCTGCACAGATACTCATGGAAAGATGCCAATCAAGCTGAAGCATTTGATCAAACACCTCTGGTCAAGATGAGACCACCTCAGCCCTATCAAATCCTGAGCTGAGCTCTTTGCCTATAAAATGGCACCTCAAATGAAGAACACAGAGAGACATAGAGAGAGACACACACACACAGCAAGAGAGAAGAACACACACACACACAAGTTCATACAACCACACCTACACACACACATACACACATCTACATACATACATTGGTGCACACACACACCATAAGCTTCCTCTGAGATAAACAAGTCAAATTCATAGGTAATTAGAGCTTGGATTCAATGTAAGGTCCCTATGGACCATGTCATGTATTATTTTTTTTTAATAAAATGTGTTGTTCTTGCTATTTGATCTTCCTTTCTTATATCTTTTGTTTCTTTTCTGTTCTGATGCAATAATCTTCCTTAAAAACACCTAAATAATGTATATAAACATTAAAAACATAAAATATGCTGTTTTGATACAAACCCTTTATAAAAAAGTACATTTCTTATATATTTTTCTCTATTTTCTTTCATTTTCTTCTTCTCTGCCTCCCTTGATCATTTTTGTAAATTAATTAGAGGTAAAGATGAGTGAAGTGAGCCACAGGCATCCTTGCTCATCTGACCCTTTGGTTCCTTTACAAAAATAATCAAAATAAGGGAATAAAGTGACTTTGAATAAAAGATAAACACACAAGGGTTGTTTAAAGTGAGCCACAGGCATCCTTTGCAACTCTCAACCCTAAGTCCCCTTGAGAGAGCCTATTTGCAACTAGATCCAAAGAAATGGTGAGGTTATGCCCTTTAAATGGCTAATTTTACTATTTTGGAGGGCCTAATTGCAAAAAGTGAGAAACTGAGGACTAAGATGTAAATATGCAGCAGTTATACTGCCATATGCCATTTACATTCTTTGTCTAATGAAGTTTTGATGATATTGCTCTCTAAAATCATGGGGATATTCTCAAAATGTGATTTCTAAAACAATCAGGGGCCTCCCTGCATATTTCCAGGTTCTGACATGTTTAAAATATATTAAAATGATGATTTTATAAACTTTGAACCTTTTGATCTCCATTTTACACTTTTCTGGTATAAAAACAGTGGCTAAATGCCCTTGAAATCTGTTGTAAAGCCAAACCAGACCTTAAAGTGACTTGTACCAGTCCCTGGTACCATACCAAACCTAAACTCAGCACTTAATTGCCAAAGAAACTCAACTGGTACAAAGGAATGCATTGAAAAACACTGTTTTGACCTATGTTTACAGATCTGTCAATACTGATTAAAATATGGACCAAATTGAAAAATGGACTTCACAGTCAGATAGAGCACATCAAGACACATGAAATTGATAAAAAGTTTGCATCATTTGGACTTTCCTACACAGAGTTATGATCTGTCAAAGTTCAGCTTTTAAAAATGAAAAATTCTGTAATTAAAATGGTAAAATTACCCTCAATACCCCTGGCACTTGATCAGGCCATTTGACTGAGTAAATGAACTCAGAAAATTCCCAAATTTGGAAAAAAAATCCTTGACATATATATCTTTGAATCCGTAAAATAAAAATCACATACCTTGTACAAAATTCAAGAGTAAATGATTAAAAAATATTGAAATGTATATGTTCTTCATGCCACTCTGATCCAGAACTCAATCCAGTGCAAATTAACGCTCCCAAGATGGTTTAAATCCTTTCAGATGACATACATGACCTCATTGAATGTCTAATTCTACTCAAAATCCCTTGTACCACCTATTGGTACCAATTCGGTACTGAATCCGAAGCCAAAGAATTCAAAACATGCTCAAATCACATTCAAACCTCAAATTGACATTCCTAGTGTCCTTTGTAGCCTCACACGACTCTAAATAACCAATCAATTGAAAGAAATCATGAAGAAATCGATCAGAATCGATCTGAGACTCAATCGGTACCGACTGGTACTATAGATGCCTATTCCGCCGCCTCCGATGATCGCCGACGGCCGACAATGGTACCAATCGACTCCTGATAGTCTCACGATTATAACCATGCCCTTGGCCGACGTCGCCGTGGCCTAGATCGGCCGAAAGGAGTTCATTGGGGAAGAACCCTAGCCGAGAAACCCTTCTGCACGAATCCTGAAGCAATCCTTGTGATTAACAGCCCATATTCAAATCTATGAATCAAACGGCTCCTGACAGCATGGGACCCCTCTGTCAGTGATTCAAACGAATTAAAATGACATGGCACCAATCTCAAAGCCCAAATGGATTAATCTAAAGCCCTGCACATTAATTGATAGCCTAGTACATATCTCGAAGGCCCAAAGCCCGAATCTTGAATGCCCAGCACCAATCTCAAAGCCCAGAAATGATTAAACAAACCTCTTTTACATATAAATCCCTCTGTTTATTTAAAATATGCAGAGAAACCCCTATAAATTTACAAAGAGGCCCCTGTCAGAATAAAAAACTTCTCAAATAAGCCCTTGAAGGCCCAAATTTCATTCCAGACTCTGTTAAAAGCCCAAATTACAGCCTCAGGTCCCTGGCAATTTACAAACAAGTCCCTGGAAGTATAAAATCTTCACAAACAAGTCCTTTCAGGTCCTTTTTGGCCATAACTTTTTCATACTAAGTCCAAATCGACTCAAATCAGTCCCAAACGAACCCAAATTCAATTTTCTGTAATTCTAAATAATATTTGAACATGTCCATGTCCCACAAATAATCTGAAATGACCAAAATGCCCCTCTCTTGACATATTTTTATAAATAAAAGTATAAAAATGACATCCAAATGCTCTTTTCATATCAAAGACACATAAATGATATTTCTCAATAATTTTCTCACATTTTAAACATATGAAATCCGTGTCTTCATGCATACATCATGACAATCAATCAAAACATGCCTATAAATTAAATGATAACCAACTACATGATCAAAACAGACCATACATGAGCCCCTTTTAGCCCCGTTATTCAATTCAACCCAAATAGGCACAAATCCCAGAATGCATGAGGTGTTCAGTCTGACCCGAAAGGTCTTCCTAATGTAATTAACGGCGGGGGCTTGCGCCCGTCGGGAGTAAAACGTCCTCACAATCGAAAACAATAAAACCTCCAACAACTGATCATGAACGTAGGTCGTCACAAGGGGTGAACCAGGAGGAAAGCAAAGAGAAATACCGAGTGAATGCCTTCCCCCGAGTTTGGTGACCTGTTCACATTCAAAGAAACAGAGCACTGATCCCAGCCGGGAGCATTACCACTCACCCACACATGTGAAATCCCGCACCGTTAGCTAACCTGACGCCGTGCAACTTTCTGCGCCCTACAGGGTGATTAATAGGAAGAAACCTACGGTGCCCCATGAAAACATTTTTTTTACAATTTTTCAACCTCAGCACCTGCGTGTCATCTTCACAGATAGGGCACGCTTTTGCTCCTTTAGTACTATAGCCCGATAAATTTCCGTACGCGGGGAAATCATTTATGGTGCAAAATACCATGGCCCGCAGCTCAAATTGCTCTTTGCCGTACGCATCCCACACCCGGACGCCATCCCTCCACAATTTTTGGAGGTCCTCAATTAATGATGCGAGATATACATCTATGTCATTTCCGGGTTGTCTGGGTCCTTGTATTAGTAATGACATCATTATATACCTGCGTTTCATGCACAACCAAGGAGGAAGATTGTAGATGCATATAAGAACTGGCCAAGTACTATGCCAACTGCTCATGCTTCCAAACGGACTCATTCCGTCTGTGCTCAACCCTAGCCTAAGGTTTCTTGATTCGCCACCAAATTCTGTGAAATCTCTATCAATGTTTCTCCACTGAGGAGAATCAGCTGGGTGTCTTAGTTTACCGTCCCTTTTGCGCTCTTCTTCATGCCAACGCAATAATTTCGCATCTTTGGGATTTGCAAATAACCGTTTGAATCTCGGTATTATCGAAAAATACCACACCGACTTAGCCGGAGCCCGACCCTTGTTTCCTTCATCGTTACCATCGTCAGTGTCCTGGTTCTTACGTCTGTACCGTGAAACACCGCATTTAGGACAAACATGCATGGCCTCGTACTCTCCACGGTACAATACACAGTCATTCGGACAGGCATGTATTTTTTCGACCTTCAAGCCCATTGGACATATGAACTTCTTCGCCTGATATATTGTACAGGGTAACTCGTTATCTGGGAGCATTTCTTATAAGAGCTCTAATAAGGACGTGAAACTCTTGTTGCTCCAACCATTGTCTGCTTTTAAGTTCAACAATTTCAACACAGCTGACAGTTTTGAAAATTTGGTACACCCGGGATATAACGGCGTTTTGGATTCATTAGACATATGCTGAAATTTTTTATAATTTTTATCACTAATTTCATCTTCCACATCACGTAACATGTCCTCTAGATTTTCAGTAAAATCGTATTCTACATTTTCATCAATAATCTCACAAACACCCTCGTTGCAATCAAGTTGAAGAACATTATCAAAATTTTCGACATTCTCAAAATCATCGTTGGAATGAAGCTCAAAATTATCAACAACTTCTACATTAATATCAACATTGTCTTCCAAAACAAAATTTCTATTGATATCACTACATTCCCCAATTTTCTCACCATGCATAAACCAACATGTATATCTTTTCTGAAATCCCCGACAAATCAAATGAGCTCTAATTTCTTCCGAGTCCCCAAATCTTTTAAAATTGCTACAATCTCTACAAGGACACAAGATGTCGTTATCCTTTGTCTTCGCTCTATAACTCTCGGCACATTTTATGAACTCATCAACGCGAGCCAAATATTCTACACTATCACGTCGCAATTCGTACATCCAACTTCGATCCATCTGTAAATTAAATTAAAATAATGGTTCCAATTAATCATGGTGGTCGATCAACATATATTGTTACAAATTATTGGCTTACAAAGGGGCCGGTTTACAATCCTAACCCACTCCTTGAATATTATGCCTCATATGTGAACACATTAGCGAGATTTAATTAGTATTTGAGAAAAATTCGGCATCATTTCCCCTTAACTCCCCAAGTATGCGTAAAAACCACATACTCATAGGAGCAATAAGGAGAAATGCTGACGAATTTGTCTCAAACACTAATTAAATCCCGCTAATATGTGTTCACATCCTAAATGAGACACAATATTCAAAGAGCAGTCCCAAACGGGGGACTATCCAAAATTAATCCCTATTAGATTAATTTTGAACGGGCATGGACCTAAAAGCATCAATAGGTCGGTTATTGGACCACAATACACTAATTATTTACATTACCTAAACAGATCAAGCATGCATGCATTAATAAATAATTGACCTAAATAATTAAGCAATAATAAATACCAGAAAATTAGCGACAGAAAAGAGGAAGACTAACCTAGCAGGATAGAGAGGAGAAATGCAAATTAACTTCAAAGATCTCAGCTCCGGTCTCAATCCTTGTGCGCAGAAATCATACCAATTCAATACAGAGAGAGAGAGAGAGAGTTATTGATCTAAACGGCGCTGGAAGCCTGCTCGAAGAAGCTTTTTGTAACCCTAAATCTTTCTACACGGACATTTAGCTATAAATGTGTGTAGAAAGTCGAGAGAGCTACACGGACTTTTATATAAACAGCCGTGTAGAATTGTTTTTTACACTATTAATTAAAACGAAAAACTTTTTTTTATTCTACCTTTCTACACGGCGCTTTATTAAACGTCCGTGTAGCATTGTTTTTTTTTTTTAAAATGTTTTTCGGATAGCAAAACAAACAATTTCCAAAACAGAGGAAGACATTTAAAATCCACAATTCCAAAACATACATAGCAATTTGAACAAAAAATTCAATAACACTAATTTATACAAAAATTACAAATTCTTATTGAGCATTAATTACAAAAGTTAAATCCATATAAACTAAAAAATTCTATTAAGGACTGGAAGAGGTGGATATATGAAGGACACTCTGAATCGGATGGAGAGTCGGATGAAGTGTCGGACGAGATCGTCCGACACTTCATACTTCATCGACTCCCCATCCGGCTCTGGTCCTTCATCCGACTCTTCATCCGGCTCTGAAATTATCCTCCAAAAACACTTTAGCGCACAAATCAGACTTTAGCGCACAAATATGTATCTTCATCCGGCTCTTCATCCGGTTTGAAGGTCCTTCTCCAACTCTTCATCCGACTCTTCATCCGGCCGGCTCTGAAATTATCCAGTAGGGTTCTTTTTCTTTAGGATGAAGATACATATTTTAATAAAGAAAGAGCTAGCTGAAAATAAAAAGTTGGATGGACCTTCAAAAAAAAAGGGAAGAGGTGGATGAAGAACCTTCGGAGTCAGATGAAGAGTCGTCCGACTCTTCATTCGACTCTTCATCCAGTTCTTCGTCTGGCTCTGAAGGTCCTTCATCTCTCCTCTTCCTTTTTTTTTAAATCTTCATCCGACTCTTTATTCGATCAGCTCTTTCTTTATTAAAACATGATCTTCATCCGCCTCTGAAATGATCAGATCATAGAGAGGGAGAGAATTCATCAAATCGGCGCTGGAAGGAGAAGGCCTTTTATATAATCAACTCTTCATCAATAGGACCGTCAGAGCCAGATAAAGAGTCAAATAAAGAACCAAATGAAGGACCATCCGACTCTTCATCCGGTTCTGACGGTCCTTTGTCATCCACCTCTTCATCCGGTTTGAAGGTCCTTCTCCAACTCTTCATCCGGCTGGCTCTGAAATTATCCAGTAGGGTTCTTTTCTTTTGGAGGATGAAGATACATGTTTTAATAAATAAATAGCTAGGTGAAAATAAAAAGTTAGATGAAGGATCTTCGAAAAAAAAGGGAAGAGATGGATGAAGAACCTTCAGAGTCGACTCTTCATCCAGCTCTGAAGGTCCTTCATCTCACCTCTTCCTTTTTTTTCGAAGATCTTCATCCAACTCTTTATTTGATCAGCTCTTTCTTTATTAAAACATAATTTTCATCCACCTCTGAAATTATCAGATCACAGAGAGAGAGAGAGAATTGATCAAATCGGCGCTGGAAGGAGAAGGCATTTTATATAACCAACTTGGTGATGGAAAAGGCACGCCCTTTACCAAAATCCTAAAATAACATTTCTACACGGCCTTTTTTATTAAACGTCCGTGTAGCTCTCTAACAGCTTTCCACACTATTAATTAAACAAAAAACCGTGTATAATTGACACCTTTCTACACGGCGTTTTATGAAACGGCCGTGTAGCTCTCACAAGCTTTCTACACTTTAATTTAAACAAACATCCGTGTACAATGCCGACCTTTCTTTACGGGTCTTTAATTAAATATCCGTGGAGCTCTCTCAAGGCTTTCTACACTGTTATTTAAATAATAACCCGTGTACATTTCCTGATAAACGTCCGTGTAGCTCTCTCACGGCTTTCTACACTGATTCTTTAGTAAACATGTAACGCCACGTAATTCGGAATACTAAATTAAGGTACAAAAAAAAAAATAGCGTATATATATATTTATTAATCTTCCTATAAGTTCCGACATAGATCATGATTTAAAATGTATATATAGCGGACCGCTGCAAATATTTCAGCATAAAATACGACCCAACTATTCCGTCAGTCCAAAGGTTGTGATATCTAAAATTTAAATTCATAACTTCCGAAATTTAATTAACAAATGCCAACAGACGCGCCTTTTGATTAAATTCATAACTTCCGAGATTTAAATTAATAGACGCCTTTTGATCCAAGTTAAAAACTGCTATATATATGTATACATGATAAACCTTGCTTTCGTTCCTTGTCTCTTCTGCCGCAAAACCACCCAATTAATTGGAAAAGAGAAAGGTTAGATACTTACCATGGAGTAATTTTTCCTTCTTAAAAACATCCTTAATAATTCGATTTGCATATTCTCGTTTTTTTTTTCAATTGCTGCGTAAATTGGTTTGATAAATTTTATACTTACGAATCTAATTACTCTACTTTGTATTATTTATATAATTTATACTATAGTAATTTAATTGATGCGAAAATTTTGAGAGTTATATAAGCGTTAACAAATTTCTTTAATTTAATTAGGAAATATTATGTTATTTAATTAAGATATTTTTTTTTGTTTCTTTAGTCTTAAATTGTATCCGGTGGAAATTATTCATGATGTGTCAAATTCCGATTTGTCAAGGAATGATAATTGGTTATAGTTTATTGTTAGTCAAAGATGGTCAAGGGTTTTGATTGTTCATATTTCCTTGAATTACACCGAAGTGCATCAGAAGTTGCATATATCTACTATTTCATTTGATTATTTTATTGGATTGGAATTTATTCACCGATAACCCTAAAACTATTTTTATTACAAATAACTATTTTGATTTACATTTACTACTTTATTTGATGGAAATTTTCATCGATAACCCTAGGGATTTAATCACCAATAACCCTAGAACTATTTTATTTATTTACAAAGGGCTATAGTCCAAAACACATAAATAATATATAATACTAGTATCCTAAGAAATAAACACCAGTATATATATAATCTTGATATAGGTACAGATTCAGA
This sequence comes from Carex rostrata, assembly GCA_964058875.1. Classification (NCBI taxonomy): domain Eukaryota; kingdom Viridiplantae; phylum Streptophyta; class Magnoliopsida; order Poales; family Cyperaceae; genus Carex; species Carex rostrata. The sequence continues at coordinate 687,227 of CAXKVT010000170.1, forward strand.
CGTATGGTTCTGGAAAATTTTAATGTATGCATATGTACAGATTTTGGTCCAATCAGTTCCATTATATTTACTTTAATGTATCGCTTGAAATAAATTTTGTTATATTTATTTATGAACAGACGTTCGGATCAAGATAAATTTTAACATATGAATGATCTCAGGGTAACACTATACTGTTTAATTATACCCAGCGATATATATATGTATATTCGGATCCTATGTATAGATATTAATCTGAGAACCGTGTTACATGGTTTAGGTTTGAGTTCTGAAGTAGAGAGTGACGAAGGAGCGGTAACAAACTACACCACAATAGCAGGTACGGGTTTCCTGGACCTTGTCAAATTGTACTTACCGTTTTGTATGCATATTATTTATTTAATTGTTTGGAATTGTGCATGTTGAATCGAACGATCCCTTTGGCTTGTGTAGAATTACAATAGGATTATTTTATATCGATCATAAGACTTGTAAGTAGGGTGTGTTGAGTATGATATCGTGTAGTGTTAAATGACGAACGAAAAAGGTAACGGATATGTTAAAGGAAAGGGGCCAACATGTGTTGAATGCATGTTGGAATGTATACATTGGGTCTAGGTTCGACTAGACCCCTCGTCAACGTGGCGTTGGTTGGATTTCCCGTCACGGGTCAAGATCTAGCGTAGGGTGGATTCCCCGTCTAGTGAGACAGCCAATATCTAGCGTAGGGTGGATTCCCCGTCTAATGAGAAGTCTTCCGTTGTTGGATGGATTTCCCAGCGGAGTGGCGGTCTTTCAGTGTTGGATGGATTTCCCACTGGATTGGCAAATAAATGGATTAACAGAAAACTTGAATGATATTTAAAGAAGTGTGTGTGTGTGTGTTTTATATATATTGCATAGCATGCGAGGATATAATATCTATATTCTATTAGTATTAATAAGTGAATTTGACAAACTCCGGGACTGGAACTAAATCCCGTACTGAGAGACTGTTCGATCTCTCACCCGTTTCCACTTATGTGGGTTCCAGGAAATGATGAAGCCGACAAGGAGCACGAATAGGAGGGATGCAGATCAGGAAGTCAATGAGCTGGCGGCTCAAGTATCTTTTTATTTTCTTTTTAGTTGAACTTTAAATTCTCTCTTTAGAAGTGGATACATTGACTGACATGGCATTTATCGGTTTGTTTGCCATGTTTGTCTTGATCTCATGTTGAAGTTATTTTGTATGTTTGAACTACTTGTGGTGTTAAAAGACTTCATTTCACTTTTAAATGTTGCATGAGTATTTATTATTGATAATGTATGTGATGTGCACACGCCTTACGTATTATTACGTGGCGGGTTGTCTCGGGGTGTGACAACTAAGTTGGTATCAGAGCCAGCACATACAATATCAATGAACCAACCACTAAGAGAGAACATACTAAGGTCTGGTCTTTAGAAATATATATATACAATAATAAATATAATAAACTAACCAGTAGTAATACGCGGCATTTTGTAGAACATGCTTCCGGATTCACAGGCAGGCAAACAGAAGTTGCACCCAGGTTTCTACTCGAAAGTACCGAAGAGACTAGACGGAATGTGTGATCTAGCCGGAATATCAGTTCATACACACATCTCGACAAGTAGTTTACGCTCATACCTGAAACCTGATGTGGCAACAGGAGCTGGATTCAAGATCTTCAAAACAGGGAGGGTTCACACATTCCGAACTAGAAACCAAGTAATTAGAGAAGAGGAACTCTACTGCCCTAACCTCTACATCAACACACATAACGGGTTATGGTCGGTAGACCCAATCGTAGGTTATTCAGGGAACTATGAGTTAATCTTAGGACTGGATTGGCTGAAGGATAATAATGTTATCGTTGACACCCTGCACCATCGACTCACGTTTAGAATAGTCGGACGGGAGTTTCGAGAAGCAGCATTTAAAAAGGAAGCTAACGGTATGATGGTACTCCGGCCCATTGAAACCTTACTTGATGTCAACCGTAAAGAATTACTGGATGAAGAAGATTCCGACATAAGTGCTGAATTAGAATTATCAAGAGGAGTAGGATCAGCACTAGAAGTGGAGCCAACAGAAATAACCGGTCCTATAACCACGAGCGAAGCCGAGAGAGCAAAGGAATCATCAAGGCTGGATAGGTTGTATGGGAATTAAGTTGTAATACGAAAAAGTTTAGTTGTGGTATCTCTGTTTAAGAGTTTGCTTAATTATGGCGATGCATCTTAGTTAAAGTAATCCAATGTTGTTTTAGTCTGTATCAGCTACAACTTTATCTTAGTGGATTCCAAACTGAAAATTGATGTTTTGAATGATTTATTCTTAAAGTTATAATTATCTATTATATATAACCTATGTACCAATTTCGAATCTCATAAAAAAAAAAAAAAAAAAAAAAATCTGTCTGTTTTTAGTACTGTCATCTGAAGTATTATTCACTTATCATTCAGTTTATTTACGTGATATGAATTGTAGTACTATATATACATAATAGCAATGAAGTAACGATTAAAAGGATAACGATAACATTGGTATATATATGAAAGTAAACTAAGGTACAACGTCCATTATTACATTATAAACCCCATTTGTCGTTATTATTTTATAGTGGTCATCATTTGTACTATGAAAAAGTCTGAGATAAGATATATATAATTAATAAGTTGGAGCAATTAATACAGTAATATACTTAATACATTAATCTTGGAGGAATTAATAATTCATAGCATAAGTAGTCTAGTTGTATCATATATATAAACCAAGGGTTTCTGATTAAACTAAAGAACGCTACTATAATTCAATTGACAACAGGTATCTCAAAATCTTGTGAGGTATAAATGGGTAGACATATTTCCAAGCAATTGTGAATAATAAAAACCAATTCCCCAATAATAAGTAGATTATTTCGTCATTTTATAGAAATGGTGAGAGGACGCCCCCTAAGCGGAACAAGTGATCGCAACACTGAAGGAACTGTCCCACCTGTGACCAATGCCCAAGAGGCTGTCAACCAACTACAGACCCTCTTATAGGGTCTCGAGAGAGTTGCTCGAGTAGCAATGGAGACAGAACAAAGAAGGCCACGTGAAGTAGACCCTTTCTTTGAGCTTTATCGCTCATTCAACTCTCTGCGACCTCCGACATTCGATGGAACCGGTGACTTCTCCACAGCTGAAAACTGGATCGCTAACATCAAAGACAAATTCCAAATCCTTCGAGCTCCAGAAGCGGACAAGGTTGAATTAGCTACACAGTTATTTGAAGGACACGCACGGTTCTGGTGGCAAGAAATTAAGCGCCAGAACGCGGGTCCTATAAATTGGGTTGAGTTCGAGAGGATGTTTGAAGGAAGATATATGGATATCAGGTCTCGTGAACTGCTCCGCCAAAAATTTACGAGCCTGAAACAAGGAGGTAGTATGGTGACAGAGTACAACTCCAAATTCGAAAACCTTATGAGGTACGCACCGGACATAGTCCGGGACGAGTTCCGCCTGAAACAACAATACCTAGGTGGCCTGAACCCTCGCCTTGCCCAACTCATTGACCTACCAGGGATAGAAAGACTGGCTGACCTGATGTCTAGGGCATCCACCGCAGAGTCCTATGAAGTCCGCATCCACCAGAACCATGGCCCTAGGAATGTCCGACCAAGGATTGAGGAGAACTCTAAATTCTCCCAACCTAGAAACAAGTACCAACCTAACCGTGAAGAAAAATGTGACCACTGCGGCCGAAACCATGCAACTTCTCTGTGTAACGTACTCCATGGCTTATGCCATCGATGCCGTAAACCGGGACACATTGCCAGGGAGTGTCCAGGACCGGTTGTACAAAATAACCCAGTCCGAAATGGAGGTGCTAACCGAGGCTATGCTAGACCACCGATTGGTAATGTTACCAACCGAGCGCCCCTCACCGGAGGACCTGCGGGCTACAACAGGAATGGAAACCAGGACAACAGTCGAGTAGGAGTGCATGCACATGAATACAGTTGTGATTGTATGGACCAAGCTGAACCAGAAGAGGAAGCGACAGGAGAGGAAGGGGTGACAACGGATCTCATGGCAGGTATGCTAGAACTATCTGGGTATCCTGTTTACGTACTCATAGACACCGGGTGTAGTCATTCTGTACTATCTAAGGAGTGGGTACATAAATACAACATATCTACCCAAACTACTGGAAAAATATTGCAAATCCAGACGCCATCATTACAATACACAATCCCGGAACTTCGTTGCGTGGGACTAACCCTAAAAGTCGCAGGGAGAGAATTCTCCCTAAACCCAATTGTCTCGAAGACAGGTCTTTATGACCTCATGTTAGGGTTAGAATGGTTGACAAAACATAACGCAAGTATTAACTGCCCCAAAAGACAGATGGTAATCAAGAGACCCGAACTCCCCGATTGTGTAGTTCAACTTCGAAAGCAGGGAGAACGATGTCCTACTATATCTGCTATGAACGCAAGGAGGCTAATAGAGATGGGATGCCCTGCATACTTAATAACGGTGATGCAACACCACACCGACACAATAGAGATTACCACAGTGCCGGTAGTTTCTGAGTACACCGATATATTTCCCCAAGAATTACCAGGGATACCCCCTGACCGAGAGATTGAATTTCGCATCGATCTTCAACCAGGGACACGCCCTATTTCTAAAGCTCCATATCGCATGGCACCAGCGGAACTCAAGGAATTAAAGTTACAGCTTGAAGAATTATTGGGATTGGGATTCATAAGACCCAGCACCTCACCTTGGGGAGCACCAGTTTTGTTTGTGAGAAAAAAAGATGGGAGTATGAGGTTGTGTGTGGACTATAGAGAATTGAACAAAGTGACAATCAAAAACAAATATCCTCTTCCTCGCATTGATGATTTATTTGACCAACTACAAGGTGCGGCAGTATTCTCCAAGATTGATTTGAGATCGGGGTACCATCAGCTGAGAATCCAAGCAGAGGATGTGGAGAAATCAGCCTTTCACACTCGATATGGACATTACGAATTCACTGTGATGCCTTTCGGCTTGACTAACGCCCCAGCAGCCTTCATGGACCTAATGAACAGGGTGTTTATGGATTTACTTGATTCATGTGTAATCGTGTTTATCGATGACATCCTGATATACTCAAAGAATGAAGAAGAACATGCTAACCAGCTACGAGCAGTACTCCACCGGTTGAGGGAGCATCAACTGTATGCCAAGTTCTCTAAGTGCGAATTCTGGATGAAACAAGTGAAGTTCCTAGGACATGTAGTGTCGGGTGAAGGCATACAAGTGGATCCAGATAAGATCAAGGCCATAGTAGAATGGGAACAACCAAAGAGTGTGGCAGATATTCGAAGTTTCCTGGGTTTAGCAGGTTATTACCGACGCTTTGTTCCAGGCTATTCCAAGACAGCGCGACCGATGACCCAACTCCTCCACAAAGGGGTACCTTTTAAGTGGACTAGAAGCCAAGAAGAGAGTTTCCAATCACTCAAGCATCATTTGACTAGCGCGCCAATACTGACATTACCCATACCAGGTCAGGATTATACGGTATATACCGATGCCTCAAGGAGTGGGTTGGGATGTGTCCTTATGCAAAATGACCAAGTGATAGCATATGGGTCCCGACAATTGAAGAAACACGAAGAAAACTACCCCACTCACGACTTGGAACTAGCAGCGGTGATCTTTGCACTTAAGGCATGGCGACATTATCTTTACGGGGCAAGGTGTCGAATTTTCACTGATCACCAGAGTTTAAAATATGTTTTCACCCAGAAAGAGTTGAACTTGAGACAAAGACGGTGGTTGGAGCTGATGAAGGACTATGACCTGGAAGTGCATTATCTGGCCGGAAAGGCAAATGTAGTTGCAGATGCTCTCAGTCGAAAGAGAGTGGCAAATGTGGCTGAGGATATAACACATGAGGAAGAACTAATCAAGGAGATGAGGCAGATGAACCTGGGGGTGTGCGTATCACAAGAACTAAACCAGAGACTAGTAGCCAAAAATACACCACACGAAGTCTTGACCATGGCCGCCATCGTTATACAGTCAGACTTAAAGAACCGTATTCGTGATCCCAGCCAAGGAGACACTCTACATCAAAAGTATCGAGAGACAAGCCGTACCATCTCTGAATCGCGATTCAAGGAAGACAGTGAAGGACTGCTATATTTCGATGATCGTGTGTGCGTGCCGGGCTGCCAAGAACTGAAACAAGAGATTTTAATGGAAGCACACGAGTCGGGATATTCAATTCATCCCGGAGAAGTGAAAATGTATAAGGATCTACGTATCCAATTCTGGTGGCCAAATATGAAGAAAGAAGTAAGCGAGTATGTAGCCAAGTGCCTCATTTGTCAGCAAGTGAAAGCCGAGCGGAAGAAAACCGCAGGTTTGTTGTACCCAAATTCGAGGGCTCGGGAGAAATTTCAGGTCATCACCATGGACTTCATTACAGGATTACCTCGTACCCGCAAGAGATATGACTCAATTTGGGTTATAGTCGATACGTGAACCAAGATTGCTCATTTTATACCCCTAACAACCGAGACATCAGGGCGAGAGCTAGCAGAACTCTTTGTGCAATACCAATTCAAATACCATGGGTGCCCTGAGACTATTATATCCGACCGAGATTCACGTTTCACGTCCCATTTTTGGAAGAGTTTTCAAGAAGCCATGGGAACTAAACTAAACCTTAGCACCGCACACCACCCCCAAATAGACGGGCAATCCGAGCGAACTATACAAACTTTGGAGGACATGCTCAGAGCCTGTGCACTGAGTTTTGGAGGGTCATGGGCAGAGCATTTGGCGTTAGCTGAGTTTTCATACAATAACAGCTACCACGCCAGCATTGGCATGGCTCCTTCTGAGGCACTATGTGGACACCGTTGGAGAACTCCGTTATGGTGGGGATCAAATGGAGACCATATTCCAACCGGGCCCGAACTCATAAAGGACTGCGCTGATAGAACTCAAATGATTTTAAACAGACTAGATACTGCTCGGGACCGACAGAAAAAGTACGCCGACATCCGGAGGCGACCGCTTGAATTTGAGACAGGAGACCATGTGTGGCTGAAAGTATCCCCACGAAGGGGGGTACAACGATTCGGGGTAATGGGAAAACTGAGTCCTAGATACGTGGGACCTTTTGAGATCCTAAGGCGTATAGGGCCACTTGCATATGAACTAGCACTACCCCCCAATCTGGATAAGGTACACCCTGTGTTCCATGTCTCGCAACTTCGACGGTACATTCGAGACCCATCCCATATTATTGATCACTCCAATCTGGGCCTAGATGAGACGCTGGTGTACGAAGAGTTACCCATGAAAATCCTAGACACGAAAGAGCTCAGGCTTCGGAACAAAACTGTCCGACAAGTTTTGGTTCAATGGGGACGCCACTCAACCAGGGAAGCTACATGGGAGCTAGAGGACACTATACGCGCGAAATATCCTGACCTATTTGAAGCGTCAGACGATAATTCTGTTCAGAGGACTGAACAGGACTCTTAAGGGGGGAGGATGTAACGCCACGTAATTCGGAATACTAAATTAAGGTACAAAAAAAAAAATAGCGTATATATATATTTATTAATCTTCCTATAAGTTCCGACATAGATCATGATTTAAAATGTATATATAGCGGACCGCTGCAAATATTTCAGCATAAAATACGACCCAACTATTCCGTCAGTCCAAAGGTTGTGATATCTAAAATTTAAATTCATAACTTCCGAAATTTAATTAACAAATGCCAACAGACGCGCCTTTTGATTAAATTCATAACTTCCGAGATTTAAATTAATAGACGCCTTTTGATCCAAGTTAAAAACTGCTATATATATGTATACATGATAAACCTTGCTTTCGTTCCTTGTCTCTTCTGCCGCAAAACCACCCAATTAATTGGAAAAGAGAAAGGTTAGATACTTACCATGGAGTAATTTTTCCTTCTTAAAAACATCCTTAATAATTCGATTTGCATATTCTCGTTTTTTTTTTCAATTGCTGCGTAAATTGGTTTGATAAATTTTATACTTACGAATCTAATTACTCTACTTTGTATTATTTATATAATTTATACTATAGTAATTTAATTGATGCGAAAATTTTGAGAGTTATATAAGCGTTAACAAATTTCTTTAATTTAATTAGGAAATATTATGTTATTTAATTAAGATATTTTTTTTTGTTTCTTTAGTCTTAAATTGTATCCGGTGGAAATTATTCATGATGTGTCAAATTCCGATTTGTCAAGGAATGATAATTGGTTATAGTTTATTGTTAGTCAAAGATGGTCAAGGGTTTTGATTGTTCATATTTCCTTGAATTACACCGAAGTGCATCAGAAGTTGCATATATCTACTATTTCATTTGATTATTTTATTGGATTGGAATTTATTCACCGATAACCCTAAAACTATTTTTATTACAAATAACTATTTTGATTTACATTTACTACTTTATTTGATGGAAATTTTCATCGATAACCCTAGGGATTTAATCACCAATAACCCTAGAACTATTTTATTTATTTACAAAGGGCTATAGTCCAAAACACATAAATAATATATAATACTAGTATCCTAAGAAATAAACACCAGTATATATATAATCTTGATATAGGTACAGATTCAGACGTATGGTTCTGGAAAATTTTAATGTATGCATATGTACAGATTTTGGTCCAATCAGTTCCATTATATTTACTTTAATGTATCGCTTGAAATAAATTTTGTTATATTTATTTATGAACAGACGTTCGGATCAAGATAAATTTTAACATATGAATGATCTCAGGGTAACACTATACTGTTTAATTATACCCAGCGATATATATATGTATATTCGGATCCTATGTATAGATATTAATCTGAGAACCGTGTTACATGGTTTAGGTTTGAGTTCTGAAGTAGAGAGTGACGAAGGAGCGGTAACAAACTACACCACAATAGCAGGTACGGGTTTCCTGGACCTTGTCAAATTGTACTTACCGTTTTGTATGCATATTATTTATTTAATTGTTTGGAATTGTGCATGTTGAATCGAACGATCCCTTTGGCTTGTGTAGAATTACAATAGGATTATTTTATATCGATCATAAGACTTGTAAGTAGGGTGTGTTGAGTATGATATCGTGTAGTGTTAAATGACGAACGAAAAAGGTAACGGATATGTTAAAGGAAAGGGGCCAACATGTGTTGAATGCATGTTGGAATGTATACATTGGGTCTAGGTTCGACTAGACCCCTCGTCAACGTGGCGTTGGTTGGATTTCCCGTCACGGGTCAAGATCTAGCGTAGGGTGGATTCCCCGTCTAGTGAGACAGCCAATATCTAGCGTAGGGTGGATTCCCCGTCTAATGAGAAGTCTTCCGTTGTTGGATGGATTTCCCAGCGGAGTGGCGGTCTTTCAGTGTTGGATGGATTTCCCACTGGATTGGCAAATAAATGGATTAACAGAAAACTTGAATGATATTTAAAGAAGTGTGTGTGTGTGTGTTTTATATATATTGCATAGCATGCGAGGATATAATATCTATATTCTATTAGTATTAATAAGTGAATTTGACAAACTCCGGGACTGGAACTAAATCCCGTACTGAGAGACTGTTCGATCTCTCACCCGTTTCCACTTATGTGGGTTCCAGGAAATGATGAAGCCGACAAGGAGCACGAATAGGAGGGATGCAGATCAGGAAGTCAATGAGCTGGTGGCTCAAGTATCTTTTTATTTTCTTTTTAGTTGAACTTTAAATTCTCTCTTTAGAAGTGGATACATTGACTGACATGGCAGTTATCGGTTTGTTTGCCATGTTTGTCTTGATCTCATGTTGAAGTTATGTTGTATGTTTGAACTACTTGTGGTGTTAAAAGGCTTCGTTTCACTTTTAAATGTTGCATGAGTATTTATTATTGATAATGTATGTGATGTGCACACGCCTTACGTATTATTACGTGGCGGGTTGTCTCGGGGTGTGACAAAACATCCGTGTAGAGATCCCACACATATTTCGGACTTTCAAAAAATTAGAATTTCTCCACGGTTTTTAGGTAAAATTATCAAATCCGTGTAGAATGTGCAGTGTACAATGACCATTTCAGTAGTAGTGTATATAATATTATAGTATTTTTGAAAGACAATTGATAAGCCATGTGTAATCACTCGATATTGGAAAAAAGAAAGCAAAAGAAGTAACAGGAAACAATAAGATTAAGGTGAACAATGGTCTTCAATTTGTTTGTGGATATTTAAAATTGAGCGGTTTGATTCAATTTTTATCTCAAACAATTATATTATTCATACAACTAATAATTCAGAAAGTACTAAAATACTATTTTTATGGAAATTGGATTTGTTTTTTTTTAGATCACCACTCTTTGTAAGAATCCAATTTAATTAATATTGGGAGAATTTCATGTATGCCCTGCAAAATCTTCGAAATTATGTATTTCCCGAACTAAAATTTATAATATTATATTTACCCTTATAAGTTTGAAAACTCACAATTTTTCCCAATTTATTGTATTTGAACTCATTTAAATTTATAAAGTTCTCATTTTACATCTTATTCAAAAATAAAATATGTAGTGTGTAATAATAATTAATGATCGGTGTTCTTATTTATCAATTTTCAAGGGTATATGATTCATTTTATTACTTGTCATATAGGAAATTGGATTTGTTTTTTTTAGATCACCACTCTTTGTAAAAATCCAATTTAATATAATAAATATTGGGAGAATTTCATGTATTCCCTGCAAAATCTTCGAAATTACGTATTTCCTCAACTAAAATTTATAATATTATATTTACCCTTGTAAGTTTAAAAAACTCACAATTTTTCCCAATTTATTGTATTTGAACTCATTTAAATTTATAAAGTTCTCATTTTACATCTTATTCAAAAATAAAATATGTGGTGTGTAATAATAATGCTCGGTCTTCTTATTTATCAATTTTCAAGGGTATATGATATATTCATTTCATTACTTGTCATATAGGTAGAAACTTTTGTATATGTCATAGGTAAGACTATCAACCATTTGTCCATACAACTGGCCAAATAAAAGACCAAATATTTTTCATAAACTTGCAACATACTATTTTATTTTTTAATAAATAGGAAAATGTCTATTTATAAATTTAAAATGAGTTCAAATAAAAAAGACAATAAATTGGTTAAATTTGTTACATGTAAAAATTTAGAATGATAAATATGATATTATGAATTTTAGAGAGAAATTATGTAATTTAAAAGTTTTTGAAGGGTATACATGAAATTCTCCGTCTTTATATACTTATAATAGGACACAACAAAAACTTTTTTCTATATAATTCCAATTAACAATCCACACACATGGTCAAGTCAGTTGCTCTTTTCTTTTTTTTTGCGATGAGTTAAGAAAAATACCGTCTTTCGTGATCTCAATTAAATATGACCATTTATTGATAAATTTGTACATGAAACCTCGAGGCTTTTATACTGTTTAATATAACAGAAAGACCTCCAATTTCTAAATCCAATGGACCTTACCGTTGCTGCATGCGGAGCGGAAAGAGATGTTGTGGTGGAGATTGCTGTTTGCCATGTTGGTGCTTAAAGATTGATGGAGATTTCATGAAATTAATAGAAACAATTAGTGATGATTTATTATGTAATTACCTACTGTAATTAGTGAGAGACAACATACATACGGATTCGGGGTGTCGATCCACAGGGATAGTGTATTAAAAGATCTAATCACTAATCAAGTCTAGGTTATTTGTTCTTTAGGTTGTTTTGGTTGTTTCGATTGTTTGGTGGTTGTTTGATTGTTTGGTTGTTTGATTGTAATGTCTAATTATAACAGTGCAATAGATGTTAGATTGTTTAGAAGATGTGCTTGCATGGATAAGACATTTTATCATTTTTACTCATTTAATCTAGTTTCTGGTTAAATGAGCAATCACATGCGGCTCTGTCACTATCCGCATGCTATTGCACAAGCCTGTCAATTATGGTTTCTACTCCAATTAGAATCGCATGCGGTTTGGCCATAACCGTGTGTGGCCTATACTGGTATCAAACGTAATATGAGAGTTGCTAATCATGTTCTAGTGCTAATCACAGGTATGCTATAACACCTTAATTGAAGAGGACTGGTAAGGGGATGGTATCCTAGCCTCACCCTAATCAATCGCATAAAGATTAATGATAAGTTTGAATTACCAAGACTAGAAGTATTTAAGTTCAAAGTTATGTCATTCTTTTATACCTTCCATAGTTGAAATAACCGAGATTACCCCACTATCAATTTATAGAACACGACATTCATTTACAAATCTATATTCCAATATGTCTCTAACTGAGGTTGGATCACAAGAGATCGACATGTACATCTGTTTTCCTTATTGGATCTAAGATAATTTACCCTATTCGTATCAGTCAATATTTACGCCTTTCATGGAGTGCGCATCTCCATGATGTCGAGGTTAAACCCACCAAGTTAGGTAGTAATACAAAGAATAAAATGTAGAAAGAATCCAGATCAAACGCAAATGATAAATATAATAAATCTTTATATTAAACTCATAAGAATTCAAGATTTTTTTGATAAGTAGTGGTATTACCACCGATTTCATATATGAAACCCAAAATACTTCGTAACATGGTATCCAAAATGGAGACCAAAATTAAGAAGTAAAATGTCTTACAACAAAACAGTTTAAGATGAATTAAAAACAGCTCAAGCATACAAACCAGAAATAAGAAAGCATCAAACGACTAATCAAAACATACAACCTATAAACTGATAAACTGAGAATAAAAACATAAGAATTCAAGATTACATGTCTTCACTCTAGAAAATGGTTGCTTAGCCACTCATGGCGGGTTCAACAACAAAATATACAAGAGACATGAAGAAGAGAGACAAGAGAGATAGAAGAAGTACACCTAGATAATTTCTTCTCTCATGCACGCCATCTTCAATTCCTACAACTCCTTTCTCTTCTAGTAGAGACTACGACTTGTCTATCTTCTTCTATATTGCATTAGCCCCCTTAGAGAACCGTAGATCTAAACTATATATAATAAATCCTATATATTGAGTCCTCTGGTCTGTTCTGACGAAGGCAAGAGTTCCCATTCGTCCAGGTGTTTTAGTGGGTTGTGGAGCTTGGTTGTCAAGTTTAGAGCTGTAACTGCCAATCTGACAGTTATCGTGTGATTAAATCGGCCGCATGGGTGGCTGGAAGTTAACTGCTCTTTGTCTTTGGTGCATTTTCTGTGCGGTTGGCTCTCTAAGTCGCATGCGGATGGCGGATTCCGCACGCCTGTGACTTTGTCTCCAGAATGCTGCGTTTCCTGCTTGTTTTCAATAACGCAAAAAATTTGTAATTCTCCAAAATCAATTAAAATTAGCAATTATGATTCGACAAATAATAATATTTTAGGTTAAGGATAGAAAAAAACAGTATATATTTCACACTTATCAATGATACATACAGTAAATCAGCAGAGAGATAAATAATTTCTCTGTTATCCGAATGATGCAATTTTCGTGCTAATTAAAAAAAGCACTCCCCAATTAGCAAAAAGAAAAAGAAAAAAAAAGAGAATGACAAAAATACAAAATAAGAAACACCAAATTAAATCTTATTTTTCTTAAATTACAACGTACTTTAGTACGTAATTACCTTGTTTAATAAAGCAAAATTGAGTGGCAAAGATAAGTACAGATTACATATTGTACAATTTTTATTAGGGGTCAAATGTCTCATCTCATGTCTTTGATATCTCATTCATGTCTAACATTTTTATCTCCGTTTTCAAAGTCCAAACAACTAACTTATATCACTCAAAACGATCTCCATATATATTAAAATGTGCTCCGAGACAAAAAAATTATATTCTTGAAAAAAAATTACTATTTTTTTAGATAGGTACAAAATTTCTGTTTTTTGATGGTCTAGAAATTTTGAAATACAATGGTTTATTATCTATCTAAAAAAATAGTAAAAAAAATTAAAAAATATATATAAAATTTGATTTCCAAACACATTTTAATACGAAGTTCATGTTGAACGGTTCAGATCAACTATTTGAATTTTGAAATTGAATATAAGAATATGAGATGTGAATGAGATATGAAAAACATAAGAGATTTGAACCCGCTCAATTTTTATTTGTAAGTATTGTGTTCTAATAATCCAAGAAGTGTATTAAAATTCTTTAATTTACTAAACTGCGCGTAACATTCTTCAGTGATGGGGGTGTGAAGGCAGAAGAAAAAAAAAGAAGAAAGACTAAATTGGGTGAGGGTAAAATGGACAATATCAAACTGATTCACAGAACTTTTGTAGAAGCAATTTAGGTGAATTTTGCATTATTTTTAATAAAATATTTTAAATTCAGAAAATCAGATAAATAGGAGAGAATGTTCTGTAACAATTATCGTTGAAGTAAATGAAATTTATTCTTATCGTTCATACATGTTTTTAGTTTATTCTTCTCGTTCATACATGTTTTTAGTTTATTCTTCTCCTTCTTATCTTTCAGGGGTTGCCAACCAAGTCCATTATAGAAAGAAACCCAGTTTTGACAAGTATTTATATATCCAGCGTCTAATTAGGTTTTGGGTCATGGTTATGGGCTGTCTGGCCTGCCTTTGGAATGAGCAATCTTAGGTCGTAGGTCCAGTAAGCCCACTGGACATATATATACACTACAGAAAGTAAGTTCAGATTCTCTATTACAAACCTTCATTTATGGGTGATGCATTTGATCTACTGTGAAAAGACATCAACACTCCAAATTAAAACTTCAAAGTAGAGGTCACTAATTCAGCTAAGCAACCCATATTGGTAGTGGAGGTAACACTAACCTAAGCTGGGAGTGGAGTCAAATCAATTCAGACTTGGAAAGCAGAGGCAGGGGGGAGACTTGAATTGGGAGTTGACTTGACCAGTATAAAATGATGAAGATGGAAGAAATTAAGGGACTGCTACTGCAACTACTACTGGTACCGGTAGTGTGTAGAGTTTTTTGAGAGAAAAATGAAGAGTGATATCATGATCCTCTGTTTGCTGCTCACCGCTATGGCCATGTAAACTACTACTATTGACTACAACTCCATGTCTCCATACAACCAAAATTAAGCTTCATCTCCCAGTCCACAGTTACAGTCCATCTTATTGTATTTTGAAAAACAATTAGATAAGCCATGTGTCACCATTATAATGTTGTCTTTCATTTTTAAGCAAAAGGAAAAGAAAGGAACAAAAAATAAGTTTAAGGGGAATAATTAAAAAAGTGGTGTTTTAGCTGTTTGGATAAATGATGATTTTAGCAATTCAAATATAAAAGAGTATTAATTTTGTTCTATTCAAAATAATGTAAATATTATTTTTATTATATTTTTCGGATTGACAACAAATCTTTTGTTTAAATTTAAGACTGGTCGAGTCAGTTTCCCTGTTACATTGAGAGTTAAAAGGAAAACCGAGTTTGTGATCTCGAGTAATGTTGTGACCATTGCTTTATCAATTTGTTTATGAATAACCTCCCGAGGTTTTTTACTCTGTTTAATATAACACCATATTCATATCTTCAAATTCAGCACAAACTCGTCAAGGACCTAAAACTTCTAAACCCTATAAACCGACCAGTGTTTGTTGCGGTGATAGATGCTGTGCGAGGGGGTGCTGCTAGCAATCGATGCTTGCGAAAGAATGCTGGAGATTAAAGCATGCATTCAATGGTTTATTATGTAATTACCTTGTTTAATTTAAAAAAAGTTGAGAGACAACTTAAGTATATTTTACATATTGTATTCATTTTGTTTCAGTTTGTATTAAATTTAATAATTTAGATGCTTGGGCGGTCTACAGCAAATCCCACTTTCTGCGACCGGAAAACCGGTCGCAGAAAGTGAAAACGGTCGCTAATACCCTGGTCGCTGAAAGTATTGTCGCAGATACCCTCCTGATGACGTCACCGGTCGCTGAATCCATCATCCGGTCGCTGATACTTTTTCTGCGACCAAATTTTTTGGTCGCAGTTGTTTTTTACTGACGTCATGAAAATGTATCAGAGACTGGTGTAACCGGTCTCTGATACCTAAATACCGGTCGCTGATACTTATATCAGCATTTTTTTTGTATATTTTGTTATTTACATTTATCCATGACATTTCAAATAACATAAATAAGACAACAAATAACATAAATAAGACAACAAATGACATATAATTCCACATTCACATCGATCAAACAATAATATCAAATAATAGCTCAATTCGAATAAGCCGATTGATGCAATATCAAATAATAACAAATTGATGCAATAATAGCTCAATTCCACATTCACATCGATCAAACAATAATCAAGAAGGACTTATTGCGAGAAATTTTAGCTTCAAACGATAAGCCGATTGATGCAATATGGTTCTGCGCATGCTTCACGAAAAGGGGCGTAACTTTTGATCCGTCCGTCGGATCGAGCTGAAATTTTGACAGGAGCTCCACAGCCCAAAATCCAAGCTAAGTTCCTTTCCAGCCTGATCCGACCGTCGGATTCGCGATCCGAGCCTTCTTTCATGGACCTTTCTTTATAAATATATCAAGCAAATTGAAAAGCTGAGATTCAAAAATTCATAGAAAATAGTATAAAAATCCAAATAATACAAAATTTGGGTCTAAACTGCATGAAAAAGAGTCTTCTTTCTGTTTGTGAACTTGGATTTGACAGAAACATGGCCTATGCCCTCTGATTTGTCTGTTTTCTCATAGAGGGCATTTCTTGGATACCAAACAATTTATGCATATTAATAATTCAGTATAAGATGGTTTAATTACCTGTGCAGTGAGTTCATTGGAAGAGTTTGCATGACCAGTATCATTGCTATAAGCCTTCTTGTAACTCTCAATTGTACCTTTAAATTGTTATACAAATGCAAAAAGGGCAGCAACAGTCACCTCTGCCGATACATGATACTTTTAGGATATAAATTAGGATTGAAAGAATATAAATTAAAAGTGAAGCATAGCATACCTCGTCTTGACAAGTGAGAGATTTTATGTTTGTATTTGGCTCGACTGAAATTGCAACAATGGAAGTTTAGACAATGAATCATTAGTAGGAAACATCTAAATTCTCACAAAAGAGAAGTACTAGTGCAATAATAGACATGAAAAGAGAAGTGCTTCTTGCCTCCCACCTCAAGAAAAAACAAAGCATAATCCAAAGAGATCTTCCTTTTAAGCTTTGTTGAGAGCTAGTGTGCATGGTAGGATCATACCACCTCTCTTCCAACTTGTAACATAATATATAAAATAGAGACTCAATTCTCTATGCTCAAATCCATCCATTGATGGATGGTGTGCATAGGGTTTGAACCCCAACTCCTAAGAAATCTACTTCATAGCTTCAATTTTGATATTTATTTCGTATATTTTTTATACAAGAAATGAGACTGACCACCAAACCGAATTGGTGTTCATTACTTGTAGATACATATAACTCAGCCATTACCCTAAATTATTGAGTACCAAATCAGCCATTACCCTAAATTATGCCCCAAATTCATCCGAAATTAATCCTAAATCAAAAAGTACCAAATCAGCAATTGATTAGTGAATTTCATAAAATACAATTCAATTCAGTGCATTTCAGAAAATCGAATCAAAATTCAATAAAAATCAGTGAAATACCTGGAGAAGAGACAGTGATGTGACGGACCTGCTGGCTCTTCCTTAGACCTTCCTCGATCAGTCGGGCAATGGTCGTGCTAGCGCAGAGAGGAAGGGAAGGGGGCTGTGGCTGGCGGTGGTGTGGCCGCTCCGTCTAGCGAGCTAGTGGCGCAACGAGGGAGGAGAGTACAGCGAGAGAACGGGAGAGAGAGAGCGGCTAAAAAAACGATCGGATCGGGTTAGGGTTTCGCGCGAGGGAGGAAGGTCTGGCGCGCATTTGGAATAAGAAAAAAAATACTTTCTGCGACTGGTGCCTTCGCCGGTCGCAGATACGGTCGCAGATAGTCATCGTCGCATTTGTTTTTTTGTTTTTGATTTTTTTTTGGGGGGAAACAACTATCTGCGACCGGCATAAGCGCCGGTCGCTGATAACGGTCGCAGAAAAATATTTTTGCTGTAGTAGCGCTTTTACTGTAAGTTATTTGGATATATTTATTTCAACAAAATAAATATATATATATAATCTTCTGAATTGTGATATGCGATTTGAAAGATAAATATTACCCAAATATACTTATTGTACAAAAGTTCGCACTATACTTGTTAATGTTGTGATACATTATTATAATATGAATTTTATGATTCAATTGGACATAATCTATAGGAGATTTGTTCTAATTACGTATTAAACAGAATAATATAATTCATGAATTAATTGTTTTCATTATTATAGAAGTAAATAAATAATTCCAAATGTGTTTTTCAATTTGAAATAACAAAATGGGACTTATTATATATGGTCAAGGTTATGGGCCCGTTCGGCCTGCTTTTGGTATGACACGCCCACTTCACATATACTGCTCAAAGCAAGTTCAGATTATCTGTTACAAACTTTCTTGTTCATTTCCTGTTGCAAGTTACTGAATAATTGGGTTCAGAGGGTTTTTGTTATTTATAAGGTCTGCATATTTGGGAAAGCTCGAGTGTGTTGTGCTCATCAAAGGGTTTAGTCAGCATAGCTACAAAATCTATCATATTGATTTCAAACGAGACGAATTCATACTATTGAAATGTACTTTATAAGTGATGCATTTACATGCAAAATTATAAATTTTTTATTCTAATTTGTATAAAGTCAAGCGGTAAAAAGTACGACTTTATAAATGCAAAAAATAAAAATAATCTTTTACAAATTACTTTAATTGATTTGTTTTTTTATTAATTTTTGACCACTTGACTTTGCATTTGCATGCTCATTAAATTAAGTGCTGACAAAATTCCAGCATCACAAGTTACGAAAAACACTAGAGAAATATGAAAATATTAGATTTATTTTATTGAATGTTGAAACAAAAGCTAGGAAAAGAAAAATTAAAAAATTCATGTAAGAAAAAGTAACAAAATAAGAGATGGAACAAGTTGACTTATACACGTACGTACGTGCGCAAATGAATCTTCGTTTGTGGGTGCTGCGATTCTACGGTGGAAAGACAGCTACACTCCAAATTCAACTTAACTTGATAGTGGAGGTCAGTATAACTCAATAAAGCAACCCAATTAAGACTAAACCATTTGCGTTCTACTTTGAATGGAATCTTGAGAGTTCTTATCCATGAAGTATATCAGATTTTGAGTTTAAATTCAGACCGTCTGATTAGAACCTGAACCAATATGATCCTAGATAGAATGCACAGGGTCCCTTTAATATCCGTCCCAAAGTAGATCGGATGGTTTAAATTCAAACTAAAATTTTGAGTTTAAATTCGGACCGTCTGATTAGAACCTAGACCAATATGATCCTAGATAGAATGCACGGGTCCCATTAATATCTGTCCCAAAGTAGATCGGATTGTTTGCATTCAAACTAAAAATTTGAGTTACCTTAGATGACGTCATAATTAAATTAATACTGTTATTAGTCATTCCATGTAACAAATATTAACCAAATTGGGACTTGGAAAGTAGAGGCAGGTGGGAGACTTGACTTCCCTAGAAGCGATGTAGCTAGATTTTGTATTCTTTTTAATAGAAAATTGTACATTTACAAAATCACATAAATGGGAAAGAATGCTCTGTAACAATCATCCTTGAAGTAAATGAAATTTATTCTCACTTTCTATTCTTTTTTTCTTTTTCTTTTTCTTTTTTTAAAGAAAGACTATAACATCCCATTATGTTTTTTCAATATGACTAAGTATAAAAAGTACCATTTAAAGTATCCAGCGTTGAATTAGGTTTTGGGCCGTACAGCCTGCCTTTAGCATGACCCATCTTGGGTTGTAGGTCCAGCAATAAGCCCATGTTGCACATATACTGCTCAAAGCAAGTTCAGATTCTCTATTACAAACTTTCTTGTCCATTTCCTGTTGCAAGTTACTGATGAATTGGTTTCAGGATATTTTGTTATTTATGGGGTCCGCTAAAATTAAGTGCTGACGAAATCCCCACATGACAACTCACAAGTTAGGAAAAACACTAAAGAACTATTTACATATTAGATTAATTTTCTTCAATTTTGAAAAACAAGCAAACAAAAAGGTAACAAATTAAAAAAGAGATAGAACATGATCCAAGGGAATCTTCATTTACAAGTGGAGCAATTCTACAGTGAAAAGTCAGCTCCACTAAAAATTCAAATTAACTTGATAGTGGAGGTCAGTAATTCAGCATATAAGGCAACTCAACTAATTAAGACCAAGGCATTTGCGTTCTACTTTGAACGGGATCTTGTTAGAGTTTGTATCCATGAAGTAACTAAAATTTTGAGTTTAAATTCAGACCGTCTGATCATTACCTGGACCAATCTGATCCTAGATGGAATGCACGGGATGCCTTTAAAATGTCCTTCCCAAATTGGGAGTTACCTTAGGTGACATGAATTCATACTGTTATTAGTCATTCCGTGTAAAAAAATAGCAAAAGTTAACCAAATTGGGAGTGATGAAGTCAAATCAATTCAGAGTTGAAAAAGCAGAGGCAGGGAGGAGACTTGACTTGGAACTTGATTTGCACAGATCTTGTTATAATTTACCAGTATAAAATGATGAAGATGGAAGAAATCAAAGGTACACAGCTACTGCTACTGGTATCAGTAGTGTGTAGAGTTTTTTGGGAGCAAAATGAAGAGTGAATTCATGATTGTCTGTTTGCTTCTCAGTGCTATGGCGATGCAAACCGCTTTTGGCGATTTGGCCTCTGATCCCATTGATCCGAACAGACCTGCTTACCCAAGCCCACCCCAACCAAAAGGTAAATGCTCTCTCTATATTTTTTTTATAGAAAGTAAATGCTCTCCCTTGTTTGTTCTGACTTCTGTGTGACTTAATTAATAGTCATGTACAACCAAAATTACGCCATGCATCTCCAAATCCACATTAATAGCCATATATAGTATAGTATTAGAGTATAAAAATAGTACTGTGGAAGGAATATATATATTAATTAAAATTGGATGAAAATAGTACTGTGGCCGGCTAATTAACATAATACTACTAGAAGAAGAAATATGTTTGCATTGCGTCCAAATAAAAATTACAATTAATACTATATATATATATTCAGATCAGAACTCAGTTCTAAATAGAACATTTGTTATTTAGAAATATTATTTTTCTGCTGAAATGGAAAATAGTTGATTTGATTTTCGAAAATTATATGTAACACTGGCCAATTTTTACGGTGCAAACATGACCATATTGATTGCCCCGTAGAAATTTTTCGACAAAAGTAGTTTTCCGACCTGGTCCCAACCCCTGCCACAGAAAATCCCCGCAGACCCCTTTTCCTTCCTTTTCTTGCATACACTGTATAAAAACATTTCGGTGAGGGCCTGATTGATGGCGGCCATTTTTATTAATATCCTTAAAAAAAAACTTAATTTTAAAAATAATTCTACATTTAATTTTTTATTAAAAATGTCCCAACCGCCAGGCCCACGGGCGGCCCAAAACACAAGTTGACTGCCCGTAGCTGGGGCGCCTCCATACCACTAGCGGAGCGCCTGTGGCTGGGGCGCCCCATGGTTTTTTTTTTTTAGAGATCTTAGTATTTTGATTTGAATAATTTTGTGAAAAAAAAGTTGTCTTATTTAGAGTGTATGCCAAAAAATAAAATATTTGATATATTTACGAAGTGATGTCGTAAATTTTTATAACTTTGATTTTTTTTTTTTTTTTTGGTGAACTTTGATTTTATTTGTCAGTTGGATATCACAAGTCTAAATATAACACTAATAAGGACTTGGCCTTTATTATGGTTTTTATAATATATGTATAATATACACACATACACATACACATACACATATACATATACATACACATATATACATATACATATACATATACACATACACTTTTGCTTTGGTCCATACTACAATTATAATTTGATATTAGTTGGTAACTAAAAAAGGTAGAAGATTACAATTCATGCAACATATATATATACAAAGTCTTTTGTACATGCAATCTCATGTAATAAAACATAACATATACTCCTCAGGATCCAATACAATGTTTGTATAAAAGTTATATCCTTACCACTTAATAACTACATGATTAAGCTTTGGGAAGCAAAATGAGGAGTACTGTATTCATGATCCTCTTTTTGCTTCTCAGTGCTATGGCCATGCAAACTGCTGCTGGTTATATCAGCACAGCCAGCTTACAGAATCGGGGAATTTGACAAACTAACCTACCTTTGAAAAAGTTCAAATAAAATTCCTCCCCTACAAATTTTTTGACAAAAATACACTATTCATATGTTATCAACTTTTTCACAAATTCAGCTTATACTCCTAAACCCCAAGGACCTCGAACTCCTAGAATCTATACATCCAGACGTTGCTGTGGAGACGGCTGTTGTCATGGGGTTTGTTGCTAGTCATGCTGGTGCATAAAGAATGATGGAGATTTATGGAAACTAATAGCAACAACTAAGAATGATTTATTATATGTAATTTTAAAAGCATGTTGAGAGAAGTACATACTTCGTCTTGTATTACTACAGTAGTTATATAGATGTTTACCCAGTATTTTTAATATGAATTATCTGGATATATTGTGTCCAAATCATCAAAAGGATGAATTAAAATGCTTTAATTAATTATTGATGTCGTGATGTTTTTTAATACATATTGGTAATGTAAACTTTAAATTTGGATTTCATGATAAATCTGGAAATAATCTACAGGCCTGATTTGCTCTAAGTATTTTGCTGAATAATACTCTATGACGAATAAACTGACTATAATTCATCAATTAATTGTATTCATTAAGTATGTAGGTAAACAAATAATTGTAAAAATATTTTATAACATTAGAAATTACAAAATGAGATACGCTAGATGGATCGGACTGAATATAGTTGATTAGTGATTGTGTGGGATTAGATCGAATTGGAAACGGTTGATTTTAAATATGGGTAAAGTATATCTGTTGAACAATCGAACTTAAAAGGTTAGAATTTTAAAAAGACTCCATATTCACCTCCCATTAAGTGCTGTTAGAGACAACAGATAAGAGGCGAAGTTAGAACAAACCTCATCAGTAGAGAGAGCAGAGAGAGGAAGGGGGGAGACTTTGACTCTGGAGTTGCTTTAAATAAGTCGTATTAAAATTTACTAGTATAGGCCGTGGTCTTACACCTTTACCATGTAAGAGCCTTAAATAAATGGTTTGGTGGGCCGTGGTCAATATGGGCCGTGCGGCCTGCCTTTGGCATGGGCCCTCTTTGACCAAGTTAAGAGGTATTATTCTGTATCAGGACAACGTTGTGTTGTACATCGTCCAAATGAATCTTTGTTTGTGGGTGCTGCAATTCTACGGTGAAAAGACAGCAAAACACTCATAATTCAAACTCCACAGTTTGATTCCAATATTTCAGCTAAGCAGCACATGCATGCAAGACTTTTGCGTTGTACCTTCACTGGAATTTTGCTAGAGCTACTATTTGCAGGTAGGGACTAGAGAGTTGACTTGGGAGTGACTTGCTCAGATCTTCTTATAATTTTTAAGCTTCATCTCCCATTCCACTGTAACAGTCCATTTAATAGCATTTATAGTCTTTCTTTTTTTTTTTCTTTTTTTTTTTTTTTGGAGAAACTTGGTAGTGATTAATTACCAAGGGATTACATCAATACAAAACCACGCAAATTAACTACCTCTACTACAGTTTTACATTCTTAATACATGCTTATTTATAGTGTGTATTAAAAAACAATATATAAGCTATGGGTCTCCATTACAATGTAGTCCTTCGTTTTCAAGAAAGGATAAAACAATTAATTAATACATTAGTCCTGTTCTATAATTGTTGAGTCATCAGTTGCCACTTGTTCTATTGCGATGAGTTAAAAGAGTAAAACCAACTTTGGTGATCTCTAGTAAAGTATAATTAACTGTTGTTTTATTAATTTGTACATGCAGCACAACGTCGTTGTTTTCTATACGCTGTTTAGTTTAACTCCATATTCATTCATATGTTCTCAACTTTTCCACAAATTCAGTGCCATACACTCGAAAACCTAAAGATCCTCCAATCTTTCAATCCCCCGGCGGGTGCTACAGTGACAGATCTAGATGTTGTGGTAAAGGGTGCTGCTAGTGATCGAATGCTGGTCGAAGAATAATGGATATTTCTGGAAACTAATAGCAACATAAGTACATTTTACATATTTATTTCGGCTTGTATTAATATAATACACAGGAGTGATTATAGATGATATCGGCAGTGCTAGCACTTTTACTATAAATTATTAGGATATATTGTGTTCAAATCATCCATTTAATGAATGTATTAAAATGCTTTAACTTATTACTGATGTAGTTAATAGTGATGCATTTTTATATATTTAAATATAGCGGTGATGTAAACTTCTAATATGAATGTTATGATTAAATTGGAAATAAATAATCTATGATCATAAACTGAATATGATCCCACTGGCGAGTGGTGATGGTCATGCTGGTTCTTCAGTAATTGAGATAAGGCTGAACCATGCGTGACACTCTCCAGTAATTGAGATAAAGAAAAAAAAAAGAGACAAAAGACTAAACTGGACAGGGGCGGAATGGAGAAGAACAAAACAATATCAAATTGATTCACATAACTTCGCTAGAACTAATTTAGGTAGATTGTGTATTAATTATTTTTAATAGAAAACGGTTAATACAAGAAATCATATTAATAGGAGAGGATGCTATGTAACAATCATCATCGTTAACGTAAGGCCTACGGGCATCAATTTTCACAATAAAAAAAAAAGAAAAAAAATAGAAAGGTTTATAACAGCCGATTATGTTATTTTATTTATCCAGCGTGGAAAGAGATATGAAAATGTTATATTTACAATATTAGAAAGGTTTGGTACGCATCACAAGTTAGGACAAGCTCTAAAGAGATATGAAAATATTATATTTATTTTATTGAATGTTGAAACAAAGATAGCAAACCAAAAATTACGAAATTCATGTCAAAATTAACGAAGCCGTGCGAGAAGGAAGAAACGATATTTCAACCTTTAAAAAATACTTTTTTCAATTTCAACCTCAGCGAATTAAAAAATTTCTTTTTACAATTTTTACCTTTAATTTTTTTAAAGTCTTGTAAATCAGTCCCAATAATAATTAAAAGAAGATTTAAGTATTATCAAGTATAAATTCTAACTTTTAACATTTATTTCTAACTATTTCATATGTACTTTATTTTCAGACATATAGATTTTCAAATAATCTATTATCGTATTTAATTTTAAATTAACTAAATTTTCATGTTCATTTGTCTAAAAAAACACTATTTGCTCGTAAAATGTTACCTATTTTAGTTGTAATGCTTGTATTATATTGTTTTAGTAGATTATTTGAATGTAATAATTTGTTTAAGCATAAATTGTTGCCAAATTAATCCTTTTAAAATAAACAGTACAAAATAAGCTTCTGGCAAAATGTCAATCATCTAATTATACGGTTTCTGAGGGCAAATAAGTCATTTGTCAACTTCTGACCCATTTGTCCTTGAAAACTTACCAATTAGAATGCTGATATTTTTCTGAAACATGACTACTAGTTTTTAATTTTTAATGAATGGTAAATGAGTACTTCATAAAATTCACAATGAGTTTTAATGGAAAAGACAATAAAATGGGCAAATTTATGAGTTTTTGAAGTTTATAAGAGTAAATTTGATATTATGAATTTTACAGGGGGAAAACACATAATTTTTTAAAAATTTTAAGGGGTACACATGCATGAAGTTACACATAAAGTTCTCCCAATAATAAACAATATAAGTCAGGAAGGAAACAAGAAGGGCCACTTGACTGTGTACCAGATGGCGTTACAGTAAAGTGGTTACAG
This sequence comes from Carex rostrata, assembly GCA_964058875.1. NCBI lineage: Eukaryota > Viridiplantae > Streptophyta > Magnoliopsida > Poales > Cyperaceae > Carex > Carex rostrata. The sequence goes on from CAXKVT010000170.1 coordinate 713,276, forward strand.
CAACCCACTCAAGTAAGAATTAGACATTTGCGTTGTACCTTGATCGGAAATTTGTTACTACTCATTTCATGTAGAAAAAATTACTAAGAGGTAGTATTCTGTACCGAGACAAATCAAATCAAGTCAATTCAATTGAACCCATTTCCCTCATGTGGATTATTGGGCTATGGTGATAGTCAGTTGCCCCTTGTTTCTTTTGCGATGAGTTTAATTATATGACTCCATATTGATCATATTCATATGTTCCGGTGGGTTGTACCTTGACCGGAATTTTGTAATTACTCATTTAATGTGGAAAAAGTTAATCAAGTCAGAGGTACTATTCTGTATTGGTACAAATCAAGTCAAGTCAATACAGAGTTGATGGTAGAGACAGGGAGGGCGGCCATTTTTATTAATACCTCAAAAAAAAGTTAATTTTAAAAGTAATCCCGCATTCTATTTTTTTTCAAAAATAACCTAACCGCCTGGCCCACGGGCGGTCTCCTAGGGGACCAAACCGCCCCTCCCACGGGTGGTCTTTTTTTTATTTATTTATTTTTTTTTTATTAGAGATCTGAGTATTTTAATTTAAATAATTTTGTGAAGAAAAAGTTTTCTTGTTTAGAGTGTATGCCAAAAAAAATAAGACATTTGATAAATTTATGAAGTGATGTCGTAACTCTTTATAACTTTGATTTTATTTGTCAGTTAGATATCACAAGTCTAAATATAACACTAATGAAGGATTTGGCCTTTATTCAAAAATTTTCAAGCTCTGACAGCTTGTTGATCTTTTTCTTTTTTTCTGGTTTTTATAATATATGTATAATATATACATATATACATATATACATATACATATACATATATACATATATACATATTGTAACACTATAAGAAATATTATAAAAAAAAATATATATAATGGTATAATTATAAATTTTGCATTTAAAACTACATAAAGAAATTTCTATAAATAAAACATACATATATAAATATATATATATATATAAGTTTTTATAATTTTATATATATAATTGAGTGAATATATATATGTTAATAATCAAATTGGAAGGTCTAAGAAGTATAAAAAAATTTAATAAGAGGTTTTATGTGCAAAATATATAACCTTATGCAATAAATAAAAATTGAAGGACTAATTTGTAAAATACCCAAAAGCTTGTCATAAGCTTCTCTTGTACCGTCCAGTACCATGTTGGTACCGTGAGAAACAAAAAAAAAAGAGGAGAGCGGGTGAGGGCAAGGGAAAGGAAGAGAGAAAGGGAGAGAAAGGAAATTTCGCGATCGATCGAACCGTCCGTAGATTCGAGATCAGAACGAAGCCCTCTACGCAATAAAGCAATTAATTTGGTATAAATCTCTATTTCTCAAATTCTATTTGGAACCCTAGATTTCGAGTTAAATTGCAATTCTTTCGTTTAAAGTTCGTATTTGAGTTTTGATTCGAGATTTCATGTAATTAACCTCATTCCTTGAACAATTGAGTTGAATTTATGAATTTGGGTTTAGGGTTTTTGAAACTAGGGTTTATATTTTGGAAATATTATAAGGGTTGAAAGTATAAAAGTTATGCAAATATTTAAGTTCTTTCGATTGAAACCCGAATTGCTATTTAAAACTAATTACCGAATATGTGTCGAACCTTCGAACTTTGAGTTATGAAATTAGAATTTGATATTAACTTGAATGGTTGTATGGTGTCGAAAACTTGAATGAACCAAGTAGATATACACTTTAAACTGCACCAAAGCATAGCAACCATAAGTCGTAACCGAGCATCGATCGAAACAAGTTCTAACTAAACAATTGAATTCTGCATGTGAATTGCGGGCCGCAATAGAAAGCCCTGCGGGCCGCAACATGATCTGATGCTTAACCAAAAATTTGAGCTGTGATGGTTACGGGCCGCAGAGAGCCCAGTACTTAACCAATTTTTGTATTCTGTTCTGTGTGTACTGCGGGCCGCAACAACACCATTATGGGCCGCAATTACTGTGCAGATTTGTAATAATTGAGTATTTTTAAACCTAATCGAAGGGGTATCGAATCGTAATCATATAATGTCAATTATATAGCAATTATAAGCTAATTAAACCCTAATGGTATATATTCTAAATAGAATCGATAAGGCAACAGCATACGGAACCTCGAGGAGTTTAAGACGTAAGATTTACTTAAGAGCAGCGTACTCAGGTGCGGGATTTCTGGACTTGTCTGATATTTTAATTTCAGAATTAAATTGTAGTTCTATTGACATGTTGAATATTCTTGTTGATTGCATTATATGAATTGTGCATTTGCATTTCATGCCCTAATATTATCGAACTCGAATTTTGGTAAGTTGATTGACTTGCATATTGGTATTGAATACATTTGTGTCGATCTATTATGATCTGATTGTAGATGAAAAGTCACTGGAATTGGAAATGAGATGAAATGGTATGTTATGGATCACCAAAGTGTGACCAATTTGCAAAACCTGGTGCACGGGTTTTGGGAGGATTCTAAAGCTTTAGTCTCTGAGGCTCGTGTAAGTCCCCAGACCGGTTGGGGCAGGAGCAGTATGAAACTAGTTGTGAATGGTAGTAATATGAGTGACTAGTGTGAGATGTCGTATGCATGATCTGATGAGATATGCGTTTGAATGGTCAATTGAGATTATGATTCTTAACGAATTTTCTGAATATGATCTGTAACTAGAAAGCTAGGAAATGGTTAAGCCAAGCACTACCGATGGGTGTCATATACTGTACAGTAGGGTGGCCTTCGGTAGGTGTCTGGAACCCTACCGTTGTCGACGGGTTTGCGGTACAGCTGGGTGGTACATCGGTAAGTGCTACCAGACTTATTAAAATAATTAAGCCCAATTGTTGTTGATTTGAAATTCGATTTAATACTCTTGTGTTGTAATTCATTCGATTATCTGCTGTCAGGTATGCATTCATGTTTATATAATGTTATACATGTACAATGCGTTGTTGATAATTTCTTTTTGAAAATAAAGTTTGATTGCAAGTCCAGGGGTTCGTATGTGGCAAATTATCGCACTGAGATTTTATTCTCACACCCGTTGGGTTATCCTTTTCAGGTTCTGGTGCAGTAGGGAGCGGTGAGGCACGACAGTCTTAGGCCTCGGTATTTGTCCTTCTACCAGAGTTTCTATGATACCTGTTAGATTTTGGTTTTGTGGTTGTGATATGTTATCTACGTATATGTGCATATACGTAGTTTTTGTATGATGTGATGTATATTGGTATCTTTTGAACTGAATCAGGAGTTATGTTTATATTTGTTTTCTCAGAATTGTGTTGAATTGTTTAATTGCTTGTTGAATGGGGTTATATATTTGGGATTTATGGGAATTGAGTAAATGAATCGTAATTGCCTTGTAGGCATACGGGAAACTGTATGTTTACGGCAGGGACCCTGTCGCATTTTTGTACAGGTTTGCTACGGGGTGTGACAGGTCTCCCTTTGGTGGTATCAGAGCATGGTTAAGCCTCAACCTGAACCAGTCTAATAAGATACGTGAGAGTAACACGTAATAAGGAAATCGTAACGAATAACGAGGTATTTCGTATAATAATTTGAAATATACATTATTATAATGTTATTTTTGGTATAGTACAGAATAATGGAGACACGTAGAGGCCGAGGACGACCTCGAGTGAACCCAGATGTACATATCGAGCCGGCTGCTGAAAGGGTTGAAGAACCGAATAGGAACCAAGAACTGGATGATCGCTTGATAGCGGCCTATGAAAGGGGTCGTCAAGCAGCAGAAAGGCGTAATATAGTACCGGAAGCACCGGTAGCTCAAGGAGGTGGACCTGAGGATTTCCGCAAGTTATATGATTCATTCATGCGACTAAATCCACCGCAGTTCGATGGCACCGGTGGGTACTCAGAAGCAGAGGAGTGGCTAGAGAAAATGAATGCAAAGCTCGTATTGTGTCGGGCACCGGAAGAGGATATGGTGGAGTTAGTAGAGCAACAGTTAGATGGAGATGCACGCTTCTGGTGGAATGGGGCCCGACGGAATTATGTCGGGGAAGCTGTCAAGATCCCGTGGGAATGGTTCGAAGAACAGTTTACTCGAAGATTTCTAAGCAATATTCACCGAGAAGCTTTGCGAAGAAAGTTTCTAGAGTTGAAGCAAAATAGGCGACCGGTAGCAGAGTACAACAACGAGTTCTTAGCATTATCCAGGTATGCTACCGATGTACAAAATGATCGAGTAAGGTATCACAGACAATATCTGGATGGACTGGACGGGAGCATCTCAATGATAGTTGATACTCCAATGGTTACAGAATTGCAATCGATAATGGATCACGCTGAACAAGTAGAAATGCATGCGAAAAGAAGGAATGAACAGTTTGCAGAGCGAAATGTGAAACAACGGGCTGATCAGAGTCGGCCGGTTGTAAGGTCAAGGGGAGGCTCGTCAACAGCTAGACCCTCTCAAAGGCAAGTTTTTACACCTAGACCATCTTATGCACCAGCAGCTACCTCAGGATTTCGACCGGGATTTCAGCCTGGTTCTATGTGGTGCCGTTCTTGTAACCAGGCGCATAATGAAATTGAATGCAGACGCCGTACTGGTGTATGTTACTTATGCGGTAGTGCAGCTCATTGGGCAAATGAATGCCCGAATGCTATGGGAAGATTTCAGAGAGATAGTGGTGCAGGAGGATCAGCTAGTATGGGACGTGGCGGACCGTCATTCCGTGGACGAAGCGGTTCTCAAGTAAGCGGAGGCAATACTAGCCGAGCGGGCAGCGCCAATAGTACTGCTAGGACGGGTGGACGAGTAGCGGTACATGCTCTAGATGTAGCAGGAGAGGTGCCAAGTACTTCAGATGTGGTTCCGGAGGGTGAAGAAGAAACTGGATACCAGACAGATATGATGACAGGTATAATTTCTATATCGGATCATGATACCTACTGCTTAATAGATACAGGGTGCAGTCATTCTATCGTATCAAGAGCGTTAGTGGAGAGTTGTAAATGGCCCGTCGAGACGAATAGTCAAGTGTTAAATGTTCAGACTCCTTTCAATTCCACCGACCAAACCATTATGATCTGCCGAAACTGAAAAGTTAGAATAGACGGAAGAGATTTTGAAGTGGACCTGTTAGTAATGGAAATTGCCGGGTATGATGTGTTATTGGGGATGGATTGGTTAACTCGGCACGAAGCAACAATTGATTGTATGCATCGCCGGATTTATTTCTCAACCGCAAGAGGTATGTCATGTATACTTAATTGTAGAAAAATGGGAGGGTTGATACCTTTTATTTCGGCCGTAGAAATGAGGCGGCTGATAGAGTCCGGATGTACTGCTTACTTAGCAGCCGTGGTTTATACTATTACAGAAGTTCCGAAGATTAACACTATTCCAATAGTATCTGAATTTGTAGATGTATTTCCCGATGAGATAGCAGGGCTACCACCAGAACGGGAAATAGAGTTTGGCATTGAATTGATACCAGGGACAACACCGATTTCGAAAACCCCGTACCGAATGGCTCCAGCTGAATTAAAGGAACTCAAAGCACAATTAGAAGACATGTTGGAACACGGGTTTATCAGACCCAGTACATCGCCATGGGGTGCTCCGGTATTGTTTGTAAAAAAGAAGGACGGGACGCTGAGGTTATGCATTGACTACCGGGAGCTGAATAAGGTAACCGTGAAAAATAAATACCCGTTACCTCGTATTGACGATTTATTTGATCAGCTACAGGGTTCTTCTATTTACTCAAAGATTGATTTACGGACCGGGTACTATCAGTTGAGGATCCGGCCGAGTGATGTAGACAAGACCGCATTCCGTACAAGGTACGGGCATTATGAATACCTGGTCATGCCGTTCGGGCTAACGAATGCTCCAGCAGCATTCATGGATTTGATGCATCGGGTATTTCACGACTTGTTAGATTCAACAGTGGTGGTTTTCATAGATGACATACTCGTTTACTCGAAGTCGAGGGAAGAACACGAAGTACATTTGCGCATAGTGTTACAAAGGCTACGAGAACATCAGTTGTTTGCGAAATTCTCGAAGTGCGAGTTCTGGTTAGAAAAAGTGGCATTTCTCGGGCATGTGATCTCGGGAGAAGGGTTAGCAGTGGACTCAAATAAAATTAAAGCTGTGACAGAATGGAAGAAGCCAGAGACAGTTACGGAGATTCGAAGCTTCTTGGGGTTAGCAGGATATTACAGAAGATTTGTACCCCGATTTTCGCAATTAGCTGCTCCACTTACAAGATTGTTACATAAAGGTATAAAATTTGATTGGGGTACTAAACAAGATCAAAGTTTCCAAGAGTTAAAGAATCGACTAGTATCCGCACCAGTGCTTACTATGCCGATAGCTGACAAGGAGTATACTGTGTTCACTGATGCATCCCGATCAGGACTCGGGTGCGTATTGATGCAGGATGATCACGTGATTGCCTACGCATCTCGGCAGTTACGACCACATGAGCAGAACTATCCGACACATGACTTGGAGCTAGCAGCGGTAATATTTGCATTGAAAATTTGGCGGCATTACTTATATGGAGTAAAATGTCGTATATTCACCGATCATCAAAGTCTGAAGTATGTTTTTACACAAAGAGAATTAAATCTGAGACAAAGGAGATGGCTAGAACTTATGAAAGACTATGACCTCGATATCCAATACCACGCGGGAAAGGCAAATGTGGTAGCAGACGCACTGAGTAGAAAGAGTCAGGTAAACCTGGCATCTATCATTACAACCGAAACTCATCTATTAGAAGAAATGAGAAGAATGAATTTATATGTTGGGGCTTCTCGAGAATTTGCGTTGGAGATAGCTGGCAAACATATCGGAGGTAGATCTGAAGCAAGTACATCGGCAGTTGTGTCGGTGATTATGGCAGCAGTTGAAATCCGATCAGAGTTACTAGAGCGAATCCGAACAGAGCAAAACAATGACCCAAAGTGCCAACACTTTCGACAACTCTATGAATCAAATCCAGATTCACCGTTCCAAGTTCAAGCAGACGGAATTTTGAGATTTCATAACCGCATATGTGTTCCGAATAATGCTGAGTTAAAGGATCTGATTTTAGCGGAAGCACATGAGTCGGGGTATGCTATTCACCCCGGAGAAGTGAAGATGTACCAAGACTTAAAGAATTATTTCTGGTGGCCGAAGATGAAACGAAATGTGCAGAGCTATATTGAGAAGTGTCAGACGTGTCAGCAAGTCAAAGCCGACCGAAGGACAAAGGCGGGATTATTGAGACCGTTGGAGATACCGATGAAGAAGTTTGAATCAATCACGATGGATTTCGTGACCGGACTACCAAGGACCGTAGGAAGGTATGATGCTATATGGGTTATCGTAGACCGATTGACGAAAATAGCCCATTTTATTCCACTTCGGATTGAGATTTCCGGTAGAGAGTTAGCAGACTTGTTTCTGAAGTATCAATTCAAGTATCACGGTTGTTCAAGAACTATCATTTCAGATCGCGATCCACGGTTTACTTCACATTTTTGGGAAAGCTTTCAAGAGGCAATGGGTACTAGATTGAGGTTTAGCACAGCACACCATCCGCAAACCGACGGACAATCTGAACGGACTATACAAACACTGGAGGATATGCTCAGAGCTTGTGCGTTAGAATTTCGAGGTTCGTGGATTGATCATTTATACTTGGTTGAATTTGCATACAACAATAGCTATCACTCGAGTATCGGCATGTCGCCGCAAGAAGCGCTAACGGGACAACAGTGTCGTACTCCGCTCTGGTGGGGACCAGCGGGTACGTATGTACCTACAGGACCTCAAATGTTAGAAGAAGTGGCGGCCAAAACAAAAGTTGTGTTAAATCGGCTCAAATCAGCTCAGGATAGACAGAAAAAGTATGCGGATATACATAGAAGACTGTTGGAATTTCCGGATGGAGATCACGTGTGGTTACGGGTCTCACCTGTCCGAGGTGTGCATAGATTCGGAGTTTCGGGGAAGTTAAGTCCCCGGTACATTGGGCCGTTCCAAATTACTCGAAGAGTTGGACCGGTAGCGTATGAATTGGCATTACCACCAGCGCTGGATAGAGTACATCCAGTGTTCCATGTATCGCAGTTACGCCGGTATGTGAAGGACCCGTCGCATTGCATAGATCACTCGAATCTACATGTGCAAGATGACTTAACTTATCAAGAGGAACCGATGCAAATCTTGGATCGAAAGGAACAAAGGTTGCGGACGAAAGTGATCAAACTGGTGTTAGTCAAATGGGGCCGTCATTCGAATAAAGAAGCGACGTGGGAAAGCGAGGAAAGCATACGAGCGAGGTATCCGGAGTTATTCGATAATTCAGGTACGTAATCAAGTTCAGCGGACTGAACTTTATTTTAAGGAGGGAAGAATTGTAACACTATAAGAACTATTATAAAAAAAATATATATATAATGGTATAATTATAAATTTTGCATTTAAAACTACATAAAGAAATTTCTATAAATAAAACATACATATATAAATATATATATATATATAAGTTTTTATAATTTTATATATATAATTGAGTGAATATATATATGTTAATAATCAAATTGGAAGGTCTAAGAAGTATAAAAAAATTTAATAAGAGGTTTTATGTGCAAAATATATAACCTTATGCAATAAATAAAAATTGAAGGACTAATTTGTAAAATACCCAAAAGCTTGTCATAAGCTTCTCTTGTACCGTCCAGTACCATGTTGGTACCGTGAGAAACAAAAAAAAAAAGAGGAGAGCGGGTGAGGGCAAGGGAAAGGAAGAGAGAAAGGGAGAGAAAGGAAATTTCGCGATCGATCGAACCGTCCGTAGATTCGAGATCAGAACGAAGCCCTCTACGCAATAAAGCAATTAATTTGGTATAAATCTCTATTTCTCAAATTCTATTTGGAACCCTAGATTTCGAGTTAAATTGCAATTCTTTCGTTTAAAGTTCGTATTTGAGTTTTGATTCGAGATTTCATGTAATTAACCTCATTCCTTGAACAATTGAGTTGAATTTATGAATTTGGGTTTAGGGTTTTTGAAACTAGGGTTTATATTTTGGAAATATTATAAGGGTTGAAAGTATAAAAGTTATGCAAATATTTAAGTTCTTTCGATTGAAACCCGAATTGCTATTTAAAACTAATTACCGAATATGTGTCGAACCTTCGAACTTTGAGTTATGAAATTAGAATTTGATATTAACTTGAATGGTTGTATGGTGTCGAAAACTTGAATGAACCAAGTAGATATACACTTTAAACTGCACCAAAGCATAGCAACCATAAGTCGTAACCGAGCATCGATCGAAACAAGTTCTAACTAAACAATTGAATTCTGCATGTGAATTGCGGGCCGCAATAGAAAGCCCTGCGGGCCGCAACATGATCTGATACTTAACCAAAAATTTGAGCTGTGATGGTTACGGGCCGCAGAGAGCCCAGTACTTAACCAATTTTTGTATTCTGTTCTGTGTGTACTGCGGGCCGCAACAACACCATTATGGGCCGCAATTACTGTGCAGATTTGTAATAATTGAGTATTTTTAAACCTAATCGAAGGGGTATCGAATCGTAATCATATAATGTCAATTATATAGCAATTATAAGCTAATTAAACCCTAATGGTATATATTCTAAATAGAATCGATAAGGCAACAGCATACGGAACCTCGAGGAGTTTAAGACGTAAGATTTACTTAAGAGCAGCGTACTCAGGTGCGGGATTTCTGGACTTGTCTGATATTTTAATTTCAGAATTAAATTGTAGTTCTATTGACATGTTGAATATTCTTGTTGATTGCATTATATGAATTGTGCATTTGCATTTCATGCCCTAATATTATCGAACTCGAATTTTGGTAAGTTGATTGACTTGCATATTGGTATTGAATACATTTGTGTCGATCTATTATGATCTGATTGTAGATGAAAAGTCACTGGAATTGGAAATGAGATGAAATGGTATGTTATGGATCACCAAAGTGTGACCAATTTGCAAAACCTGGTGCACGGGTTTTGGGAGGATTCTAAAGCTTTAGTCTCTGAGGCTCGTGTAAGTCCCCAGACCGGTTGGGGCAGGAGCAGTATGAAACTAGTTGTGAATGGTAGTAATATGAGTGACTAGTGTGAGATGTCGTATGCATGATCTGATGAGATATGCGTTTGAATGGTCAATTGAGATTATGATTCTTAACGAATTTTCTGAATATGATCTGTAACTAGAAAGCTAGGAAATGGTTAAGCCAAGCACTACCGATGGGTGTCATATACTGTACAGTAGGGTGGCCTTCGGTAGGTGTCTGGAACCCTACCGTTGTCGACGGGTTTGCGGTACAGCTGGGTGGTACATCGGTAAGTGCTACCAGACTTATTAAAATAATTAAGCCCAATTGTTGTTGATTTGAAATTCGATTTAATACTCTTGTGTTGTAATTCATTCGATTATCTGCTGTCAGGTATGCATTCATGTTTATATAATGTTATACATGTACAATGCGTTGTTGATAATTTCTTTTTGAAAATAAAGTTTGATTGCAAGTCCAGGGGTTCGTATGTGGCAAATTATCGCACTGAGATTTTATTCTCACACCCGTTGGGTTATCCTTTTCAGGTTCTGGTGCAGTAGGGAGCGGTGAGGCACGACAGTCTTAGGCCTCGGTATTTGTCCTTCTACCAGAGTTTCTATGATACCTGTTAGATTTTGGTTTTGTGGTTGTGATATGTTATCTACGTATATGTGCATATACGTAGTTTTTGTATGATGTGATGTATATTGGTATCTTTTGAACTGAATCAGGAGTTATGTTTATATTTGTTTTCTCAGAATTGTGTTGAATTGTTTAATTGCTTGTTGAATGGGGTTATATATTTGGGATTTATGGGAATTGAGTAAATGAATCGTAATTGCCTTGTAGGCATACGGGAAACTGTATGTTTACGGCAGGGACCCTGTCGCATTTTTGTACAGGTTTGCTACGGGGTGTGACACATATATACATATATACATATATACATATATACATATATACATATATACATATATACATATACACATATACATATACACATATACACATATACATATACACATATACATATGTACATATATACATACATACAGATATACATATATACATATACATATATACAGAGATGGGCTATGGTGCATTGCAATGCATGGAGGGGTTTGTGCATTAGACCATAAATATAAAATTCAAAATCCAAATAGTCGATCCAAACCGTTCATCTTGTTCTCCATATTAATATGTGCTTGGAGACCAAATTTTACATTTTTCTGAATTTTTTTACTATTTATTAAGTATTTTACAAAATTGTTGATCCAACGGTGGCTGCTGATTTTACTGTTTTGTTAAGCCACCGTTGGATCAACAATTTTGTAAAATACTTAATAAATAGTAAAAAAATTCAGAAAAATGTAAAATTTGGTCTCCAAGCACATATTAATATGGAGAACAAGATGAACGGTTTGGATCGGTCATTTGAATTTTGAATTTTATATTTATGGTCCAATGCATAAACCCCTCCATGCATTGCAATGCACCATAGCCCATCTCCATATATACATATACATATACACATATACACATATATGTATACACATATACATATACACATATACATATATACATATACATATATACAATTTTTTTTTATAAACTCATTTTTTTATAATATATGTATATATGTATATATAAATATATACATATACATATATTATATAGAGATAGGCTAATGTGCTTTCGGTAGCATATGGGCCGAAATACACACGGTCCAAATTTGAAATTTCAAAATTAAAAAAGTCGATCTGAACCGTTCATCTTGTTCTCCATATTAATATGTGCTTGGAGACCAAATTTTACATTTTTCTGAATTTTTTTACTATTTATTAAGCCACTTTGAAAATCGCTAATCCAACGGTTGTACGGTTTTGTTAAGCCACCGTTGGATCAGCAATTTTTCAAGTGGCTTAATAAATAGTAAAAAAATTCAGAAAAAATGTAAAATTTGGTCTCCAAGCACATATTAATATGGAGAACAAGATGAACGGTTCAGATCGACTTTTTTAATTTTGAAATTTCAAATTTGGACCGTGTGTATTTCGGCCCATATGCTACCGAAAGCACATTAGCCTATCTCTATTATATATATAATATACATATATATACATGTATTATATTATGAGTTAGGCTGGGGAGCTATGGATAGCATAGTGGCCTCTATGCTACGGCTCAATATTCGAGTTTTCAAAATCCAAACGGTCGATCTGAACCGTTCATCTTATTCTCCATATTAATATCTGCTTGGAGACCAAATTTTATAATTTTCTGATTTTTTTTACTATTTATTAAGCCACTTTGAAAATCGCTAATCCAACGGTTTTACTGTTTTGTGCAGCCACCGTTGGATCAACAATTTTGTAAAATACTTAATAAATAGTAAAAAAATTCAGAAAAATGTAAAATTTGGTCTCCAAGCAGATATTAATGTGGAGAATAAGATGAACGGTTCGGATCTACCGTTTGGATTTTGAAAACTCGAATATTGAGCCGTAGCATAGAGGCCACTATGCTATCCATAGCACTCCAACCTAACTCTTATATTATATATACTAATATACATATATATATATATACATGTATAGTAAGGCTACACTACTTCGCGAATTAAACGGGGTGTTTTAATTCACGCTCATATCTCTATTTTTGAAGTCCAAATAGCCGATCCAAACCGTTAGATGTTTAATCTATATTAAAATGTGCTTGGAGACCAAATTTTACATTTTTTTACTATTTATTAAGATGGTTTGAAAATCGCTGTTTTTTAATGCGTACCGTCATACGAAAAGTTAAACTGAGTTTTTGAGGCACTAAACGACGTTTTTTTTAAATTCTGATGCTTTCGATACAACAATGCTTGAGGTTTTCCCAAGCAAAATCGGATCTGTCTCGTCCTCCCCTTTTTGAAAAGTGCTCGTACGTCCAAATCCGACTTTCCTAGCCAAAGTTATGGATGTTTAAAGTTTTATCGAAAGTTGAACTTTGGAAATTCATAACTAACTGTAGAAAAATCCAAATAAATTAAAAATTTTATCAATTCTGTGTATTTTTGAATGCTCTACCTGCTGGTGCACTCATTTTTTCAGTTTGGTCCCTGTATCAATCCAAACTTTCTGATTTACCAGCAGTGGTCAGTCTAGGGTGCTTTGTTCATGGACAGAGATCTAATTTGAGTTTGAACATATTTTAGTAGCTCTGAACTACTGTTTTAGTACCATAAAGAGTTACGACATCACTTCATAAATTTATCAAATGTATTATTTTTTGTATATATGTATATGTATATATGTATATGTGTATATGTATATGTGTATATGTGTATGTGTATATGTGTATATGTATATGTATATATGTATATGTATATATGTATATATCTATGTATGTTGTGTATATGTGTATATGTATATATGTATATGTATATATAAGCTTCTAGAACTGATAGCTGTCGCCAAGAGAATCGTTGACACTGCACCGACCACCGCCGTCAGGCGCCATAAACGGCGACTCTGCGGCGTCTTCTCCCTGCCTTCTCGCTGACAAAGAGTACTGAGGATTTTGAGAGGCAGATACGGAGACAGAGAGAGACGCTAAGTTGAAAATGAGAGGCGCGAAATGAAAATAAGAAGAACCCTAAGCAGGTTTTATAGGGAGTTATCATTAGGATCGGTTGTTTATAAACAACCGATCCTGATACTATTTTTTTTTTTCAAAGTTAGTTCTGCAAAAAAAAAAAAAAGTATCAGCATCGGTTGTTTATAAACAACTGATATTGATACTTTTTTTTTTTCAAATTTGGTTTTGCAAAAAAAAAAAAAAAAAAAAAGTATCAGCATCGGTTGTTTATAAACAACCGATGCTGATACTTTTTTTTTTTTTTTGCAGAACTAACTTTGAAAAAAAAAAAGTATCAGCATCAGTTGTTTATAAACAACCGATGCTGATACTTTTTTTTTTTTTTTTTTTTTGCAAAACTAACTTTGAAAAAAAAAAACAAAGTATCAACATCGGTTGTTTATAGTTGTTTATAAACAACCGATGCTGATACTTTTTTTTTTTTTTTTTTTTGCAGAACAAACTTTGAAAAAAAAAAGCAAAGTATCAGCATCGCTTGTTTATAAACAACCGATGCTGATATATATTTTTTTTTTTTTTGCAAAACCAATTTTGAAAAAAAAAAAGTATCAGCATCAGTTGTTTATAAACAACCGATCCTGATACTTTGTTTTTTTTTTTTGCAAGTATTAGGATCGGTTCTTAGCTAGGAACCGATCCAATTAGTTCATGTGCTGTGCTTTCATTAGCTTTTAGTATCGGTTTTATTGATAAAACCGATCCAAATAGGTATTAGTATCGGTTGGTTCATACAGCCGATCCAAATATGCCGATTCTGATTTCAGTTTTTCCACTAGTGAGAGATGGGATTATCATGGCGTTCATAACCGGATGGTACATACTAGCTCTGATCGATCTTGCCAGTGTGAGCTGCTACGTGGACCCCAACTGACTGAGTTAGCGGCTCGAGCACGAGGCGGACAAATATATATAGGGACAGAAAACCAGTCGAATTTTTATTTTTACCATTTTAAAAGAAAAAAAAAATCCATGAACTCTTTTTGTGTGAAATTCCACAAATACTCTGATCGCCATTTGAAATGACAACTCGACAAAATTAATGGCGACCATCCCGTTATATATGGGTTGCCATTTCAAATGGTGATAAGAGTAAATCTAGAATTATGACTGAAAACTGATTATTGGATTAAAGATGGTAAAAGTAAACAATTTCGGTAAAACCAACGAGCAATTGCCATCATCTGTTTTAACACCTCAGTTGGCCTCGGGACCAGGAACCGCAAAATGTGCCTGATTGAATTAAAACGATGAATTCAAATGGTTGAAATCCTTCTACTTTATGAGTGATGCATCTACATGTGAAAATTTTAAAGTTTCGAATTAATTTAGTATAAACTCAAGTGATCAAATTAAATTAGAATGTTGATAAATTAATTTTAATATATTTATTTTCTGGACGTCTTTTGACCACTTGACTCTATAAAAAAAAATTCAAATTTTAAAGATGTCATATGTAGACGCATTACTAGTATGATAGAAAAATTTCAATAGTTTTGATTCGACATTTGAAGTTAATTCAATAAATTTTAGAGTTGAGTTCACAAAGGAGTTTGATGACCTTAGAAACACCCTAATTCTACTCCTCTTTTTTAATTAAGATAATGACTGAGAAACTCGTTCCTCTTTCTCTTATCTTCATCATTCTTATTTTATTCACCATATTCTTATATTAGCCTATTATCTCGACGAGGACTTTTTTATTTTTGTGAAGGTCAGCTAGCAAAGTGGTTACTGACAATTCCATTAAAGAGAAATTGTACATAAATATTTACACCACGTGGCTCAGGAATGAAATCTAAAAATTACAGTGTGAATAAAACACTAATGAAAATGGAAAAAAAACAAAGGACTTATAGCAGAGCCAAAATCAATTTTGGTACCTCTTTGAAGTAAAGAGGATCTATTTTGAGATTTATGCCAGAGTAAAACCGACGACTCAGATCTCATTCTATCATGTCAGGTATTGCACTGGGTTTGAATTCCCTGAATTTGGCAATCATTCTAAGAGTTAAAGGTAAATACAATAAGTTAAAGTGTGGGGGAAAAAAGAACTGGAAAATCGATTGCAGGGGATATAAAAAATTAAGCAAATTATTTACGAATTGATTTTTTTTTAATTTATTTCGCATTTCCAAACAAATAGCGAGGGCATGCATTAACCTGATCACAACATACAATAATAAATAGATCATTTACTCTGTGCCCTCTATTCGTACCATTTCTTATTTGCTTTTAGGGACTTTTAAATTTATCTTTTAACTCTTACAGTGTTTTCTTATTTATACCTCATGTAATAATCGATCTCATATTAAATCTAATTAAATTTTATAAAATATAATTAAATTTTATAAAATCTTAGTATATTACCTCTAATTAAGAATTACAAAGTCAAAATACCGTTGACTCTAAACTGAAAATTAAGATCGATTATTGGATTTAATAATTAATGAACCTTTTTATTATGTTATGAGAATTATAAAATTAGAGTTAATATTATAGTTAATATGAAAGCTGTAGTTTATCTCTAAAAAATAGAGTTAAATTTAAAAAAAAATGTATATCTCTAAATAAGAATTATAAAATTAAAATTATGCACTTGATGCTGATACAATATTGTTAACATGAGATTAATTACATGAGTAATAAATAAATAAAAAGTTAGAAAAATTGAAAAATAAATTAATAAGATAAATTTAAGTCTCTAAAAACAACAAGAAATCCAAGAAACCAACAGCACATATACTGTTCAAATAAAGTTAGACAGTGACATTTGCGTTGTACCTTGACGGGAATTTTGTAATTATTACCTTTGTGTAGGAAATGTTAATCAAGTCAATTGAGACTAGAAGGCAGAGAGAGGAAGGGGGAAGACTTACCATGTAAGAGCCTTGGTCTAAATAAGTTGTATTAAAATTTACTAGTATATATACCATGTAAGAGCCTTAAAAAATGGTTTGGTGGACCGGGGTCAATATGGGCCGTGCAACCTGCCTTTGGCATGGGCCCTCTTTGACCAAGTTAAGAGGTATTATTCTGTATCAGGACAAAGTTGAGTTGTAGGTACCGTCCAAGTGAATCTTCGTTTGTGGGTGCTGCAATTCTACGGTGAAAAGACAGCAAAACACTCATAATTCAAACTCCACATGCATGCAAGACTTTTGCGTTGTACCTTCACTGGAATTTTTCTAGAGCTACTATTTGCAGGTAGGGACTAGAGAGTTGACTTGGGAGTGACTTGCTCAGATCTTCTTATAATTTTTAATCTTCATCTCCCATTCCACTGTAACAGTCCATTTTATTGCATTTATAGTCTTTCTTTTTTTTCTTTTTTTTATTGGAGAAACTTGGTAGTGATTAATTACCAAGGGATTACATCAATACAAAACCACGCAAATTAACTACCTCTACTACAGTTTTACATTCTTAATACATGCTTATTTATAGTGTGTATTAAAAAAACAATATATAAGGCATAAGCTATGGCCGGGTCTCCATTACAATGTAGTCCTTCGTTTTCAAGAAAGGACAAAACAATTAATACAGTAGTCCTGTTCTATAATTGTCGAGTCATCAGTTGCCACCTGTTCTATTGCGATGAGTTAAAAGAGTAAAACCGAGTTTGGTGATCTCTATTCTCTAGTAAAGTATAATTAACTGTTGCTTTATTAATTTGTACATGCAGCATATATAACCTCGTTGTTTTTCTATACGCTATTTAGTTTTAACTTTATATTCACTCATATGTTCTCAACTTTTCCACAAATTCAGTGCCATACACTCGAAAACCTAAAGATCCTCCAATCTTTCAATCCCCCGGCGGGTGCTACAGTGACAGATGTTGTGGTAAAGGGTGCTGCTAGTGGTCGAATGCTGGTCGAAGAATAATGGATATTTCTGGAAACTAATAGCAACATAAGTACATTTTACATTATATGACGAATGTTATGATTAAACTGGAAATAATCTAAAGATGATTTGATCCAAGTTTTTGCTGAATATATAATCTATGATCATAAACTGAATATGATCCCACTGGTGAGTGGTCATGATCATGCTGGTGCTTCAGTAATTGAGATAAGGCTGAACTACGCGTGATACTCTCCAATAATTGAGATAAACGAAGAAAGAAAGAGACAAAAAAACTAAACTGGACAAGGGGCGGAATGGAGAAGAATAAAACAATATCAAATTGAAATTCACTGAACTTCGCTAGAAGTAATTTAGGTAGATTAATTTTGTATTATTTTTAATAGAAAAACGGTAAATACAAGAAATCATATTAATAGGAGAGGATGCTATGTAACAATCATCATCGTTAAAGTAAGGCCTACGGGCATTAATTTTCACAATAAAAAAAAAGAAAAAATAAGAAAGGTTATAACATAATAACAGCCGATTATGTTATTTTATTTATCCAGCGAGGAAAGAGATATGAAAAAGTTATATTTACAATATTAGAAAGGTTTGGTACGCATCACAAGTTAGGACAAGCTTTAAAGAGATATGAAAATATTATATTTATTTTATTGAATGTTGAAACAAAAGATAGCAAACCAAGAATTACGAAATTCATGTCAAAACGAAGCCGTGCGAGAAGGAAGAAACGATATTTCAACCTTTTAAAAAATACTTTTTACAATTTCAACCTCAACGAATTAAAAAATTTCTTTTTAGAATTTTAACCTTTAATTTTTTTAAAGTCTTGTAAATCAGTCCCAATAATAATTAAAAGAAGATTTAAGTATTATCAAGTATAAATTTTATACTATACCTATTTCGTATAAATTCTAACTTTTAACATTTATTTCTAACTATTTCATATGTACTTTATTTTCTGACATATAGATTTTCAAATAATCTATTATCGTATTTAATTTTAAATTAACTAAATTTTCATGTTCATCTGTCTAAAAAAACACTATTTGCTCGTAAAATGTTACCTATTTTAGTTGTAATGCTTGTATTATATTGTTTTAGTGGATTATTTGAGTGTAATAATTTGTTTAAGCATAAATTGTTGCCAAATTAATCCTTTTAAAATAAACACTACAAAATAAGCTTCTTGCAAAATGTCAATCATCTAATTATACGGTTTTTGAGGGCAAATAAGTCATTTGTCTACTTCTGACCCATTTGTCCTTGAAAACTGACCAATTAGAATGCTGACATTTTTCTGAAACATGACTACTAGTTTTTAATTTTTAATGAATGGTAAATGAGTACTTCATAAAATTCACAATGAGTTTTAATGGAAAAGACAATAAAATGGGCAAATTTATGAGTTTTTGAAGTTTATAAGAGTAAATATGATATTATGAATTTTACAGGGGGGAAACACATAATTTTTTAAAAATTTTAAGGGGTACACATGCATGAAGTTACACATAAAGTTCTCCCAATAATAAACAATATAAGTCAGGAAGGAAACAAGAAGGGCCACTTGACTGTGTACCAGATGGCGTTACAGTAAAGTGGTTACAGCAACCCACTCAAGTAAGAATTAGACATTTGCGTTGTACCTTGATCGGAAATTTGTTACTACTCATTTCATGTAGAAAAAATTACTAAGAGGTATTATTCTGTACCGAGACAAATCAAATCAAGTCAATTCAATTGAACCCATTTCCCTCATGTGGATTATTGGGCTATGGTGATAGTCAGTTGCCCCTTGTTTCTTTTGCGATGAGTTTAATTATATGACTCCATATTGATCATATTCATATGTTCCGGTGGGTTGTACCTTGACCGGAATTTTGTAATTACTCATTTAATGTGGAAAAAGTTAATCAAGTCAGAGGTACTATTCTGTATTGGTACAAATCAAGTCAAGTCAATACAGAGTTGATGGTAGAGACAGGCAGGGCGGCCATTTTTATTAATACCCAAAAAAAAAAGTTAATTTTAAAAGTAATCCCGCATTCTATTTTTTTTCAAAAATAACATAACCGCCTGGCCCACGGGCGGTCTCCTAGGAGACCAAACCGTACCCCCCACGGGCGGTCTCCTAGGGGACCAAACCGCCCCTCCCACGGGTGGTCTTTTTTTATTTATTTATTTATTTTTATTAGAGATCTGAGTATTTTAATTTAAATAATTTTGTGAAGAAAAAGTTTTCTTGTTTAGAGTGTATGCCAAAAAAATAAGACATTTGATAAATTTATGAAGCGATGTCGTAACTCTTTATAACTTTGATTTTATTTGTCAGTTAGATATCACAAGTCTAAATATAACACTAATGAAGGATTTGACCTTTATTCAAAAATTTTCAAGCTCTGACAGCTTGTTGATATTTTTCTTTTTTTCTGGTTTTTATAATATATGTATAATATATACATATATGAGTAAAGCTAGCGTGTGACATGCTCACCAAGAAAGTTTGGTGAGCATAACTCCAAAAGTATATCAGATCGACGTTAAATGTCAAATCCAAACCGTTGAAATCCATGTACTTCATGAGTGATGCATATACATGCAAAATTTTGAAAGTTTCAAGTTTATTTGCTACACGGTCAAGTGGTCAAAGAAATGAACATTTTATTATAAGTTATTTTATATATTCAATTTTTATTATTTCTTTGACCACTTGACCGTGTAGAAAATAAACTTGAAACTTTCAAAATTTTGCATGTATATGCATCACTCATGAAGTACATGGATTTCAACGGTTTGGATTTGACATTTGACGTCGATCCGATATACTTTTGGAGTTATGCTCACCAAACTTTCTTGGTGAGCATGTCACACGCTAGCTTTACTCTACATATATACATATATACATATATACATATATACATATATACATATATACATATATACATATATACATATATACATATACACATATATACATATACACATATACACATATACACATATACATATACATATACACATATACATATACACATATACACATATACATATGTACATACATATACATATACATATATACATATACATATACATATATACATATACATATACACATATACACATATATGTATACACATATACACATATACATATATACATATACATATATACAATTTTTTTTTATAAACTCATTTTTTTATAATATATGTATATATGTATATCTAAATAGAGGAGGGTTCAAGTTACAACACTTGAAAGTTACAACAAAGTTACAACATCATTTTTTTTCATTTTCAAAGTCCAAATCATCGATCCAAACCGTTAGATATTCAATCTATATTAAAATGTGCTTGCAGACCAAATTTTACATTTTTTGAAATTTTTTTGCTATTTATTAAGATGGGTACAAAATTGTTGTTTTTTAATGGTGCAGAATTTTAATAAAAACAGCAATTTTGTACCCATCTTAATAAATAGCAAAAAAATTTCAAAAAATGTAAAATTTGGTCTGCAAGCACATTTTAATATAGATTGAATATCTAATGGTTTGGATCGATGATTTGGACTTTGAAAATGAAAAAAAATGATGTTGTAACTTTGTTGTAACTTTCAAGTGTTGTAACTTGATCCCTCCTCATCTAAATATATACATATACATATATTATATAGAGATAGGCTAATGTGCTTTCGGTAGCATATGGGCCAAAATACACACGGTCCAAATTTGAAATTTCAAAATTAAAAAAGTCGATCTGAACCGTTCATCTTGTTCTCCATATTAATATGTGCTTGGAGACCAAATTTTACATTTTTTCTGAATTTTTTTACTATTTCTTAAGCCACTTTGAAAATCGCTAATCCAACGGTTGTACGGTTTTGTTAAGCCACCGTTGGATCAGCAATTTTTCAAGTGGCTTAATAAATAGTAAAAAAATTCAGAAAAAATGTAAAATTTGGTCTCCAAGCACATATTAATATGGAGAACAAGATGAACGGTTCAGATCGACTTTTTTAATTTGGAAATTTCAAATTTGGACCGTGTGTATTTCGGCCCATATGCTACCGAAAGCACATTAGCCTATCTCTATTATATATATAATATACATATATATACATGTATTATATTATGAGTTAGGCTGGGGTGCTATGGATAGCATAGTGGCCTCTATGCTACGGCTCAATATTCGAGTTTTCAAAATCCAAATGGTCGATCCGAACCGTTCATCTTATTCTCCATATTAATATCTGCTTGGAGACCAAATTTTATAATTTTCTGAATTTTTTTACTATTTATTAAGCCACTTTGAAAATCGCTAATCCAACGGTTTTACTATTTTGTGCAGCCACCGTTGGATCAACAATTTTGTAAAATACTTAATAAATAGTAAAAAAAATCAGAAAAATGTAAAATTTGGTCCCCAAGCAGATATTAATATGGAGAATAAGATGAACGGTTCGGATCTACCGTTTGGATTTTGAAAACTCGAATATTGAGCCGTAGCATAGAGGCCACTATGCTATCCATAGCACCCCAACCTAACTCTTATATTATATATACTAATATACATATATATATATATACATGTATAGTAAGGCTACACTACTTCGCGAATTAAACAGGGTGTTTTAATTCACGCTCATATCTCTATTTTTGAAGTCTAAATAGCCGATCCAAACCGTTAGATGTTTAATCTATATTAAAATGTGCTTGGAGACCAAATTTTACATTTTTTTGAATTTGTTTACTATTTATTAAGATGGTTTGAAAATCGCTGTTTTTTAATGCGTACCGTCGTACGAAAACTTAAACTGAGTTTTTGAGGCACTAAACGACGTTTTTTTTTAAATTCTGTTGCTTTCGATACAACAATGCTTGAGGTTTTCCCAAGCAAAATCGGATCCGTCTCGTCCTCCCCTTTTTGAAAAGTGCTCGTACGCCCAAATCCGACTTTCCTAGCCAAAGTTATGGATGTTTAAAGTTTTATCGAAAGTTGAACTTTGGAAATTCATAACTAACTGTAGAAAAATCCAAATAAATTAAAATTTTTGTCAATTCTGTGTATTTTTGAATGCTCTACCTGCTGGTGCACTCATTTTTTCAGTTTGGTCCCTGTATCAATCCAGACTTGCTGATTTACCAGCAATGGTCAGTCTAAGGTGCTTTGTTCATGGACAGAGATCTAATTTGAGTTTGAACATATTTTAGTAGCTCTGAACTACTGTTTTAGTACCATAAAGAGTTACGACATCACTTCATAAATTTATCAAATGTCTTATTTTTTGTATATATGTATATGTATATATGTATATGTGTATATGTATATGTGTATATGTGTATGTGTATATGTGTATATGTATATGTATATATGTATATATCTATGTATGTTGTGTATATGTATATATGTATATGTGTATATGTATATATATATATATATATATATAGAGAGAGATGGGCTATTGTGCATTGCAATGCATAGGCCATGGTGTGCATTGGACCATAAATCACCGATTCAAAGTCCAAATGACCGATCCAAACCGTTCATCTTGTTCTCCATATTAATATGTGCTTGGAGACCAAATTTTACATTTTTTGGAATTTTTTTACTATTTATTAAGCCACTTTGAAAATCGCTGATCCAACGGTGACTGTTTGGAACAGTAAAATCAGAAGCCACCGTTGCACAATAGCCCATCTCTATATATATATATGTATATATGTATATGTATATATATATATATATGTATATCTGTATATGTATATGTATATATGTATATGTATATATGTATATGTATATATGTATATGTATATATGTATATGTATATGTATATGTATATGTATATGTATATATGTATATATTATACATATATTATAAAAACTAGAAAAAGAGAAAAAGATCAACAAGCTGTCAGAGCTTGGAAATTTTTGAATAAAGGCCAAGTCCTTCATTAGTGTTATATTTAGACTTGTGATATCTAACTGACAAATAAAATCAAAGTTATAAAGAGTTACGACATCACTTCATAAATTTATCAAATGTCTTATTTTTTTGGCATACACTCTAAACAGGAAAACTTTTTTTCACAAAATTATTTAAATCAAAATACTCAGATCTCTAAAAAAAAAAAAAAAAAAAAAGAGCGCCCGTGGGAGGGGCGGTTTGGTCCCCTAGGAGACCGCCTATGGGGGGGGGGGGGGGGGTTTGGTCTCCTAGGAGACCGCCCGTGGGCCAGGCGGTTAGGTTATTTTTGAAAAAAAATAGAATGCGGGGTTATTTTTAAAATTAACTTTTTCTTCTGGGGTATTAATAAAAATGGCCGCAGGGAGGGAGAAGACTTGGACTTGGGAGTTGATTTAGTCAAGCATGTTATAATTAGCAGTATAAAATGATGAAGATGGAATAAATCAAGGGACACTGTTACTAGTAGTGTGTATAGTTGTTGGGAAGCAAAATGAGGAGTACTGTATTTATCAGTGTTTTAAAATGCGGCCGCATATGCGTATGCGATCGGCAGCCGTGCTCAGAATGCCCATGCAGTTTTGACCATGCGGCCGCATATGCGGTCCGAATATGCGGTCATGCGGATTAAAAATGCGGCCATGTAGTCTTTCCATGCGGTTTTGATAATTTGATTGTATTTTAATTAAAATTTATATTAAAAAAGTCAAAAAATTATTGTTGGTTATGTTATTATGTGAAAATAAATTCAAATATATGAATATGAATATATATATATACGTGAATTTTTATTTTAAAATCCGCATACGCATCTGCATACCGCATATGCGGTATGCAGGCCTTCCGCATGCATGAACAAAACCGCATTTTAAAACACTGGTATTTATGATCCTCTTTTTGTTGCTCAGCACTATGGCCAGGCAAGCTGCTTCAGGTTATATCAGCTAATACGCCTACCGTACGTGCGGCCAATCTTCGTGACAACAAGTACAGGGGTAAATGTTATCTCTCGTTCTGAGTGACTTAATAGTTATGTACAACTAAAATTAATCATGAATAACATCTTGGTTTAATATAGCTCCATTTTAATTCATATATATTCTCAATATTTGCACAAGTTCAGCGCCAAATAATAGAGGACCTAAAACTTCTCGAATTTATGGACCCGCAAGTTCAGTGCTGCTACTCATGAATAAATGATGGAAATTCCGGGAAAATAAAAGTAACAATTAAGGATGATTTATTATATAATTACCTTGTTTAATTAAAGCAATTTGAGAGGCAAACATATATAAGTACATTTTACATATTGTATAATTTTTATGAGGGATCAAATGCCTCATCTCATGTCTTTCATGCTTAACTCATTTATGTCTAACACCCTTATCTCCGTTTTCGAAGTTCAAACAGCACATTTGAATCACTTAATGTGATGTCCATATTAAAATGTGCGCAAAACTTTATACTTTCAGAAATAATTTATTATTTTTATATAGGTACAAAATCAGTGTTTTTGGATGGTCCAAAATTTTCTTCTTATTTTTTTTAAAGAAAGACTATAACATCCCATTATGTTTTTTCAATATGACTAAGTATACAAGTTACTAATGAATTGGTCTCCGGATTTTTGCTATTTATAGGGCCCGTTTAAATTAAGTGCCGACGAAATCCCCACATGACAACTCACAAGTTAGGAAAAACACTAAAGAAATATTAACATATTAGATTAATTTTCTTCAATTTTGACAAAAAAGCAAACAAAAAGGTAACAAATTAAAAAAGAGATAAAACATGGTCCAAGGGAATCTTCATTTACAAGTGCTGCAATTCTACGGTGAAAAGACAGCTCCAATCAAAATTTGAAAGTAACTTGATAGTAGAGGTCAGTAATTCAGCATATAAAGCAATTCAAGTAAGACGAAGGCATTTGCGTTCTACTTTGAACGGAATCTTGTTAGAGTTCGTATCCATGAAGTAACTAAAATTTTGAGTTTAAATTCGGACCGTCTGATCAATACCTGGACCAACTTGATCCTAGATGGAATGCACTGGATGCCTTTAAAATGTCCTTCCCAAATTGGGAGTTACCTTAGGTGACATGAATTCATACTGTTATTAGTCATTCCGTGTAGCAAAAGTTAACCAAATTGGGAGTGATGAAGTCAAATCAATTCAGAGTTGGGAAAGCAGAGGCAGGGAGGAGACTTGACTTGGGAGTTGATTTGCACAGATCTTGCTATAATTTACCATTATAAAATGATGAAGATGGAAGAAATCAAAGGTACACAGCTACTGCTACTTGTATCGGTAGTGGGTAGAGTTTTTTGGGAGCAAAATGAGGAGTGAATTCATGATCGTCTGTTTGCTTCTCAGTGCTATGGCGATGGAAACCGCTTTTGGCAATTCTTCCCTTGATCCGGACAGACCTTGCATCGGCCTCTCTTGCCCATCCCTTGGAGGTAAATGCTCTCTCTATATTTTTTATAAAGAAAGTAAATGCTCTCTCTTGTTTGTTCGGACTTCTGTTTGACTTGATTATAGAGTATAACCAAAATTAAGCCATGCATCTCCAAATCCACATTAATAGCCGTAAATAGTATAGTATTAGAGTATAAAAATAGTACTGTGGGAAGAGTATATATTAATTCAAATTGGATGAAAATAGTACTGTGGCCGGCCGGCTAATTAACATAATACTACTAGAAGCAAGAAATATGTTTGCATTGCGTCTAAATAAAAATTACAATTAATACTATATATATATTCAGATTAGAACTCAGTTCTAAACTCAGTTATAAATAGAACATTTGTTATTTAGAAAAAAAAATTTCTGCTGAAATGGAAAAGAGTTGATTTGATTTTCGAAAATTATATGTAATACTGGCCAATTTTTACGGTGCAATTAAACATGAGCATATTGATTGCTCCGTAGAAATTTTTCAACAAAAGTAGTTTTCCGACTCGGTCCCAACCCCTGCCACAGAAAATCCCTGCAACACTTTAATGCCCCATTAATTTATATGAAATGTTTCTTTTTGTTACCATTACAATTTAGTAAAAAGCTTGTACCGAATTTTTTTCTACGGTGCAATCAATATAATCCTATCGGTGCAATTTTTTCTAAGATGCAATCAATATAATCCTATCGATGCTTGCACCGAGCATTATAATTATTAAATACTAATATGAAAAATATCAATAAAAATAATTATTTTCACTAAAACTATTTATTTTTAGGATTTATTTATATATATCTGCTTTTGGTCCACTATGTTTATAGATTTTCTATGTACAGTTGTGTGCATGGGCAAAATTAGGTGGAACGAACTGGAATTTTGTTCATCCCCTATTTGAACCGAAATTTTTATTTGGTTCTTACTGTTTTTGTAAAAAAAAGTCAGTTGGCTAATTTTTTATTTTCTAAAATGAAAAAAAAAATCATAAATAGAGCTTGTAGTCTATTAGGCTCCTAAAGGAGTTGGTCTGTTCCCAGGGCCCCTCATGTACGGCACAGGGTTTGTTATTAACTTTAGCCCTTTCAAACTAGAGTGGGGTTCAAATGTCTCATATCTTTGATGCTTTACTCATGCCACACATTCTTGTTTACGTTTTTAAATTTTAAACAGTTGACTCGAATCACTCAACATGAATCTCCTTATTGAAATCTGCTTGGAGATCAAATGCATTTTTTTTTAATCTCTCAACCATTCAAAAACAATGATTTTGTACATATCTATAAAATAGTAAAAAAAAAATTCTAAAAAATAAAAACAAACAAAAAAAACACCGAATTTAATTTTTTTTTAAATTATAAAATAACATAGAAACACAGTTATTCAAGGTATAAATGGGTCAATTGATTTCATTTCTCTGAACTGGATTGGCCTATGGTCATAGTTTTTTTCCCCTTGGCCCTTCTTCTTTTGGGATCGATGAGTTAGAGAAAAACCAACTCTGGTAATCTCGAGAGTAAAGTATAACTGTAGAATGGTGACATAATTAATAAAAAAAAGCAGCTTGTTTAATTGATGTTTTAATTTTCATTTCTTTTTTTTTCACAAAATTTTCTTTCTTTGTATTTTATTTTTTCTTATTTTCCATCCATTTGTAGATTCATATATTGCAAGGTTACCTCTCAAAATCCTGTCTAAATTATGTAATCAATTACGGTTAATAAAAATAGAACCTAGACTCCTATTCTTACATTAAAAAAACATATTGAAAACAAAAATATTGATCCATAGTATGGACCAATCCGAGCTACGCATAGTACCATAGCCTCATGCACTCATTCATAATAGTGCAAATGTTATTTTAATTATATTATTTAGATTGAGAATTAGCCTTCGCTGCGAAAAATCATAGCTCGGATTGAAATAACACTCATGGATATGTAAAAATGATAGTTTTTTTAGAAATTGGACTTGCACTCTTAACATCAGCACCATTTAATCCAAATAAATTTATTTGTTCAATATACCACAAAATTAGCACCTTTTTCATACTATTTGAATTAACACTATTCTTACACTAGTTTCATACTAACATATATAGCATTATGCTCCCATTATTCCTTTATAGATACAAACACACACTCTTAGTTAAATTAGTAGAATATGAATGGCGCTAATTAACTAAATATTATTAGAAGAAAAAACTACTTTTGCATTGCGTCCAAATAAAAATAACAATACTATATTATATTTATGAATAGTATTGTTATTTTTAACAAAAGAATTCAATTTTAACAATAATAAATAAAATATAACATATCAAATTATTGATTTGAATAAAATAACCTTTAAACATTTAACACATATATGAAAGTAACTCTTTTGTCCCACCCCATAAGCCGCACCGTGTATAAAGGCATAGCCATAAATTAGAATATGAGAAGTCAAATTGAATGAAAGAAGAAATCATAATATCAATAGAGAGAAAGCAAGGTAATTACTGTGTTAGATACCACCAATTGTAGAAGGAAAAGAGATAACACACACATCTAATGATTTCAATTACTAGGGCTCAATCAGTCAGTCAGAGGAAGTTAAACCCTAGCGACATGAGAACAAAGAAATTGAAAAAGGAAAAATAGTACTGGAGAGAAGGGTAAAAACGATGGGGTAAGGAAATTAAAAATGTGGTGGTAGCAAGATAAGTATAAGGAGTAACACTACCATACATTGCAAGGCATATGTATTTTTGTACATTGGACTATGAATCACCGGATTCAAAGTTCAAATAACTAATCCAAACCGTTCATCTTGTTTTCCATGTTAATATGTGTTCGGAGACCAAATTTTATATTTTTTGGAAAACTTTTACTATTTTTTTAGATTTATTGAAAATCACTGTTTTTTATGGTCCAGATTTGTCTGAAAAACAATGATTTTCAATAAATCTAAAAAAAATAGTAAAAGTTTTTCAAAAAAGTAAAATTTGGTCTCCAAACACATATTAATATGGAGAACAAGATGAACGGTTTGGATCGGTTATTTGAACTTTGAATCCGGTGATTTATAGTCCAATGTACAAAAACACCTATACATTGTAATGTATGGTAGCCTTACTCAAGTATAAGCATATTCATAAAAGAGTGAGGCTTGGGTATTATGGATAGCATAAGGTCATCCGTGCTACGGCCTCAAAAACCTATCGTATAAACTTTGAACTTCAATTTAAGTAGCTCAATAAATTGGTTATGTAATAAATTTGTAGAATACTAATTTTTATTATATTTGAATTTTTTTCCTATTTTTTATGATTTATGAAATATGACCAATAATGGCCTAAAAATAAAAGAAAATTATCAATATTTTAGGCTATTTTTTGCCATCTTTCATAAATCATTAAAAATAGTAAAAAAAAAATTTAAAAATAGTAAAAATTAGCTAGTATTATGCAAGTTTATTATATAACCAATTTATTGAACTATTTAAACCGAAGTTTGAAGTTTATACGATAGGTTTTTAAAGCCGTAGCATGGATGACCTTATGCTACTCGTAGCACCCAAGCCTTACTCTTCATAAAATATCAGGTAGTGGGTATAATAACCATATCCGATATTGATCTGCTGTTCATTTTTTTTCTCTAAGGCCTACGACCCAGAACATTCATCTAAAAATGAAAACCTTAGATCGATACCTTGATTAATTAATTAATACAATACCTACATTATAATTATGATTTAGATTAACCTTTATTCTTCAAGGTTACCAATACTCGAGTTTATAAGTTCCAGTTTCATGCTTCGGGGATCCCATTTAATTTAGTTTATAATTTTGTAAATTTCATTATTCCTATTTCAATTTCACTCAATAAATTAAACCTAATGCTAGATACTTAATCAATCACTCAGTCAATATAGAATCTTCCATAGCATTAGAAATTTTTAAATTCGAGCCTATAATATATTTAAAATTTTTACTGTTTCCCTTTTCCAAAATTCACAATGTTACATAAGATCTCTAAAAAAAAAAATTACTGTAGCTGACCGCCCTGCCCCTAGGTAGGGTTTGATAGACAAACCTAGCTGCCCAACGTTTGGGCGGTCAGGACAGATTTGAAAAAAAAAAAAAGTTTTGAGGGCATATTTGATATTTTCTTTATTTTTACAGTATTAATAAAATTTCCTGCGTTTTGAGTGACTTGATAATAATGTAGACCCATATTATAGAATAATTGTGTATTCTTATCTCAAATGAAAAAGATTAATAGTGTATTTTAAAAAGGAATAGATAAGCTATGGGTCTCCATATTTACTATATAGTCTTTCATTTTCAAGAAAGGATAAAACAAGTAACAGGAAACAATAAGTTTTAGGGAAATTGTTTTAGTTTTTTAGCTGTTTGGATCGTGAAAAGAAATAACAAAAAATAGTACTATCTAGTATATATATGAGAATAGTGTTGGAAATTAATTAATCCAAATAGTGTGGAAAAATTATTAATTTCGTGCAATTCGTAATAGTGGAAATGTTAGTTTAGCTATATTATTCAGATTGAGAATTAGCTTTCTGTGTTGAAGTTTGTTGGTTGGAAATCCGGATAAAATATCTCTTATGGATATTGACAATTAAAATTTCTATGGAAATTAAATTTTTTCCCTTGAATTATTTCTAAGAATTCAATCCAAATGATATTTGTTTATTCAGAATAGCTCAAATTTAGCGCTTTCTTCGTATTATTCAAATTAACACTTTTCTTGCACAATTTCCATGTACTAATCTAATTACCATTATGTTTTCATTATTTCTTTAATGGCCCAAACACATCATTTTGAAGAAAAAAATGGGGTTGTTACGTTCAAATGCAATATTATTTGTACAACTCAGTTCTAAACAGTGCTATTATATATCATGCATCTGAACATATCATTTAATCACATAATTAGGAGATCGTTCTAAATAGCAGTCTAGTTCTAGAATGGTCGAGTCAGTTGCCCCTGTTCCTTTGAGATGAGTTGAGAGAAAAAATGATTCTGGTGATCTCAAGTAAAGTATGACCGCTGATTTATCAATTTGTATATGAATAACCTCCAGGTTTTTTTATATGCTGTTTAATATAACTCCATATTTACATGTTCTTAACTTTTGCACAAATTCAGGGTATAATCCTGGTCGACCTCCACTTACTAATCCCCATGGACCCATCAGGAGATGCGGTAAACAATGTTGTCATTATTACAGCGGCTGCTAGCGATCGATGCTCGTGAAAGAATGATCGATGGATATTTCTCAAAGCTAATAGCAACAACTAATTAATTAAGCATAATTTATATATTATGTATTTACCTAGTTTAATTAAAGCAAGTTGAGAGACAACATAAGTATATTTTACATATTGTTTTAATTTTATTTCGGTTTGTATTAAATTCAATAATTTAGATGCTTATGCGGTACTTTTACTATAAATTATTTGGATATATTGTGTTGTAATCATTCGTCCAATGTATTAAATGAAATTCCAACTAATCTTGTGGATTGTGATCATCACAACGAAAAACTTGATGAAGCTTTCCATGAAAAGTTCGATTATGGATCATTTAGTGCATTTAAATTCGCTTATGTGATTTTGTCCTGTTTAATCAAGTCCACTCGTGTGTTCATTAATTTGATCATTATGTTGCGCTATGGTGATCCAGAATTTTTCTACCTTCATATTTAAAAGGAAACCAAAGCTTATTGATGTTGTGTGCATTTTTGGCATGGGCCGTGCATCTTTTCGTTGATACCATGTTTGATCGTAGGTTTTAGTAAGCCCACAAGCCCAAATACTGCTCAAAGCAAGTGCAGATTCTCTATTACAAATTTTGAAGTACATTTCCTGTTGCAGCACAAATACGGATTCCCCGCATCACAAGTTAGGAAAAGCACTAAAGAAGTTTGAAAATATTTGATTAATTTTATTCAATTTTGAAACAAAAGCAAATAAAAAATTAACAAATTAAAATTAAAAGAGATAGAACATGGTCCAAGAAAGATAATTTTTTATTTATAGAAAATATAATAAAATAAGAGAGGAAAATAGAAAGACCATTTTTTTATGTATAAATTGATTGGTGGAATTTTTATCGATCCAAATATATATTTTTTTATTCCATCCATTGTTGGTTTGAATGGAGAATGAATAGATTGTTCTTCTATTTTTAGAAATTATTATTAAAAAATATAGAAAAATATATTAGAATTTCAGAGATTAATAATCCGGATAAAAACATATTTAAAACCAATTTTTTTGTTGCTAATATCTTCATGATATTGTTGAAAGGTGGTGCATGGTGTGCTGCTGGAAAAAAAATAAAAATATTTGGATTCGAGCTATTGATCTCGCGATCCTACATGTACATCAAATTCTATGATGTTTTATCTATTTTTCTATATTATATAAAATTAACTTCTAAAAATAAAATAAATTCTCCACTCTACTCATTCAAACCACCACTAGAGACAAAAAAATGAAAAAAATTGGATCGGTGAAATTTTTACTGGTTAAAAACTTAAGATCCGTAAAAAAATTCTACCCTATATATGTATTAGAATATTAAGGTACTCTTTCTATTTTTTTTTTTGGCTCGAGTATGTAGCGAGCGAGTTAATTTTAATTTGATCCAGTAACGAACGAGCTGTTATTGATCGAATCACGAGCGAATACCAAACGGGCCACGAGCCATGAGCTTTTTTGCCAGCCCTAGATGCATTTACATGCAAAATTTTAAAATTTTATTTGTATAAAGTCAAGCCGTAAAAAAATATGACTTTATAAATGCAAAAATTAAAAATAATCTTTTACAAGTTATTTTAATTGATTTGTTTTTTATTAATTTTTGACCGCTTGACTTTGCATGCTTATTAAATTAAGTACTGACAAAATTCCGGCATCACAAATTAGGCAAAAACTAAAGAAATATGAAAATATTAGATTTATTTTATTGAATGTTGAAACAAAAGCTAGCAAACGAAAAATTAAAAAATTCATGTAAGAAAAAGTAACAAAATATATAAGAGATGGAAAAAGTTGATACCATGTTTGATCGTAGGTTTTAGCAAACGGGCCACAAGCCCAAATACTGCTTGAAGCAAGTGCAGATTCTCTATTACAAATTTTGAAGTACATTTCCTGTTGCAGCGCGCACAAATACGGATTCCCCGCATCACAAGTTAGGAAAAACACTAAAGAAGTTTGAAATTATTTGATTAATTTTATCCAATTTTGAAACAAAAGCAAACAAAAAGTTAACAAATTAAAAATAAAAAAGATAGAACATGGTCCAAGAAAGAGAATTTTTTATTTATAGAAAATATAATAAAATAAGAGAGGCAAATAGAAAGACTATTTTTTTTATGTATAAATTGATTGGTGGAATTTTTCTCGATCCAAATATATATATTTTTTTTATTCCATCCATTGTTGGTTTGAATGGAGAATGAATAGATTGCTTTTGCTATTTTTAGAAATTATTATTAAAAAATATAGAAAAATATAAGAAGTATCTTAGAATTTCAGAGATTAATAATCCGGATAAAAACATATTTAAAACCAATTTTTTTGTTGCTAATATTTTTATCATATTGTTGAAAGGTGGTGCATGGTGTGCTGCTGGAGAAAAAAATAAAAATATTTGGATTCGAGCTATTGATCTCGCGATCCTACATGTACATCAAATTCTATGATGTTTTATCTATTTTTCTATATTATATAAAATTAACTTCTAAAAATAAAAAAAATTCTTCACTCTACTCATTCAAACCACCACTACAGACAAAAAAAAAATTGAAAAAAATTGGATCGGTGAAATTTTTACTGGTTAAAAACTTAAGATCCGTAAAAAAAATCTACCCTATATATGTATCAAAATATTAAGGTACTCTTTCTATTTTTTTTCTTAATTTATAATATTTTCTAAAAATAAAACTCTCCATGGGAACTTCATTAATTATGTATATATTTGGATCCACTTCAAATTATACGGTGAAAAGTCAGCTCCACTTCAAATTCAAATTCAAATTAATTAACTTGATAATGGAGGTCAGTAATTCAACAAAGCAACTCAAGTGAGACTAAGGCGCGCATTTTCGTTCTACGTACCTTGACCTCTTTTTAGAGTTGTATCTGTGAAGTAACTCAAATTTTGAGTTAAAATTCAGATCGTTTGATCAAAATGTGAGCCAATTCAGACCGAGGTGGAATGCAAGATCGGATGGTCCGGATTTAATCTAAAAATTTCATTTACCTTAGGTGGCATATAATTAAATTCATACTGTTATTAGACGGATACGGATATGGATCGGATATTAACCAGATACGGATACGGATACGGATATCCGTTTTTTTATAATAGTGAATAACATAATTTTTTTCATAATATATATAAACTATATAATATATATCTACTATTCGGATACGGATAGTTAAAATTCAAAACCATATCCGTATCTGTATCCGCACGGATATTCGGATATCGGATATCCATATTAAATTTTCGGATACAGAGTCGGATACGGTTGGATAATATCCAACCTGTTTGCACCCCTATTTCGGGTGCAGGTGCCAAGATAGTTGTTGTGGTAATGGTGCTGCTAGAGATGCTGATAGAAGAATGATAAAGATTTCTGGATACTAATTATAGCAGCAATTAAGCATGATATATATATTATGTTAATTACCTTGTTTAAAGCAAGTTGAGAGAACGCAACCACATTTTGCCTATTCTATCCATTTTATTTCGGCTTGTATTAATACAATAATTATAGGTGATTGGCATTACTTTTACTACAAATTATTTTGGATATATTGTGTTCTAATCATTCATCCAATGTATTAAATGAAATTCCAATTAATCTTGTGGATTGTGATCATCACGACGAAAAATTTGATGAAGCTTTCCATCAAAATTTTATTTATGGATCAATTAGTGTTGTGATGCATTTTTGGCATGGGCCGTGCATCTTTTCGTTGATACCATGTTTGATCGTAGGTTTTAGTAAGCCCACAAGCCCAAATACAGCTTAAAGCAAGTACAGATTCTCTATTACAAATTTTGAAGTACATTTCCTGTTGCAGCACAAATACGGATTCCCCGCATCACAAGTTAGGAAAAGCACTAAAGAAGTTTGAAAATATTTGATTAATTTTATCTAATTTTGAAACAAAAGCAAACAAAAGGTTAACAAATTCATGTTAAAAATTAAGGTAACAAATTAAAATTAAAAGAGATAGAACATAGTCCAAGAAAGATAATTTTTTATTTATAGAAAATATAATATTAAAATAAGAGAGGCAAATAGAATATTTTTTTTCGATGCATAAATTGATTGGTGGAATTTTTATCGATCCAAATATTTTTATTTTTTTATTTCATCCATTGTTGGTTTGAATGGAGAATGAATAGAATGTTTTCTATTTTTAGAAATTATTAATAAAAAATATAGAAAAATATAAGAACTATATATCTTAGAATTTCAGAGTTAATAATCCGGATAAAAACATATTTAAAACCAATTTTTTTGTTGCTAATATTTTCATCATATTGTTGAAAGGTGGTGCATATATGGTGTGCTGCTGGAAATAAAATAAAAATATTTGGATTTGAGCTATTGATCACGCGATCCTACATGTACATCAAATTCTATGATGTTTTATCTATTTTTCTATATTATATAAAATTAACTTCTAAAAATAAAATAAATTCTTCACACTCTACTCATTCAAACCACTGACTACAGACAAAAAAAATTGAAAAAAATTGGATCGGTGAAATTTTACTGGTTAAAAACTTAAGATCCATAAAATTATACAAGTATCGTGCCCGTGCGATGCAACGGGATATATTATAAGAAAACAAAAACATATTTTTATTAAAAAAACATTTTAATGAAAATAATAATTATTTTGTTAAAAAAGTAATGATATCATATATAGAATTGTCTGAAATATAATTTGACATGATAGAAAAGGGATGCAAACATTACATTTATACTAACATGATATAAATTGGACCCGACATTAGTTGCACCTATAGCTGGTAGTGCTATAAAGCCTTCCTTCCATTCCCCTTCCAGTACCACCTATCAAATATATACATAAGCGAAAAGAAATTGTTTAAAACGGAATAGATTCCCTGACTCAATAATTGATTGAGGTATGGAAGTTGTATAAAAGAAAGAGTGGGGCTATGGTACTTTCACGTAGCACAGATTGGTCCGTACTTGTCACACCTCAGATTTTGACCATCCGGAGCGTGATTATATAAGCATCTTCACATCTTTCCTTGGTCCGTCAACCTACGTCGCCAACAAAAATGAAAACAAAATAACAAAACGGAGTCAGCTACAAAGCTCAGTAACCGGTTATTTAATGACGAGCTTCTCTATAATTGGCTTAATTTAACAACCATTCAAATAGGCCGGATTAATCCACACAAATTCACATCAAATTATGCACGCATATTTAATCAGCAATAGCACGTCGGTCTAAGTTATCCATAAAACAAGTCACATCATATTCACACATGTGTAATCCCTGTCACAGGCGATTCCCACATTCTCATAACACAATTCCTTAAACTGCCAATCCAATAGGAAATCCATCCAACATTGGAAGACCGCCAACCCACTGGGAAATCCATCCAACATTGAGAGGCTACAATCACATATCAAATTCCAACCTCAGACCCGCTATCCCGTTAAATATGCCATCATAATCCAATATGCAATACCAATATTCAAATCAACCATACAAAATGAAAACACAGATTATAGAGAAGTCCGGTTACCTGATAGCGAGATATTCAGAATTTCATATCGGTTTGCAACAACAATTCAAAATCACTGCGATGTAGTCAGGATTTAAATAGGATATTGATAATTGATGGCCAAACTTGAATAAAATATATCTTCTATTTTTTTTTCTTTTCTCGGATATCAAACGGAGAGAAGGCAAATGTCTCGGATATAAAACAGAGAGAGAAGCTAGGGAAGTCTATCAATTCTATTGCTTTAATATGTATATATAATGAAAGTGTAAATCGAAATGGTGCGCACTAGTACAAAAAACCCTTTCACTGACCCTCAATCACCGACTGTTTTAACGTGTAACAGTCAGTGTAGAGACTGCGTGGCAAAATCGTAAATAAGAAGAATTTCAACACTGACTGTTCAATTGTAAACAACCGTCAGTGAATCAACACTGACTGTTTTTTTTGTTAACCGTCAGTGTTGATCACCACCTACACCGACCCTTTTATTAAAAAACAGTCAGTGTTGAGCTGTACACCTACATTGACTGTTGTATTAAGGGAAGCGTCAGTGTTGCCTCACCCTACAGTGACTGTTTTTTCAAAAAAACCGTCGGTGTTGAGCTGTACACCAACACTGACTGTTGTGTTAAAGGAAGGGTCAGTGTTGCCTCACCCTACAGTGACTGTTTTTTTAATAAAAGGGTCAGTGTTGATAGTATACTTTACAGTGACTGTTTTTCTAATAAAAGGGTCAGTGTTGCCTAACCCTACAGTGACTGTTTTTTAATAAAAGGGTCAGTGTTGATAGTATACTCTACAGTGACTGTTTTTTTAATAAAAGGGTCAGTGTTGCCTAACCCTACAGTGACTGTTTTTTTTTAAAAAGGGTCAGTGTTGATAGTATACTCTACGTGATTAGTAAAATTTAACATATTCTATTTAAAAAAATATTTTTTAATGGAATTTATATTAGTAATATTTATTCAATAATTAATATTATAATAACATGTTTATTGCTTAACTAAATGATTTTGACACATTAAATTATATAGTATTACATCCATGTTGAATATATGACTCACATCTTTCTATGCATGAACATGAAACATAAACTCTTGTTTCGTGAGTTAATGAAGACGCACGAGAATATATCATCTGTGGGTCGATCGGAACCGTTTAAATTAAAGAGCACTGCATTCATTGTCTTATATCCAAGTTTGATCAAAATTTGTTCTTATTAACCCATCCATCTAGTTAACCGAAAATTGAAGCATCGTATGACCATAAACACTTCGTGTTAGATCGAAACTCATACACAATAAAACTTCCAAACTTTTATGTTGGTTATGTTCAATGTTCTCCCTCGATCATTTTAAAACAGATTTGGAATGATTTTACTGCAAATCGACCGTTGATTTTCTGCTTGAAAATGAACGGTCTGATTCCATACTTCCTTTCATGTTTATTTTATTGTCAATTTTTTTTGTAATTTTTCATTCACTGACTGTTTTTATTTCGGAACCGTCAGTGTTAATAACTTTACTGACTGTTTTTATTTCAAAACCGTCAGTGTCGATACACAATACTGACTGTTTTTATTTAGAAACCATCAGTGTTGAAGTCGTATACTGACTGTTTTTATTTCGAAACCGTCGGTGTTAATATCCTATACTAACTGTTTTTATTTCGGAACCGCCAGTGTTAGTCATTTTATACACTGACTGTCTAATAGTATTGAACCGTCAGTGTTAGTCATTTTACCTATTGAAATTTTCAAAACTAAGTCCTTCCGTCTCCCTCCTCTAAAATTTTCATTTCCCTCTCTGACTGTACACATGAGTCCAAATCTAGCTTCAAAATTTTGTTTCCCTCCAAAATAAAAATTTCGCTCTCAACTCGCCGAAATCATAATTTCATAACCCTACCCTTTCACTCTCACTCGCCAAAATTTTCAAAAGATCTTATTCCTTTCGATCAGCCGCTAAAAAAATTTCATTTCCCTCTTCTAGGAGAGACAAACCCCGCTGTCTTCCAAATCTCTCAAAGAGACCAAAATTTCATTTCCCTGCTGTTTTGCAAATCCCGCTGACTCTCGACGAGCACGCCTCCACCTCCGCCTTGCTGTCTCTCTCCACAAGCACACCTCCGCCTTGCTCTCTCGCTCTCTCTGAGCATAAACCGAGCACCGAGCACAAATACCGTAAGTAATCCATTTCATCATTTAATTCGGTTTAGTAGTCCATGCACTTGAAAAACTTGGATTTTTTAGATGATTTTATTGAATACATTAATGCATTAAAGGTGTTTGATGAAAAGATTGGATTTTTTAGATGATTTTATTGAATACATTAATGCATTAAAGGTGTTCGATGAAATGCATGATATGTACCGACTACCGAGTCTTGTTTTATGTAAACCATATCAACATCATGTTATAAGATACTACTTGAGAAAGCACGGTGAAAAGAAGTGGTATGCAGTGCAGTCTGATTGGAAGGAGCATGTGAAGGGTTGTGGTACTAGGGCGTACCACTCTGACTCTGGTATCATTTTTTCAAGGTTTGTCTTCAATTATGACGTTTTATTTTTATTTTCAATATAAGTCA
This sequence comes from Carex rostrata, assembly GCA_964058875.1. Taxonomy (NCBI): domain Eukaryota; kingdom Viridiplantae; phylum Streptophyta; class Magnoliopsida; order Poales; family Cyperaceae; genus Carex; species Carex rostrata. The sequence continues at coordinate 752,695 of CAXKVT010000170.1, forward strand.
GTCAATATTTTTTTCTATCTCGTTCCACAGCATTGATCTAGTAAGATTGTGCTATTAGAATAGGAGTGCATTTTCATTTTTATGCATACAAGTTTTCAGTTTTGATATGAGACACGGGGATGGAGGTTAGAAAAATGACAATAGTCTGTTCTTGGACTAATATGTCTATTATATTTCATAAGATCTTATTAGTAACTATGTACATACATGTAAGTAAATTGAGTTGATGAAACAGTGGTCATACATGTGAAATATATAAAAAAAACTACTTTACAAAATTATTATGGGAATAGCCCGCTGTTTCAGTACATTCACACTATAATTTTGTAAATAAATCAAAGAAAGGGATTAATATGTAAATATTCTGAAATAAGAATGCAAGGATCAAAATGAGTATGTCTCAAAAGAGCATTTGATGATTTTTCAAAATGAGTATGTCTCATGCATATCTAATTTCGACATCATGTTTAAAATTGATAACTATGTCTGATAACATTGATTTGAACTGTTTTGACAAATCTGAAAAGATCAATAGGTCAAAATGGGAAAAATTCCATTGGGCATCGAAAAGGCCAGGGAAGAGAGGATCAACTTGAATACGGAGAGGATGAAACAATTTGGGATTCTCACTCTCTCATGCGATGTCAAAGGTTTATCCAAGAAGAAGAAGATCAATTCAACTGGTTCTGTGCTGGTACCATCCTTGTTGTTTCTTTGTGCTAGTTGTACTGGTACCTGTGCTGGTACCAGTCCTGCTGTGTTGCTTTTGTGTTGGCTGAGCTATCTAGCCCTTTTTCTTTGTTCCAAGTCCGATTGTGTTGCCTCTGCCCTTTTTCTTGTTCCTTGTTTTGTCCTGATATGGGTCTGGTTACTGTCTGGTGCTTGTGATTTTGCTTATTCATTTTACTTAACTTAAAATTTTGAGTTTCGTGGTACTATTGTGGGACATGAGATGAGATATAATTGTTATTTTTACTTGCATTGAACATTTCAGAGCCCTAGGCAAAAGGTGGCAAGGCGTGTGGATTTTCTGTCATGAAACACATGCAAGACCTAGTCACTACGCAATTTGACGTTTTTCCTAATCTATGTATTTTATGATTGAACTTGATTCATTTTTCATATAACTTGGATAAAATTAACTTCTTAATCTGTATTCATGTAGTGTGATTTACTAACAGAAAAATATACAGCGACGCAACTTCATGCAATAACACGACAATGGTGTGCACTTTTCTTGGACAACTTCTAAACTAGTTATAACAAATGCAATGTTGTTAATTTCAAATGTATATTTAGTTACTATGTGTTATGTAAATTTTACTATAGTGTGGTTTTTTTGTGAATGAATATGTTATGTTATTAAATTGTGTTGTTTTTTGTTTATGTTGTGTACATTATTTGCATGATCTTCTATTTAACAGTCAATGAATATAGTAATATATATGGCTAGCAAAAATATGGAGGCTAGCCCTGATACAGGCAGAACCATGCCAAAATTTTTACGCTAACACTGACTATTTTTTAACCATCAGTGACTGTTTTTTTTTAAAAAAAACAGTCACTGTAGGCACCCCCAACACTGACTGTTTTAAAAAAAAAACAGTCACTGTAGGCACCTAACACTGACCGTTTTAAAAAAAAACAGTCACTGTAGGCACCCTACACTGACCGTTTTTTTTTAAAAACAGTCACTGTAGGCACCCAACACTGACCGTTTTTTAAAAAAAACATTCACTGTAGGCACCCAACACTGACCGTTTTTTAAAAAAAACAGTCACTGTAGGCACCCAACACTGACTGTTTAAAAAAAAAAACAGTCACTGTAGGCACCCTACACTGACTGTTTTTTAAACCGTCAGTGTAGGCTATTTATACTGACTGTTTTTTACCCGTCAGTGTTGAGTATCTATACTGGCGGCGCCATCACTGACGCCTCAATAACAGTCAGTAAAGGGTTTTTTTAACAGTCAGTAAAGAGGTTTTTTGTACTAGTGGCGTTAGTAGAAGAGGTGTATTTATCAGGACTTCAAATGACAAATACAAAACTGATCTGAAAACCGTAACTTATAATTATTAAATAAAAATTGTTATGCGATAAAAACTTCTTTGAAACCGTGCCTTTTTGGCGCCTCTTCAATTTTTATGTTTTTTTTTTATGAACGGTTATACTAAGTAATTTGCTCAAATGATTTAATTAGATATTAAATTTTCATATTATTATTTTTTTACTTCATAAAATATTAAAAAAGAGACAATTAAATGTCTAATTCGAAAAAAAGAGAATTAAATGTCTAATTCGGTTTAATATATTTAAATACTTTATATATATATATAGAGAGAGAGAGAATGGCTAATATCAAAACGTTTGCACCACGCCTCCCGTGCAACCGATTTATTTTCCGATTTTTAAAGTTCAAATGATAAATCTAAATCGTTAGATGTGTTCTCCATATTAAAATGTGCTTGGAGACCAAATTTTACATTTTTTGGAATTTTTTTACTATTTATTAAGTCACTTTGAAAATCGCTGATCCAACGGTGGCTTCTGATTTTACTGTTCCAAACAGCCACCATTGGATCGGCGATTTTCAAAGTGGCTTAATAAATAGTAAAAAAATTCCAAAAAATGTAAAATTTGGTCTCCAAGCACATTTTAATATGGAGAACACATCTAACGGTTTAGATTTATCATTTGGACTTTAAAAATAGGAAAATAAATCGGTTGCACGGGAGGCGTGGTGCAAACGTTTTGATATTAGCCATTCTCTCTCTCTCTCTCTCTCTCTCTCTATATATATAGAGGTAGGCTAATAAACAATCGATTGTTCCTAGCCTCCCGTGCAACCAAGTCATTTTCCTATTTTTAAAGTCCAAATGATCGATCCGAATCGTTAGATGTGTTCTCCATATTAAAATGTGCTTGGAGACCAAATTTTGCATTTTTTGGAATTTTTTTACTATTTATTAAGCCACTTTGAAAATCGCTGATCCAACGGTGGCTTCTGATTTTACTGTTTTGTTAAGCCACCGTTGGATCAGCGATTTTCAAAGTGGCTTAATAAATAGTAAAAAAATTCAGAAAAATGTAAAATTTGGTCTCCAAGCACAATTTAATATGTAGAACAACTTGAACGGTTCGGATCGACGTTTTGAACTTTGAAAATTGAAAAACGAATTGGTAGCACCAAAGCTCAGGAACTACCACTTTGATCTTAGCCAACCTCTATATATATATATATATATATATATATATATATATATAAATATATATATCTATTTATGAAATGTTACCAAAGATTTATAATTTTTATTATCTTATGAAACAGTTTTGTAAGTATAAATAATATAATAATGACTCAAATTTTCAGAATATTACAGTACTACGGGTCAATATCTTTGTTTTCAAAGGTCAAATAGTCGATTTGAATTGTTTAACGTGATCTTCATATGAAAATGTACTTGCAGACTGAATTTTATATTTTTTAGAACTTTTTACTATTTTTTTAGGTAGGTAGAAGTCACTACTTTTGAATGGTCTAAAAATTTAGATAAAGTGATTTTCTACCCATCTAAAAACACAGTTAAAAAATTGTAAAAAATGTAAAATTTAATCTACAAGTATATTTTCATATGGAAAACATATTGAACAGTTCTGATTGACTATTTGGCCTTTAAAAATGAAGATAGTGATCCATAACGGACCACTCCGCGCTATGCATTAACTTCTTTCCTATTTATTCCAATAAGTCATTTGACTTTGTTAAGACACCTATTCTCAAGTCCCATTAATGTGTGTTAATTCACTCTTCTTAATTTGTGGTAATTGTAACAATATGAAAGCATGTAGTACTATATAAGAAATTACCCTTTCATTCGCAATGTATAAGTTCCTAATTGTCTATACAGCACGTTCATTCTGAGGAAATAGGCAACCCATTCAAAAAAAGATCAGTTATTTGATATATAATTAATTTTTAGAAAGAAAAAAATTTCATATTTGTGCAGTATCGACTATGATTGGTAATTTCTCTTCCATCATCTCACAAACCTTAATTATTCTGATACTCCTGATAACTTACAAGAATGTATTTGATACAGTTCAGGTATGGAACTGTCTAAACAGAGGGAAATTAAGGCTAGGTCAGGTCCATTTGACCCAAAATTGATGAAAATTTAAAATGACGCTCAGAAAAGACTCAATTTGGGGTTGATTGAATAATTTTGGGATTACTTGACAAAAGTGCATCACTAATTTTGCATACCAGAGAAATGACGTCGCCTTAAGACATTCCAATCAACCAGTGAATGTACTCTGTGGTAATCCCCTGGCTTCAAATATATCACACAATAAAAAATGCCCCTCTTAGGCCTGAAAAGAAAACACATGCATATAGATGCATGAACAGAGAGGAGTTAGTTTGAGCATTTGGAGAGCAACAAAAAAGAGGGAATTTCATCTTTTACCCTTCTAAAACACACAGATTTACCTAATTTATAACATTCATCCATAATTCATGTTGAACAGATTAATCAATTTCATTAAAGAAAATAACTAAAAAGAATTCACAGGCCAGTGATAACAACAGCAAAAATCAGGCTTAGAAAGTTTTGGGGAGTGCATTCTTATATAGAAATCATGTTGAACAACTATAGATCATAGGCTATGGTACTATGCATAGTGCAAATTGGTCCGTACTACAGATTAATGTTTCCATTTTAACCTAATTTTGCCTTAGCTAAACCACCAAAACTCATAACTACCCAACTTTTGCATCAACTATGTCTCCATTGATACCTACCTGCATGCAATCAACAATTAACCTAATTTAACCTCAAAATTTCTCCAAGCAATATTGATACAAAGAAGGGCTGGTTTTAGAGAACTTACAGGTAGACGGTCCCACACAAGTGTGGCATCATTGGGGTTGAGATGATAATAGGAGGACCCAACACCAACAGCTGCATGTGGCACCCAAATAGAATAATGTCCATTCCCATAATTCTCCTTGTAAGCTATTCAATTTAGAAATTAATAAGAGAAAAGCAAAGAAACAAGATCTATTCAAGACAGCTGACTGATAGATTGGTGTATAAACAGAAGTTACATGCAAGTTTTACATGGCGTTATGGGATCATCTCATTTGCCATTAACATTCTTGACTTGCAAATTGGCAAAAATCAGATAAAACCAATCAGGTACAGGCCAACACTTTATTTTTGCTAATATTTGCTAAAAAATTTAAACTTGGCAGTTTTTACACCATTATTCTGGGCCGTGTTGTATGATTTGAAGTTATGTGACATCAATCCATGTAATCTGCAGTGCAAATGATGCAGCAGTAGCCATCACTACCACTGAGCTTGTTAGCAAGAGTATTGCTGTCGAGACTGAGGGGACTCTGATGGGGAAGGAACCACCAAATCCGAATCCGAGCTTCTACCCTCTCTCGACCCCTCCGACGACAAGTGCGAGGCCCTGATGCGGCGGTACGGCAAGTCGGCGTCGACGCATCACCTCCTGACTTCTGGCTGCAGCACTCTTCTCTCTCCATCTCTCTCTCTCTCTCCTTTGATAGTTAAGAAAGGCTCTCCAATTAGGTTTTTCTTTGGGAAGAAAGGGTCTCCGATTAGGTTTTTTTTTCTTTGGGAAGAAAGGGTCGGGGAGGGAACGGCTCGGGATTTTTTTTTTTTTTTTACGGATCAGTGACAAAAATTTTCGGATCTATGTGACAATATGTGCGACAATACGTGTGGCGGGTATAATTTTCATTAAATTTAGACTTCTACACAGATAAGGGGTGTATTTAATCAAAAGAAGGCAGATTATTTGTTTAGACGGCTCAGATTCAATTCGAATTTCGATAAATAAATTCCAGTCGCACGACTTTCTGTCATCTAATTCAATTTAAGGTGCATAATATAGATGAGAGATTTGTGGATCTATTCATGCGGATTTGATTGGATTAAGTTATCGAATTATGAATATTTGTTGACACTTCTATACGTCATTGCTGAAGTGCCTATGACTATATACTACACATATATAACAAATAAGATTCCTCACTGTGAATAATAAAGACAAATTGACAAAAGATAAAATTTGGACTAAAGACGAAAGACGAACAAGAGCTCAATTAATTAAGTTAGAAAAGAACTAATTAATGTACTATATTTGACAGGTACTTTGTTTCTTTCATATTAGTTCAGATGTTACTTCCGTTAGGTCTCACAATGTTAACTGGGTACCTAATTTGTCATTGTTTTCAAATAACCTTGCAATCAAATGATGTACAAACGAAGATTAGTAGTTTGGATATGCTTATTTGAACGACTAAATGTTGTACAAACGGACTAAAAAAATTATAAATTTAGTATTATTGTATGCTCATGTAGAAAAATAAGATAAGTACTTTGAATACACTTATTTGAATTTCAAATTTAAAAGATTGGTAAAACAAAAACAATGGCGATATGTGATGTTAAAACATTGACAAACTGAACCACACCTCAAATGAATATGCAAAACAATTATGCAAATGCTTCTCCATTTCCCTTGTTTACCATAACTCTTCCAAAACAAGATTGAGGTAATGCATACTTGTACATTAATTGACATTTTGTTTTAAGAAAAAAAGTTAGAGATCGAGTCTTGACTAATGAAATATTATTTCACAATCCAACAACTGTGTTAGTTAGTTTATTTTTTCTTATTTCACAATCATAAAAAGTCGAACTAATTAATACCAATTTGCTTTCCTTTCCCCTTTCTTTCCACCAACCCATCTCCTCCTCTCCCCACATCTCGCCGCACCATGAGCTACACTGTGACCAAGTCCTCTCCAGTCCTGGTCCCTCCAGCCACCTCGACTCCCACCGGTTCTCTCCCTCTCTCCTCCATAGACCGCACTTTAAACATCAATGCCGCCATCGACTTCGTCTCGATCTTCTCGCATGGCAAGCAACCGGGAGAGCGAATCAAAGAAGCCTTCGCTAAGGCGCTGGTGCCTTACTACCCTGTCGCAGGGAGGATCGCTGAGCCCATTCCGGGAGTTTCGGTCGTTGACTGCACTGGAGAGGGTATCTGGTATTGTGGATCTTTCTTTTTGTGAGCAATTAATGGTCACCGATGGAGCCACACTTAAACTGGGTCTGTATTTATCAGATCCATATATAGTACGTTAATTTGGATCTTTGCATGAACATGTTATTTTTTATTTTCAAAGGAACGAGTCAAATTTTTTAAAATGACCCTAATTTCAAATGAATGATGACAAAGTCCTTGTCTTGCAAGTAAAATTTATTACTTCAATGCTTTACATTATTTTTTATCTTAATTTAATTATGCCAAAAAAGATCGTGTTTTCGATTTGATTTGACTGATTCCGGTTCTGATATAAATTAATGATAATTTTTTAATAAAAAATAAAAATGAATTAAAGAAAAAATAATAATATTTTTATTGCATACCCCCTGATAAAAATCTTAGCTATGCCCTTGTGAATAGTTGGGCGTTTTGTCATATTAAAGAAATAAAAGAAAACCGAGATCAGAGTTCAATCCAGGGTGTTGGTTTGATCTCTGACATGGTTCTAAAACTCAGAATCGGAATTGAAATCGGATACTTGACTGTGAAATCGGAATAAGATGAATCCGCTGGAATCGGAATAATCGGATCGAAAACTCATATTTTTTTGGCAGAAACTTATTTTGTAGCAAAAATATAAGAAAAATTGATAAAAAAATAATTTGTAAGAAAATTATGTAGACAAAAGATTATACTCGAATAATCCACTAATTATATAATATAATATAAGTAGAACACATCTTTTAGCTTATTATAATATAATATAAGTAGAACACATCTTTTATTTAAGTTAGTTATAATTTATACATAGAAAAGTAAAAAATAAATAAAACAAGCCACTAGTTACCATTTACTTTAGTTAAATGTTTAATAGAAATCATACTTTAGTCAAAATAATAATAATAATAATTGATTCATAGAAATAATACTTTAGTCAAATAATAATAATAATAATTGATTGAGACCGTACACTCCTTTTTAATAAAATATTGATTCTTGTTTAGACCGATCTATATTTCAAAACAGTTGATCTCTATTTAATAACCGGTATAGACATGTTCCACAATAAACCAAGCTATATTTTCAATACAAAACCGTACACCATATGTGTACCAAGACTATTCAAAATTTTATAATCATTTAACCTCCTCCTCCTCCTCTGTGAAACGCGACTGCCCCTTTCAAAACAGCGACTCCCCCAAATCCTTCCATTGTCGTGCCAAAAATACAAAATTGGTCCGATTTGAGTTACAAAAACAAAAACTTTTGCTCCAGAGACATGAGAACGAGTGAAAATTTGGCCAATTATTTCGATTTAACCCTGATTTTATCAATTTTCTGCATTTAACTCGTCCAACCGAGATAACTCACTCTAACTCGGCTCAACTCGGCCTAACTCGGCTTGACTCGGCCGGAAAATCGGATGACTCGGCCGAGTCAAGCACTGTTCATCCGATTTTTGCTCAAAAAATCGCATAGGTGTGAGACTCGGGTGAAACTCAGACCGGTCGTCCGATTCCGGATTGACTCGGTATCGGCCAATTTCCAGAACCGTGATCTCTGATCAATAAATCATGTATAGTATTCCCTGTGGATTCAGGTAGTGATATTATGTAGAATTAAGTTAATGCCCAGAGTAAGATACTCGGACAAGTCAAACGTTTTTAATTTCTTGATCCATTTTGATCTAGAAAAGCTGGAAATTGGAATGTGTCCCCTGAAAATTTTGGGTTATTTCATTTTAAGGTATATTGAGGCAACTGCTAACTGTACTCTAGAAGATGTAAATTATTTCGAGTGGCCATTGATGATTACAAAGGAGGAGATGCAGCCTCGGCCTCCAGCCAGTGAGAAGCTTGAACATCAGATCCTAATGGCACAGGTAATCTCTCCTGTTTTATCAATTTTATAATTTGTTAGAGGTAGATCTGGAGCGAATTAGAAGGGGCTTGATTTCTCAACCTTTGATTGATCAAACCATATATCCAATTTGTGAATTATCTTCTTTCAACCATCTTTTATGAATTAATTTGTAGCAAGAAAATATTAACTCATTACTAGGAAATGTTTTGGTGTGCAACCAAGATCACTGCACCAGTTAAAAATGACAGACAAAACCATTGATTGGCTTACAGGAATTGACAGAGATATCTTACTAGTGGACTCTGCATTGGATGGTTATTAGAATGGCCCATTCCATTGAAAAAGATAAAAGAAAACAAAAAACTTTGGAGCAATTAAATATGACATATCTTTGGTTGATTCCACATTAATATGCGCAATCAACGTACCAATATATAACTTGCCTTGAAATCCCTTTATTAGTCAGTAGTGCACATAGCTAGGTAGGTGTCAAGAATATGATGTGTTCCTTTTTGTGTTACATTAAATTTTAATATTTTTAACGATATGGCAGTTAAAATGATTTTCTATCTAACAATCCATGACAACAATCATCTCATTCTCAATCTATTAGTTACAATTCAACAGTGTGCGAAAATTATTCACTATTTGTTAATGTGATAAAATGCAAAATAAATTTTTCAAAAATAGAGATAAACTCTGGTTTACTTATTTAGCAAGCAAAATGATATATCTTTTCATATTGATAATAGATCACTCAATTCACGTGTGGTGGCTTTGCTGTTGGCATCTGGTTCAACCACCAAGTTTTCGACGGCCATGGTGCAGCGCAATTCCTTAAAGCAGTTGGTGACATGGCACGTGGTCTCCCAGAACCGACTGTGAAGCCAGTGTGGTCTCGGGAAGCCATACCAGACCCACCTAAGATGCCATTTTGTGGGACCCCTCCTCCCTTCACAGTCTTCAATTTTGCTACCACTGTAATTGAGATATCGCCTGACAGCATCAACCGTATCAAGGATAAATTCACTGCTGAGACAGCTAAGAAGTGCTCCACCTTCGACGTCATAACTGCCATAATCTATATATCCCGTGCAAAAGCTATTAAATTGGCCGGCACTGCTGAGGTCCTGATTGCATTTGGGGCCAGCACACGCCATTTACTCCATGGGGTTATGCCATTGTTGGAGGGGTATTATGGTAATTGTCTCTACCTAGTAGGGATCACCAAAACAAGTGAGGAGATGAACAACGCATCTCTTGTGGAGGTCATAACCTTGATAAAAGATGCAAAGGATGCTCTTTCGACAAATTTTGTTGATTGGATGAATGGTGTCCCCGGCACACACTATAATTTATGGAATTTTGGTTATGGCATGACGTGTGTTTCAGATTGGAGATGGGTTGGATTTAATGAGGTGGACTACGGGTGGGGCGAACCAAAATATGTTTTTAATTGGTTCCATGATGTGAACATTGTAGGGATGGTGGTTTATCTCAATCCACCGAAGCCAAAGCGGGGGATCAGACTGATGTTGCAGTGTGTCAAAGAAGAGCACTCAGCAGAGTTCTGTGGTGGCCTACTCAAGTTGATCCACCAAGATATTGCAGAGATAGTGTGACATTTTTATTAAATGAATAAATTCTTATCGCATTTCGGTGTGTGTATTATTCAGGACGATACATTTATCTAAGTACCTTTTTGGTTGTGTATTATTTGAGAACGGATCAAATGCCTCATGTCTTTCATATTTCATGCATTTCTTACATTGTTATCTCCTTTTTCATCGTCCATACAGTCTAATTTGAACAACTCAACATGATATTCATATTAAAATGTGCTTTGTGAGCAAATTTTTTATTTTTATGAGAATTTTTTTACTATTTTAAAGATGAATACAAAATTAAAGTTTTTTAGAAAATTCTCGTCTTCATCTGATTGATGCTAAACAATAGGTTTCTAACTGTGGACAGACTCAACAAGAGAGGTTGGCCATGCCAACATGTATTAACTATTGTCCATCCAGGAAATGTTCAAATTCTGTTCATCGATCACCAATTTTCTCAATGTAAATACACGACCAGATTCCTTGTGGGTACGCCATATGTTCTATTGGTCGATCATCAGGCCAAATTAACTATCGGTGAGACAAGTGCAGACAGTAGTTTTGTCATATTGAGCGAAAGTTGTCCAAGAAAGTAAAGAGCAAAACCAAACACAATTCAAGAACTAGCTTTTGGTCTAGTGGGAAAGACAATACTTTCCGTATGAAATGTCACAAGTTTGAAATTTGAATAGAGATCCCTTGTGGATATTAAATAAATTAAGTGGTTTTACCTCTAACTTTACTTAAAAAAAAAAAAACCAATTCCTCTTCATGAAAATTACAAATGACCTTGACACCGGGATTGGAATAACGTAAAAAATAAAAATACCTTTATTATTAGATTTTAGTTTTATTTCTTTTTTTTTCAAACTTTATGACACCCATGCAGTCAGTATTAATTGAATATGGAGGTCTGACCTCCACATTTTTTTTCCAAAAAAAAAGAAAAAATGCCGCAATCCCTTTTGAACTCATTTATTCAAGATCCCATTTAGATCCGTTTTCGAATGACAAATTTTAGTTTCAAAATCATTATAAAACTGACTAGATCCTGAATAAATAATCAAAGTGTTGAATCAATCGAGAGAACTGCAGTCCATTAAGCCATCAATATAGTTGTCTCACTATTAGATTCTAACCGACATTAAACACATTAAATCCCGATCAATATTTCAAAACTTGAAGCATACCGACACTCAAATCTTTATGGGGCAATTTAATCTATGCCCTTCAAAAGGTTCAATATTACGTATTTCTCCCTCTAAAATCAATATTTACATATTTATTCTTTAAAACTACTTGTGTTTATACGCAACAAAATTTAAGAAAGAGAAAATTGTCATTTACTTGCAATAACAAGGGCACTAATGTTTCAAACTAATGTTCCAAAAATTTATTTGACAGATGCCATTCTCACCGCAACTTATTTGATAAATAGATTACAAAATGTGGTTTTAAATTGAAAAAGTCCACTAGAAGTTATTTATCAAAGGAAAATAATTGTTAATCATCTAAGAATTTTTGGATGTACATATGATGTACATCAAAATAAACGAGATAAATTAGATCACACTTATATTAAAACTATTTTTCTAGGATATTCATCTTAAAAAAAGGGTTATAAATGTTATGACCATATAAATCATAAATTGTATATTTCTAGAGATGTATTTTTTTTTTGAAAATGAGCAATATTTTAAAACAAACGAAAATGAGATTGATAATCATCTTAGTAAAAATGACGTTGTCTTGCCTATGTCTACTAATCAAATTGTTGAGAAAATAATTGTAGAAAATGATGAAGAAGAGAAAATGAAGGCGAAAATAACAACACTTCTCAAAGTGAAACCGGGAAAGAAGAAGAAAATGAAAATATTGAAGAAGTTTAGGTAAGGAGGTCAACTCGTCCTACTCAACAATCCACAAGGTTACGAGATTTCACAACCTATAAGGTTCAATATCCTATTCAAGATTATATTTCATATAAAAATATTTCAAAAAAAACATGCATTTCTTAGTTTAATTTCCAAAATAGAAGAACCAAGAAATTTTGAGAAAGCCATGAGCTAACCGGTGTGGTGCAAGACTATATAAAAGAAGAACTTCAAGCCTTATAAAAATATAACACATGGACCATTATACCGTTACCAAAAAATAAATAATCTCTAGGATGCAAATGAGTTTATAAAATAAAATACCAAAGTGATGGTACTATAGAAAGGTACAAGGCCCGGCTAGTTGCCAAAGGGCACAGCCAAATATATGGTATTGATTAGCAAGAAATCTTTGCTCCGGTAGCAAAGATGAATACCATAAGAAGTGTACTTTCGATAGTGGTAAATAATGGTTAAAATTTGTATCAAATGGATGTTAAAAATTAATTTCTTCAAGGTACATTTGAGAAAGAGGTTTATATGACCCTCCCACCGGGTCATGAAAAAAAAAATGTTAACTTTGTTTGTATGTTAAAAAAACAATTTATGACTTGAATAATCTCCAAGTAGATGGTAAATGTTAACCTTGTTTGTTTCAAAAAACTTGAGAAATTTTGATTAACAAAAATAGTTCATATAAAAATGAACAATTTTTTATTTGTTGCATGGCGCAAAAATGCATCAAAAGTTGGGAATTAGAACAAGAATGGAATATGGCTTGAAGGGAAAAAAATATAACATGGTTATAACATACATGAATTAACCTTTGGACCATGAAGAAAACTAGAGTGAATCATAAGCTTAATGCATATCCTAAATGCAATTAGGACCATCAAATGAAGTTCTGCCAACTTCAATGGTGACAAGACTGAGAACCTTTCCATTTTCTTATGCATGAGATTTATAAAATGGAACTATGATAATGAACACCTCCTAATACAATTCAGATTATTTCAGTGCCAAAGTGGTCAGCCAATAGGTTGATTTCTTGATACAGAAAGCCCCCAATCGAGTTGACTAAGTAATAGTTGTTACAGATTACAAGTTTTTGTTTGATAAACCAATTGTTGGTTGCCTAATTGACAATTGTTTATTTTGGTAATTATAAAATGTAACATTTAAATTTGAAATTCAATATATATATGATGTCATTATAATACCAATAAAAAAAATGAGATTTGGATCATGTTTTTCTATACATTATATAATTTAAATTTCATCAATAATTTAATATCAACGGATTTTCATACGTCACCAAGTAATATTTAAATGAGATGAAATTAATATTTTACTATTGCTAATTTTGTTTGTATTTTTGTTTGTATCTTAATATTTCACTGTTGTATTTTTGTTTGTATCTTAAGATTCGAGGAGAACAAATAATTAAACAACAAACTATTGCAAATTTTATAAATCTAACTTTTTAAGGAAAGGAAATCCTATGATAAAATATGAGAGAAATCAGTTTTTAAAGGAAATACGTATTTAATGAAAGATAAAATTGACTATATTGTAAAATATCTAAATAATATTGTGTTGTTAAAAAATAAGTAGTGTTAATATGATATGAATTAGCCAATCCGGTCCGCATCTACAATATGCAGCGTTTGAATTTAGCTTTGAACCGTTTGATCAAAATTTGAGTTAATCAGATCCACATCTACAATGAACGGACTCCTTTAACATTCATTCTAGTATCTAACGAACAATAAAACGAAAGAACAATTTCTATTTTAGTCTTTGTTTGATTGACGCCTCAATTACTATTGCTTTCTAATTTGGTAGAATTTGACAGCTCTAGTGAGACTACATAATATAGCAGGCCCATATTGCAAAATGACTTAAAAATAAAACATGAACAAAAATTGAAAGTAGAGTGGCGCAAAATCCTAGTACTTTTTTTTTTTGAAAACTTAGTAGTAGCTATCAAGGTTCGTGAGAGATAATCGAATTCTCAACCTTTGAGTATAATAACTCTAGAATATTTTCCTAACCAATTGTGCTACCTCCCCTTTCAAAAAAAAAAAAAAAATCCTAGTACTTTTTCACAGCAACTAAATACTCCAATGGCCTCTTCATAGCAGCCCCATAGTACTTATTTATTTTAATAATATCCATTTTTTATTTGCTATGCTGAATTCTAGCTTCTAAGGGAGCCGGTACCTGATGAGCTTTGATTTTCCTTGATCGGGGTTTGTGTTAATTTTTCAGTGCTTTCTTTCCAAATACTTGCTATATATTGCCATGAAATGTATTCGAGGAGGGATGCCTCTTTTACATAGGCAATTTTCAACATGACCAATATCTGTTAGAGTGATCTGCCACCATTCTGACTTGCATATATCATAAGCTTCACAAAGCCTTTAGTTTGGTTCATTTCTTATTATTTAATGAAGCAAAAATAAATGATGCACTATTATTCCCATTAAAATATTTCATTAAAATAAATAATGGTGAACTATTTAACACTCGTGGACATGGCGATAGGTAAGAAGTAAGAGAAATGCTACTGATCCTGTTTTATTATAATTTGGACGGAGCGATGTGCGAGGATATTCCGAGAAAGAAGGCACTCAGATCAGGCCTAATGGAAGAAATTCATATGCAATGGAGATTTTTCAATTAGGTTAATGTACTGTTGTTTAACTAAATTGTTTTTTTTTTCTCTTCATTTTTTTTTCGCTTTTCTCTTTTTTTTTTTTTTTTTTCCTCTTTTCTCTTCTTTTTTTTTAATTTTTTTTTTAGTGTGAGGGTTACATTTCAAAACCTTACACAATTTGTAACCAACTACGGTTAATATAAAATAGGAGCACAACTGTTATTCTTTCTCAAAAAAAAACATAAGAAAGAAATTAAAAAAAGAAAGTAAAAAAATAAGAAAGAAATTAAAAAATAAAGAAAAAGAACAATATAATATATCTTATATTGTTGGTTACCAACATAAAGTCATAAACATAAGAAAGAAATTAAACAAATAAAGAAAAAGAACAAAGAATTTCGTTGTTACACAATTAATATATCTTAGCACTAGGAGTAATTTTAGAATATAGCTAGATGCATCTATTGTTGTATGTATTAGGATCGAAAACAATATAATAATTAGATGACGAAGATCATCTCAGTAAGTACAAAATCAATCAAGTTTTTATATATTTGGTCTGTCAAAACAATGATAGTACAAAAAACAAAAAACAAAATTTAATTAAATGAGGCCATTGGAGTTGTTACTTTTGAAACGTAAAACCGAAGAATTCATAAGACATATATGCGTTAAGGTCATCTTGGTCAAATGAGATACAAGTGCTTGAACTTGAAGTAACTTAAAGTTGGAGCACTTGAGTAAAGACATATTTAAATTAGAAATTAAATTGAAATTATATATAGATGTATTATTTCTTTCTTCAATAATGCGTATATTAAATTTGAATTTGAATTTGAATTTGAATTTGAATTTGAATTAGAAATTAAATTGAATTGAAATTTTATTTGTGCTTGGATATACATCCAATGTTTTTTTTATTTTTTTTCTAATTTGAAATTGATTAATTATTCTATTATTTATATACCACATTTTGTTTTTACTTACTAATATAATTTATTCAATTTGTACGACCTGTTTATATATGAAATTAAGTTGTTATCATAAACTAAATTTAGTGATTTTATGTTGGAATATTTATTTTCTTTCAAATAATATGTTATTAGTATTTGAAAAAGCTTAATTTTCGAATTTATCTTTCATTAAATAAAGGTGTCACTTACATATGTAAAGTGCGTATGTATCATTTATAATAATATAACTAAGTTAAAATAGTTTATTTGATAAGTTTGAAGAGTTAAATAAATTATTTTTAATAAATTACGAATATGTATACATAGTTTTAAAAAATAATTAATTGTCCGCATAATTCCGATTAATTGGACACATACGGATTAATCGTTTGACAGTACCCGTCCGTTCAATAAGTGCATACTATTATTTAATTACATCACTAGCTGCTACGTACTAAGCTTCGTTGAAAAATATACTTCCCGCCGAACCAATTGTTAGTGACTAGCCAACCAAACTTTTAAAAAATGATAATTAAAGATAGCTATAGAGACTGGCCATCAATATTTGGTAGTTGTAAAATAAAGTTCAATAATTCAATGGACCGAAGCAATTATACTTTAATAGGAGAATAAGACGTCTAATTGTTATTGACTCAGACATTTGGAACTTTGAAATCATCTGACCGCCGCCTTAAATTAATCATTTATTTCTAAGAAATTATTTAATGATGACTGCAAGACATTATATTTGAATGTTCATATTTTATTATATATTGAATTTATTGTTTTCAATACATATCCACTTATCGTACTCTCTGTTTTGTTGCTTCATTGGATTTTTTTCAAATTATGTATGATAGCTCCTGCTAAATGAACTCATTAGTGATATATAGAGCTTGAATTCATGATTTGTATTTTTTAAGTAAAAAATCCATAAACAAGACTAATTCCAATGCAATTCATTAAAAGTAAAATAATTTGTAATTAGTATATATATATATATATGAGTAAAGCTAATATACACTTAAGTGTACCGTACTCTTAAGTTTAGGCCGTTCGATTTCTTTAAAAGTCGTGCTTTCACTACTTTTAAAGAATCTGCACGACTTTTAAAGAAATCGAACGGCCTAAACTTAAGAGTACGGTACACTTAAGTGTATATTAGCTTTACTCATATATGTATATATATACAGTAATCAAACTAAAGTAGATAATAACACTTAAAATAATCCAAAATCACACATCACTAAATATGATAAAAACTGCGGGTTTATAATGATTACTTCCTCTCCCTATTTATTCTGCAAATATTATTGCGGAAAAAAAATACAAGAATCCTATACATTTGTACCCGACTCTCAAACACTGACCTGCATTTTGAAACTGAACAAATATCCTTTACATTTCTTAAATATATGCAAATGCCTCCTTCCATTTAATTTTTCATTAAAAAAAAATTGAAATTCAGACATACTCTTCTTTTATAATAAGAAGAGTATGAGCCTAACCAATATTTACTAAACAGATTAGTAAGAAACAAATAATTTTAAAATGAAAACTAATATATATATATAATGGACGGTCCGGATTTCAACTCAAATTTTGCGTTACCTAATATGATATTCCTTAATCCTAATGGTGGGAATCTATATCTCTGAGGGAACGGAATATTTCAGTTTAGAATCGAACTAAATCTGGTCCAAAATAGAAGGTACGCGACCTTTTAATACCGTGCCAAAGCAAATCGGACGTTCCGGATCTGAACTCAAAATTTCTGTTACCTCAAGTCAAATAATTCTGGCAATGGAGCCTTACAAATGGGGCCACATATTGCGTTTCTTATTGGATCCGCATGTATCTAATTTTTAACAGAATTTAGTGCAAGATCCATATGCATGTCAAATAAAAGTCAAATAAACTGCATGATACATTTTTAGTGCAAGATGCAAATAAATGTCAAATAAACTGCATGATACATTTTTTAATTTTATTTTGTGAATCAATTCATAAGTTATCGATCGAATCATAAATATTTATTGACACACCTACGGACCTACACATCATTTTTAATTTATATTACAGCTGTATACCACTAATAAGATTCCTCAATATGAATACGAAAGACAAAATTGACAAAAGATAAAACTAGGACTAAAGACGAAAGATGAAGCAGAGCTCAATTAATTATGTTGGAAAAGTACTGAAAGGTTCTTTTATTTTAAAGTTTAATTTGTATCTCGTGGTTTTGAGATTTATCTTTTTCCCTTTTTTTATTTTTTATTTCTTTCCATTTCATGCCTCTTGGTACTTAATTTGCTTCTTTGAGAATTAGTTCAGAATTTCAGATCTATGTTACTTCGATACTTTTGTATGAATTCCGTATTCATATCAAACACGTATCTAATACTGATACGCATCCGATACAGCTTCGATGTATATCCGACACGCCAACTGGCGTATCTCCTTACGTGGCGTATCTTTAGTACTTTGATACAGTCTCTGATATGCTCTAACTCATCTGGACACAACTTGGACACCGCTGAGGCCTGAGACTCGTCTGGATATGCCATGAATACCACGCACCGTGCATGGTCCATCGCTACTCCCTGTGCACCGGGCCTGTTGTTAACCGCACCAAAACCTCTTTTTTTTTTTTCCAGCACTACATGCTGGAATCGAACTGGGATTTTGGCTGTGAGCTAGCGCCAAAGACCTTAATCACTAGACTACTTCACATTTGATGTTATAATCTAGTAGCGTTTATATTTAATGTATATTCAGAACTTTTGATATTTAATTTATACAATACAAGTGTTATTAAACTAATAATATACTATAATATAATGGGTGTATCGTATCCTTGATTTTTAAAAATTACCTAATTTGTAATTTTTTCAAAGAGCCATGTAATCAGATATATGATGTACAGACGAATATTATCCTAAATGTTGAACAAACAAACTATTTTTTTATATATTTAATTCAAGTTTATATTTTCATGTAGAAGAATAAGATTATTAGAAGTTTTAATACGGTTAATTATTATTTCAATTTCAAATTTAAAAGATTGATAAAAAAAACATAAACACCGGCCGGCGATTTGTGATGTTAAGACATTGACAACTGAACTAACCCTAAAATGAATGTTCAAATACACTAGGTTTTGTGCGCCAATAACCATACCTCCGAAATTTTTATTAATAGAAAATTAATTAAATAAATATCTATAATGGAGAACGAATCTGATTTTTTTCAAGATATAGGGAAAACGTGATAGTTTATAACATCCAGAAAGGACATTATAGACTATCACAGTCAGAATTAGCGATACTAATCACCGCACTTATTAATTCACCAAAATAAAAAAATTCTGGTCGTGATTGATAATCACGTCCAGGCATGGGACGTGATTATCAATCATGGCCAGGATTTTTTTTTAGTAAGTACGGTGATTAATATCGCTAATCCTGACCGTGATAGTCTTTAATGTTCAGAGGACGTTATATACTATGACGTTTTTCTTATATCTCAAAAAAACTCAGATTCGTTCTTTATTATGGATATTTATTTAATTAATTTCCTATTAATAAAAATTTCGGACCATATATAGCCCCATCTTTTGAAGAAAGATGAACATCGTGTGCCTTCATTGATAATCAACATTCAGATTTGTGCCAAGGCATTCTACCATTTTGTAAGACCAAAAATAGTGACAACGAGCCGTCCACTTTTAAATATTTATAAAGGACTCCAATCTAACCATTCTTTATGTCTCCAACAGTTTTTTTAGATCATTATACGTAATTATTTTTGGAATCTAGTTCCACTTCAACTGAAGTACTTCAACTGAATCTGAGTTTGCTGCTGACAGCACTTCAACTGAAGTACTTACGGGGCCATATCTTAGTATTTGATGTTCAAACAACAAATCCAAACCGTTAGATGTTCAATCTATATTAAAATCTGCTTGGAGACTAAATTTTACAGTTTTTGGAATTTTTCTACTATTTATTAAGCTGGTTTGAAAACCGCTGTTTTCAATGCTGGAACCGTTTAATAAAAACAGCGGTTTTCAAACCAGCTTAATAAATAGTAAAAAATTTCAAAAAATGTAAAATTTGGTCTCCAAGTAGATTTTAATATAGATTGAACATATAACGGTTTGGATTTGTTGTTTGAACATCAAATACTAAGATATAGCTGCGTAAGCACTTCGTCAAAGTGCTGCCGGCAGGAAATTAGCCATACTCTATATGTGTATGTGTGTGTGTATGTGTGTGTGTGTGTATACAGTTGGGCTATGGTGAGTTGCGAAGTAAAGCGACTATTTTACTTCACGCTCATATTTTGCGATTTTGAAGTTTAAAACGTTGATCCGAACCGCTCAACATGATCTCCATATTGAAATGTGCTTGGAGATCAAATTTTACATTTTTTGAAATTTTTTTACTATTTATTAAGCCTCTTTGAAAATCGCCGATCCAGCGGTCCAGAAATTTTTACTGTTTCTGTTGACCCGGATTTTTAGATTTTCAAAGTGGCTTAATAAATAGTAAAAAAATTTCAAAAAATGTAAAATTTAGTTTCCAAACATATTTTATTATAGATTAAACATCTAACAGTTTGGATCGGCCATTTGAACTTTAAAAATGAAGATATTGCGTGTAGTAAAAATGTATTTTACTTCGTAACTCATCGTAGCCTTACTCGTGTATATATATATATATAGAGATAGGCTACGGTGAGTTGCGAAATAAAGCGACTATTTTACTTCACCCTCATATTTTGCGATTTTAAGTTCAAAACATCGATCCGAACCGTTCATCTTGTTCTCCATATTGAAATGTGCTTGGTGACCAAATTTTACATTTTTAAATTTTTTTTACTATTTATTAAGCAATTTTGAAAGTTGCTGATCTGATGGTCCAGAAAATTTTACTGTTTTTTACTGTTCACAGCAAAACAGCAATTTTCAAAAATGCTAAATAAATAGTAAAAAAATTCCAAAAAATGTAAAATTTGGTCTCCAAGCACATTTCAATATGGATTAAACATCTAACGGTTCGGATCGATCGTTTAGACTTTTAAAATAAAAATACAGCGTGAAGTAGAAACGCGTTTTATTTCGCAACTCACCGTAGCCCATCTATATATATATATATTTAGGGTTATTTTGTCGCCCCTCTTATTAGCATGATAATAATATAGGTGACGACAAATTTCAATAACTTTTAGCTCTTTTTTTAATTATTTACTGAAATAACTTTTTATTTTACTTATCAATAGCTTCATTATTTTGGATTATTATTTTGGATGGAAATATATTTCAATTTTTAATGGGCGGAAGCAATTCTAGTTTAATACAAGGATAAAGTAATTAACAAGACGTCAAATTTTGATGCACATCAGAAGAAATTGACGCAACTATATATATATGACTCGGACATTTTGAACTTATTACCTACCGCTTTTTAGAATCATCTGACAGCCGCCTTAAAATAAAGTAAATTTCCTCCTCACATTGAGACACGAGATTTTTATTAATATCCTAAAAAATAAAAAAATTATCAAATCTACCGTCGCATTGAAATTAATTTAAAAAATGTTCTGATCGCTCAAACGTAGAACGGTCAGCTTTTTTATCAAACCGCTCCGCGCTTGGCCGGTCAGGTGTTTTTTTTTTTTTTTTTTTTTTGACCAAGCCACCCAGTAGCAGACGGTTAGCTACAGTAATATATATATATAGAGAGAGAGAGAGATGGGCCATGGTACATTGCAATGCATGGAGGGGTTTGTACATTGGACCATAAATTTAAAATTCAAAATCCAAATGGCCGATCCAAACCGTTTATCTTGTTCTCCATATTAATATGTGGTTGGAGACCAAATTTTACATTTTTCTGAATTTTTTTACTATTTATTAAGTATTTTACAAAATTGTTGATCCAATGGTGGCTGCTGATTTTACTATTTTGTTAAGCCACCGTTGGATCAACAATTTTGTAAAATACCTAATAAATAGTAAAAAAAATCAGAAAAATATAAAATTTGGTCTCCAAGCACATATTAATATGGAGAACAAGATGAACGGTTTGGACCGACCATTTGAATTTTGAATTTTAAATTTATGATTCAATGCACAAATCTCTCCATGCATTGCAATGCACCATAGCCCATCTCTCTATATATAGAGAGATGAGCTATGGTGCATTGCAATGTATAGCCTTCTTTGTACATTGGACTATAAATCACGTGATTCAAAGTCTAAATAACCGATCCAAACCGTACATCTTGTTGTCCATATTAATATGTGTTTGTTGACCAAATTTTACATTTTTTGGAATTTTTTTACTATTTTTAGATTTATTGAGAATCATTGTTTTCAAACAAATCTAAACCATAAAAAAACAGCGATTTTCAATAAATCTAAAAAAATAGTAAAATTTTTTTCAAAAAATGTAAAATTTGGTCTCCAAACACATATTAATATGGACAACAAGATGAACGGTTTGGATCGGTTATTTGGACTCTGAATCACGTGATTTATAGTGCAATGTACAAAGAAGGCTATACATTGCAATGTACCGTAGCCCATCTCTATATTTATAGAGAGAGAGAGAGAGAGATGGGCTACGGTGAGTTGCGAAGTAAAATGCGTTTTTACTTCACGCCGTATTTTTATTTTGAAAGTCCAAACAACCGATCCGAACCGTTAGATGTTTAATCCATATTGAAATGTGCTTGCAGACCAAATTTTACAGTTTTTGGAATTTTTTTACTACTTATTAAGGATTTTTGAAAATTGCTGTTTTGCTGTAAACAGTAAAAAACAGTAAAATTTTCTGGACCATCAGATCAGAGACTTTCAAAATTGATTAATAAATAGTAAACAAATTCCAAAAAATATAAAATTTGGTCTCCAAGCACATTTCAATATAGAGAACAAGATGAACGGTTCGGATCGATGTTTTGAACTTTAAAATCACAAAATATGAGTGTAAAGTAAAATAGTCACTTTACTTCACAACTCACCGTAGCCTATCTCATATATTTAGAGATCTTTATATTTTCATATAAAAATGAGAAATGAAAAATTATCAATTTTATAGCAAATTTTTATTCATGTTCCGAAATCTCTAGGTAATAAATCTAACTTGTATAATTATTTTTTTATTCGTGTTGCATAATGAGAAATGTCCAATCAACCAAATTAGTTATTTCATTTTATTGGTGTTGCATGAAGATAAGTTAAATTGATAAATAATCCAATCAACCAAATTATATACTGCAATTTAATTTTATTTAATATGAACAAACTTCAACTTGTAACTAGTAATTAATAGAATACTAAATGTTAAGTATGCAATCTTACAATACTAACATAGTTTTTACTGACATTTCAATTTATTTGATTCGTTCATTTGAATTAAAAATCAAGCTATCATAATTTTTAAACCGAACCGAATTAAAAAAAAGAAACAACCGAACCATTATTCAAAATAAAGTTAATTCAGTGTACATATACTTGTAAATTGTAAGGCTCTATTCCATATTGTGAATTGAAGCTAATGGTATGTTATTCCCTATTTTGAGAAAAAATAATATACTTCCGTTGATGCTTGCCTTAATAATAAGATAAGGACGTAATAGATTTGCATTAATTGTCCTTTCTTAGTACATATTGATTTGTGTTTAATGAAGACAAAAATAAATAGATTTGCAGAGGGGCGAAACAGAAAAATTAATGATAAAGGACTTGGCATCAATTATCCAATCAACGCCTAAATGCGGGGCTAGGGGTGTCAATGGTACCTTTTTAGCCGTTTACCCGACCCGTATCGTATTCGATAAGGCGGGTATGGGTAAGGTTTTTGTTTTTGTTAGCTTATTGGGTATGGATATGGATAAGAATTTTTTTTCGTTAAATAAATGGGTAAGGATATGGGTAATAACTATTTCGTATCCGTTACCCTATAGGGTAATTATAAAATCCAAATATATATTCAATTCAATTTTCAACCCACTTAAATGTATATTTAATTCAATTTCTAACCCACTTAAATGTATATTCGTGTTTTTGAATTTTTATTCTTTATAAAAAATAATTTAGTTGGAATTGATTGCACATTTATTTTATTTTTTATTAGAAATGCAATTATATATGTGTTAAAATGAATGAGTTTTTGATGTTTAATTTGTAAAATATAATAAAACTCATTATTATACTAGTATTATCTGTTATTCACCCGCTACCGTTTCGTTACCCAATAATATTAACGGGTAAGGATAGGGTAGGGTAAGATCAATTTTTAATGGATATGGATAGGGTATGACTAATATCAATTTTAATGGGTATGGGTATGAAAATGTCTCCACCCGACCCGTACCGTACCCATTGACACCCCTATGCGGGGCGGTTTGGTAAAAAAAGCTGACCGCTCCACGTTTGAGTGGTTAGGACATTTTTAAAATTATTTTCAATGCGACGGCAAATTTGATAATTTTTTTATTTTTTAGGGTATTAATTAAAATCTCGGCATTAAGACTGCAACATATTATATTTACAATGTTCATATTCTATTATTGAATTGGCCTACGGGCTTGTAACACGCAAGCAAAAAAAAAACATCGTTTTCAATTTCTATCTATAATATCTCGTACTTTAATTCTGTCTTGCTGCTTCAGAGGATTTGTTGGAACTCTTGATGACAACTCAATTTGCGTTCACATGCATCGCCTATAAAGTTAATTCACCCATTACTTAATTATATTCCCTAAAGTGTATTGTTCATAATTGTACACCATGAATTCATAACTTGTATTTTTCAAGTCAAAAATCCATAAACATGATTGAATTACAATTCATTACAATAAATAAAATAATTCCCAATTAGTAAATTAAAATATAGAAACCAAACTAAAGTACGTACAAAATATGTCAATTCATGCAAACTCTATGTGCGTCAGAAAGTAGGTACGAATTTCATTTTATATCAATGACACAGCAAATAAACTTTTTAATTTTGACAATAAAGACAAAAAAGTAATATTCAAATTATATTTGTGCTTTATAGACAAGGGAAATATTTGTTTTTTTGATAGTTTTTTGACAATTAAGACGTATAAAACGTAACATTTGAACTCTGTGGAAAAGTAGTTACTCAAATTGAGTCATTTGTTGAATTGAAAACTAAATCAATGAATCGTGATCCTTATGGTTAGCCAATTCATGAAGTCAAAGACAAAAGGTCAGGCGAAATATATTATTTCTTGTGCAAATGGTGAAGTGATGGGACCACAGTAATGATCAATATAAATACAAATGTTAAAGGTAGTTTTGTTAAAATTGAACCAAAACTCTTACATTCACCAAGAAATATTAATGGAAGAATCCCAGATAGTTGTAGATGTCGAAGCCTCTCTCCTGTCAGAATCAATGCAACATAAACTCGACAAATTATGGGGCGGACCAAACGAGCCAGAGAATTTCACCATCTTTCGTGCACCACGTATCATGCACCAAGGCAGGAAACATCTCTTTGAGCCCTCTGTCATCTCCATCGGCCCATTCCACCGTGATCAAGCGAGCCTCCGAGCCATGGAGGAGCAAAAATGGCGGTTCTTGCGGGATTTCCTGTCCCGTGGGGACCACATAAACTTGGATCTCTGTATATCAGAGATGAAGAAGCTAGAAGAGAGAACGCGGAGGTGTTACAGTGAGACGGTGGATCTTGACAGCAATGGCTTCATCGAGATGATGTTGCTTGATGGATGCTTTATAATAGGGTACTACAAAAATCTGACAGAACAAAATTGGGCATCTCATTTTGAGGTTGGCTGGAATCATCTGTAAATAGGATGTGATTTGGTACTTGTAGAGAATCAAATTCCCTTCTTTGTTGTAGAGAAGTTGTTCGAGATTGGTGTTAAACAAGAAGATAACATAAACTTTGTTAACGACCTTATTGGTCATATGCCCACAGCAATACCAAATTACCCCAGAAATTCAAACCCTCCAGATCAATTCGATCATTTGGCCCATCTCAATCACCATTGTTCAGTGCCCAACGCAAACAATCCAGTTGTATCGAGTTCCAAACCATTCATTCTGACAAGAATGTTCAGCCTTAATAGAATCAAATATTTGATTCTTTGGTTTCTTTCTTGTGTGCTCAAATGGTTTCCTAGTTCTACTTCTCGAAGCTTGTCAATTGCACCAAATTTGACCCAGAAACTATCAACAACTGTGATCCCTTGTGCGAGTGATCTCCAAGATGCTGGCATAAAATTCAGACAAAAGAGCAACCCAAAAAATATATTCGACATATCATTTGTTCGAGGTGTCTTGGAAATCCCTAGAATAATAATTTTCGATGAAAGTAGGGCTCTTTTCATCAACCTCATAGCATTTGAACAATGCAATTTTCTGAAACTGCAATGCCACTTCTCAAGCTTTGCAACATTCTTGGATTGCCTAGTCAACACACAAAATGATGCGATGATACTCCAGCAGTGTGGGATCATTGAGAACACTCTGAGCAGTGAAGAGGTGTTGACTCATTTATTCAACATGTTCAACGAAGGTGCGCTAACAGAGAGGCATCACTTTTTGGCTGAATTGTTCAGGGAAGTGAACAAACACTGTGAATCAAGCTGGAATAGGCAGCGAGCAAAATTGGTTCGTGATTATTTTAGCAGTCCGTGGACAGCAATTTCTCTCGTTGCTGCTCTAGTACTTCTAGTCCTTACATGTGTACAATCTTTCTTTGCGGTGTATGCCTACTTTGTTCCCCCGAGCTGATGATGCCTTTACACTATTTGTTACAAGTACTACATCCATGTATTGGCAATTGACTAGGTATTCCGAGTTATTCCTAATGTATTTTTTATTTTTTGTACTTAATTAGTTTGCAACCATGTATGTGTTTTCCTTAAAATATGTTAATTATGTCTTCTATTTGTTAAATAGTGAAGGTTATAAATTTTGTGTCTTGTTTTTGTCCAAAATAATTTGGCAAAGTCGAATCTAAACTACTTGATCTACGTCAAAGTTCATGCAGACGGTTTAGATTTACAGAACCTTTTGAAGTTACTAAGTTCATGCAAACAGGACGGTTTGGAAACAATTGAGGATAAAATTCGGCCATAGGCTTTTGGACAAAAACCAATCTCTAAAATTTGTAGTGAAGAGAGTTTACACATATTTACTATGTCTAAATAACTAATTGGGTTTTGTTTGTCTGTGTTTGGCTGGATGCCTGGATGTGTTATTACGGATAAGTTTGTAATACTATTGTAAACTTATTATGTAGACGTAGAGATCACTAGAGTTAACTGGCGTTAGGGAAAATTTTTGAACGTGTTGCACTCCAAAACGGCAAACACAAAACAATATGGTGATCGTCTATGGCTCTGAAAAGCTCATTGGACGAAAATAAAAATGCTTGAGATTGGCGCTGTCCTTTCAACATTCCATCAAACTCCTTCGTATAAATGACCTGACGGTTCAAACTCCAGTGGAATGTTTGTAGCTCTTTGCCCGAAAAATGGGCCTTATGAGCAGGTCCAAGAATTCAGTATTCCTACAGTAACTCAGAATTTGATTTCAGATCCGGATCATCTGATATAAATCTGCACGAAAATTAAAGGACCCCGAGATCTCTATCTACAGCCAGATTGGTTCAAATTCAAATTGGACGGCTCAGATTGAAAATCAAATTTTGAGTTACTGTAGGGGATTCGGACCTGGGGCCCAATGAGGGTAAATATTTTTAACGTAATTTTTTTGGGTTCATAAAACACACAAATTATAGAATTAAAACGGCGCTCCACATGAAGTAAAAAAAATGCTCTGTTAAAATATTTACCCCCATTGGACATCAAATCAAATTTAGCCTGATATTTTAGTCTATAATGTTAGATCCATGTCATGCCTGTTTTAAAATTATGAAGAAATTTAGAAATTAAAACTTTGACACATTTTAATTTGGAATCTAAATTAGGTGAATCAGTAAGAATCGGTCAAATCGGATCGGAAGCTCAGACTTTTTTGCCATAATCTTATTTTATACTAAAAAATAAGAAATTTTTTATAAAAAACCAATTTCACAAAGACATTTTGTAATCTCCATTCCAGTGCAGGGTCCACATCGACTCTTCTCTTCAATAGCTATGTCAATATTTATATTTACATGTAATTATGTCTTATAGCAACAAAAATAGCATAGTGTGGTGGTAGTTGGCTTCGTTGATGACCAAGAGATCCTTGGTTCGCGTCATGTAGGAGGGGAACTTTTTTGGAGAGTGGTAATTGCTCATTTTGGCCGAAATTTGATTGGAATCAAACAGTTTTGGTCGAAATTGAATGAAAAATTCACCTATCATGTAACTCGGCCTGAAATTGGATCAGTACGTATAGTCTGATTCCGATTTGGATCGGCCTATTTTTCCTTCTATGGTTTAGCAAGCAATTACAATAAAGTATCAGCACTGAGTTATCATAATGCATGGTAAATTAAAAGTATAAACGACCTCCCAAAAAATAATATTAACTAAACGGAAGAAAAGTATGGAGAGATAATTGCAAAGAGACACTTCTACAAAAGAGTTCAGTTCAAACAGAAAGATAATTTTATTTACAAGAGGGGTAAAAAGAGGAAAAAAATATTATTTATCTGAAGTTGTTTTTAATGGAGAAGATAATAAGTTGGACAAATATGATAAATTTGAATTTGAAAAGAATAAAGTATTATATTGTGAATTTTGAAGAGATAAGTAGGTAGGTTTTGTGAGAACATGTATTAATGGAACTGATTACGTAACTAACACAAGAAACTATGATTCAACAAGGCCCAGTGAAAAAGGCCTGCCAGTAGAAACTATGCTCTCTTGAATCTCTTCAATATTTGGGGTCACTTAAAACAAGTAAGAAACTAACACATCTTTAAAACTTTTGCTCTATTTATTCATATCAAGTAGCAAAATATATAATTATTTCTTGGGTACCTGCTGGTGAAGATCGCCTTTTTTCTTTTCACTTGCTTAGAGAGAAAACTTACCCAAAAAAAAAAAAATGGAAAAACTAAAATAATGTCATGACAAAAGTACATCCGAAGCTACAAAAGCACCCCCAAAAAGCCCATAAAAGTAAAAATAATAAAAAAATATGATTTATTGCTTTGATGATCTTGTATTCTTGATGATGGTATGGCAGAAATTAAGATCAATAAAAAAAACATCCTTAAATGAATTTGACACACAGCCTATACATGCACTAAAAGAATATCTTTTATATGCGAGGGTCAAAAAATAACTATTGTTAAAGATAAACCAACATAAATTATTATTTCCGAAGATATCGCTTGCTATTAACAACAGGACAGGAATATCTACGAGGGTACCTATACTGTTAGCTATATGCATGCTTGGGAATAAGATTGGAGATCGATCTTGCTATCTTTGTACAATTTTGGATAATACAAAGAAATAAAACGAAAGAACAAGAGAAATTTTGTATTCCGTTCATATTACAAATAGCAAACATTGCCATTGCTCTTTAACATAGACGGCCCATATTGTAAAAGTACATAAAAAAAAATACATAAATTTAAACTAGGCCCAGTGGCCCCAAATCCAATTTTTCTTCAAAACAACTAAATACATAATCTTTTCACTGCAAGTTCTCTCTTCTAACCAAACACCTGACATAATTTTGCAAAAATGCAACCAGGAGGGGAAAAAAATGAAGGTATTTAGTTATAAGAAGACATACGATTTGATTGGAGTGTATTCAATCCGAAATTCTATCTTTTAATTAATCACAACTGTTGGCAGATCAGAATATCTACGTGATTAATATAAAAAAATATATTCCGCAATTGAGTTAATATCATCACAAAACGTCCTTGTATAAAAATTCTAAATTAGTTCCTTGTAATTTTAAATTACGATTTCAATTTTATAATATATCAAAGATGAAGAATTATGTGACCTTAGGATCATTTAGTTTATTATTTTGTTTTCTATTCTCTTATGCAATTTCTGAATAATAATAATCTCATTAATATAATTACATAATTTAAATATGAAAATAATAATGATAAATCATACAAACACTATCCAAATTAAAGAATACACTTAAGATTGTTGAGCTAAATTTTCAGAAAATTTAGATAATTAGATAAATTAATAAATAAAATAAATCAAGTTGAAACAAAATTACTTTTCAGCAGTCCATTTCTCAAAATAGTCAACCTTTCAAAATTTAAACTACATGAACCCTGTTAACCGCCTCCCCTTCGATTTTCTACTGTGAAAACTACGCACCCCCCCCTAATTAAATACTAAACCCTAAACGAGGCACCCTTTACTTAATTACCTGCCGCACCAAATTTTTGTCTCTGTCTCCAGCCGCCCAACTCCTCTATTTTTGATTTGTCTCAAACCTCCCACTCTCCATTGCAAAACTATTAAATATTAGTATTTATAAATCTCATGATGATCTGAAGTTGCGAAGGATTAATTTACGATTTCTCTCCTCCTTCATTTGGAAAATCTGCAACTAATTAAGGTAATCAAAATTATATCATTTGATATTAAATTGACAGTACAATAAATTGAATTGATTGGGATAAGATAATCAGGTTTATGGGTTTAGAATAAATTTTATTACTGGATTGTATGATTTTAGTTATAATTATTTATGATCTGGAATTTATTAGGTAGTATTTTCTTATAATCTGAAAATTTAGTTAATTTCGTTACTTATAATATAATATGGATTTGTTAGTAATAATCTCTTTAATAATATTAGAAATCTGGAAATATAATTTATTTACAAGTATTAATCGATCTAATTATATTATCTTTGATTTCATTAAGTGTAGTACTTACATTATAATCATAATAGTACTTACTTTAAGGTCACGTGAAATCAAATTTTGTTTATTTTATTTTTATAATTTAAAAATGTTGCTTAATTTGTTTCTTCTCTGCGTGAGAATTATTCATATGATTGTTGTAATCTCTTAATAAGAAAAACCATACCAAAATAATATTTTCCATAAATTTTAGTTCAATTTCAAAAAGCATATAATATGGACATTACAATATTAATTTAGTTAGAAATAAAGATTTCATTTTCATATAATGGTTTACAATTATCATTTTATAGATCTATAAGTAAATTTCAGTAAAATATAAAATTTAGGAAATCCTTATTTAAATATAATTTCAGCAAATATAAAACTTAGAGATCTCTTCTCAATTATAAATAGTAGTAGAATAAAAATAATTAAATGATTTTCTCATTAATTTTCTTGCTGAATTATTTTATGCTAACTTTACGATACACCATATTAAGATTTCAAATTTGTTTGCAAATCAAAACGAATTGTCAAAGTAAACTAATTAATTTAAAGTATAATATTAGGATTAATAATATGTGAATATAATATTAATAGTATAATCAAGAAGTTTAAGACAATGAGAACGAATGAATATTATACATTATGGTATCAGTTTTGATTATACATTATTATATATTATTGTATCAGGTTTGATTTTAAAGGCTTAAAACTACGTAAGGACGATCAAGAATATACTCAAATAACAGGTGCGGGTTCCCTGGACTTTTTGTAAAATTATTTACTTATATTTTTACTTGTGAAATTGTGCATGTTGATTCGAACAATCCCTTTGGCTTTGTTTAGAGAATAAAGAATATGATTATTTCGTTTGGAACATATGACATGAATAAAATATATCAATTGAGTATAACATTAGCATAAGAAAACGAACGATTGATGTGAGATGAATGAATAGAAAGGTCGATACGCGGGGGCTGCTAGTCGCGGTCTGGACCGATATGCGGAGAATGATAGTCGCAGTCGGATTCGATGTTGGAAAGGCCGATACACGGGGATTGCTAGTCGTGGTCGGGACTGATATGCGGGGAATGCTAGTCGCAGTCGGGTTCGATATTTGGAAGGCCGATACGTGGGGATTGCTAGTCACGGTCGGGACTGATATGCGGGGATTGCTAGTAGCAGTCGGGTTTGATATTTGAAAGGCCGATACGCAGAGATTGCTAGTCGCGGTTAGGACTGATATGCAAGGAATGCTAGTTGCAGTTGGGTTTGAGATATAACGTATCATAAGCAAAGTAATGATCAGTGAATAATAAGATTTTAAAATAACAAGTGCTCATATGAATGGTAGTCATTACATGATAGGGTAATATAGATTGCATTTTGGTTGTTTATTAAATAAAGTTGTTTAGCATATTAAAAAGAAAGATTTTACAAATATCCGGGCTGGAAACTAAATCCCGCACTGAGAGAATGTTCGATCTCTCATCCGTTTCACTTTTATGTGGGTTCTAGAAAATGATGAGGCCATGAATGAGCACGAATAGAAGGGGCGTGGATTAGGAGGTCAACGAGCAGAGGTAATGAAGATGAAGAAGTCGAGCAAGGACAAAAGTGAGACTAATCAACAGGAAGGCTAATGATTGATAAATGCCACATATTGTTTATTTAAAGCTGACCGGTCCTTTGAGAAATAAAATTAATGATCTCATCTAGTCATATTTTCATCATCATTGATCCAAGGGCTATGATTTAATCAAGGGACAAAAAGAAACTTTCTTTATTGTTAATAATAAGGATAAATTTTGGTATCAATTAAACAAACAATACCGTTTGATATTTCAACGGCTCTTTGATTTATCATGTAACATATAAATAGATCTTAGGGAGAAGTGTAAAATTATTAAGAGATTTATCCAATTAATATTTTTTTTCAGTTCTCCAAAATCATCAGTACTCTTCATTAATTTGCTTGAGGCAGAACTCTGACAGAGTAGCAAATAAATAATTTCAGACCTCGATCTCTATGAAGTTTTGACTATCAAAATATTTTTCCACATGTAAATCAACTAAACAGACAGATAGAGCTAAAGTAGGAGGAAGAGAAAAAGCATATATAGTAACACACCATTTAAATGTCACATAGATCTCTGGCCATGGCACCAAACAAGAACAACCCACACGTGCTGATTTTCCCATATCCATCTCAGGGCCCACTGAACTGCATGATGAAGCTGGCTGAACTCCTTGCCATCTCTGGTCTCCACGTCACTCTACTCAACACCAAAGACACCCACCACCGCCTCTTCCTTAGTTCTGCCTGTCTCCCCACCATTCCTCTTCTTCGTTTCAAATCCATCCCAGATGGCCTGCCCGATGACCAGCCTCGTGATGCCAACCTCTTGATAGATGTCGCTGAGTCATTGAACAAGAACTCCCGCCTACTGTTACGTGATTTGCTGCTAGCTAAGCCGAGTGGAGATACTTCCAATGAGTTTCCGCCGGTTTCATGTGTTATAGTTGATGGATTTCTTCCATTTGTTGTGGATTTGTCAGAAGAGCTAGGTTTACCATGTTTGTGCTTTCGGACGCCTAGTGCATGTAGTATCTGGGCTTACTTATGCATACCAAAATTGTTTCAGAACGGAGAGTTGCCATTCACGGAAGGTGTTGATTTAGATGAGTTGCTCAAAGGGGTGCCAGGGATGGAGGGTTTTCTTCGGCGAAGAGACTTACCGGAGTTTTTTAGAGGAGTTAAAAATGCAGATGATCCTGAAGTCAAGTACATGGCCACCGTGTCAGCATACAGTGGTAAAACGAGGGGTTTCATCCTTAACACAACAGAAGTGTTGGAATCTACCGTGGTTCATCACATCCGGTCACAAATCCCCGTGACCTATGCAGTGGGTCCTCTCCATGCAATTCTCAAGTCGTACCAATCTTCTTGTGGCACCACTGACGCATCATCGCACACATCAAGTCTCTGGCAGGAAGATACCATATGCCTCAAGTGGCTCGATTCACAGCCGAACAAGTCAGTGGTCTATGTTAGCTTTGGGAGTTTCACCATGCTGATGCGAGAAGAACTCCATGAGTTCTACTCTGGTTTGGTTAACAGTGGCCACAAGTTTCTTTGGGTTCTACGGCCAGACATGGTAAAAGGTCCTGGTGGGACAGACGAGATTAAGAATATATTGCGAGAAGAACAAGGAAGGATCATCTCATGGGCCCCACAACAGAAAGTGCTAGCCCACCGGGCTGTCGGGTGCTTTCTAACGCATAGTGGATGGAATTCGACTCTGGAGAGTATCATCGAAGGGGTGCCGATGCTGTGCTGCCCATTCTTTCTTGACCAGCAAATAAACAGTCGATTTGTTGCTGAGATTTGGAAGATTGGGTTGGACATGAAGGACATATGCAACCGAGAAGTGGTGGAGAAGATGGTGAGAGAGATGATGGAAGGCGAAACAGCCGCAAGGTTTAGGCAATCAGCACGAGATATAGCTGATGCGGTGAAGGAGAGCATTGCTGAGGGAGGGTCATCTTTCAGAGAATTTCACCGGCTGATTGAAGATATCAGATCCATGAGCAAGAGTGTGATTCTCAATTAGTTCTCCAGCATTGATTTCATTCTATGTTTTGTTTTCTTTTCTTTTAGCTTCTTTCATGTATGCTGATTTATGAGAGCCAAATCCTGTTGGATATTCTACCAGAATTTATTTTTGGGGGTTACTAATTCATTGATTTGGATCTTTTTGGACTGGAATGAAGGCATATGAACTTCAATTTATACTCCGGTAATAATTTTTTTAATTAATTTTGGTTTAATACTGTAATTACCGTCATCGAGTCAGCCATTTCAGTTAGAGGTGTCAACGGCTACGATATGGGTTGGGTGGAGGAATTGTCATAACCTTACCTGTTATGATAATGATAAAAAAATAATCTTTATCCTTAACCCTTTTTTTAATACGGTACAGGTCGATTGGGTAAATGGATAAAAATGTGTCAATCACATTTCAATTTGTGGTTTCAATAAAATATTTTTCAAAACAAGAAAAAAATAATGAATACAACTAATTTGTACTATAAATATTTAGTAAAATATAAAACTTTATTGTATCATGTATTATCTCTACACAAATATATATTTATATTATAATTTTATTGTTACAAATTATCTTACAAGATAATGGGTAAGATAATGGAAAAAAAATGTTACCCTTACCCGTGCCTAATAATTTAACAAAAAAAATTTTATCCTTATCAATATTTTTAGATACAATACTGGTTGAGTGAACGGATGAAAGGGTGTCATTGACACCCATAATTTCAGTGCATTCACAATCTTGACTTGAACATTTAGGTGATAAATTTTGTAGTTCAAACTGGATTGTGATCTACCAAAATCAGGAAGAAATTAACAACTAAGACACTA
Source organism: Carex rostrata (assembly GCA_964058875.1). NCBI lineage: Eukaryota > Viridiplantae > Streptophyta > Magnoliopsida > Poales > Cyperaceae > Carex > Carex rostrata. Next base: position 788,043 of record CAXKVT010000170.1, read on the forward strand.
AAAAAAAAAATCGCTTAATGGCAAAGCGTAAAGTCAATTACAAATTAAGGATCACATGGTGATCAAGCAAATGATCACCAGAGCCTGTCTCGACTATAGGCTGGATTAGTGTGTACTTTATGATTAAAAATACAGTTATCCCCTACTTACTGCACATGAAATAAGAGTGCCGACTTAGTCACGTGAATATATTGTTACATTATTAATTTTTTTATCTTCGTCTTTAGAACAAATTTTTATCGATATATTAAATCCAAACTAAAAGATAAATGTCTAAAGCTATGAAGTTTTTCTCTTTACTGAAGGTAGTTTATATATTAAATTATAATTGATCAGGCGTTTGATCAAGTGTTAATTTATGAGAAATCGAATATTGCCAGTTCTTATAACCATATCCGAATTAAATATCAATAGATTTGTCTCTTGGGTATATCTAACAGGCAGGTTTTTGACTTTTTCTCATTTGATTAGTTTTTAAAATAATATGAGCATGAGACTTGGGATAGAGACGTACCGTTTTTGTAAGCACCAAACATGCTAGCACGTGTATTTTGTTTTTCTTTCCACACTTATGGGATGCATTTTTAACAAAAGTCAACAATACATAGGGTCGACTTCATGATTGGAGATGGCATCACAACTTTATTTGATTAGTTTTTAAAATAATATTAGGCCAAATTTGTTTGATTTTAGTAAGTTAGATTTGGTCTTAAATAAATTCCGTGATTTCGTCAGTTATTTAAAATTTCTGTCAAAATACAGCCAACTATTTGAAGAAATAACATGTTTAATTTGAAGTTCCATAAGAATATATACACAAAATGATGCCCTAAAAGATGGAATATATAATTACACCGGTGTAGCTTCGATGCTATAAATAAACATAGTTATATTATAGAATTAGGATGGAACAAGGCCCAGTAAGAAAGGCCTTTTCTGTCAAGAGGAGTTTTCAGATTCAGCCTCTTCTCAGAGATTGACTACTCTACTTACATAAGCATATGAGGGTATATGCTTATAATTCATTTTTTTGTTTATAAAATCCAAAAAGTCAATCTGAACCGTTAGATGTGATCTCCATATTGAAATGTACTTGTAGACCAAATTTTACATTTTTCCGAATCAAAACAGTTCACAACTTGGCATAATTAATCAATATAAATTCTTGGTATTGAAAGTAGTACTTTTTTTCTTCTAAAATTTCATTCATTTTTTTGCGAAGATAATATTAATATACCATTATCAACTAATCATGATCCTCCATAGCAACCAAATTGTTATGGTACAACAAAATTGATTTTTTCTAATATATTGGTGTAATTTTGGTGTACATTCATTTGATATTTTGAAAAAAAAATGAAAATGTTTAAATTAAAAATTTAAAATCAGTTTGATATTTGAATCAATTTCAATTAGTACGTAGTTTATCACAAAGTCGTGAAATTACACTATTAAAAATTTAAAATGGTTAGATTGAGTGGTAAACATCATTCAAATTGGTTATAACATGATACATATGATATTTAAGAAATGAAAAATACATTTACAAATTTAGTTTTCTAATTTTACAAATGCCTGATATTTTCCTTAATATTAAATAGATATAATTTTCAAAATATTTTATACTACTCAATTGCATAATAATTTGATTGTTACGAAGGTTCTTGAATTATTTGATACTAAACCGCTGACAGGTATTCTATTAGAGGAGGTTCAAATGCCTCCATTTTTTGTGCCTCCATCATGCCTCCATTTTTTAAAACTTTAATAACTCAAGATTTAAAACTTAAAAGTCAAAATAAAACCATTAGATGTGATCTATGTTATTTTCTCTATGTGCTCATAAAAAAATTATCACATTTCAATTTTGTTTTTATGTGAATCAATAAGTTCAGAAATCAACGTCTAGAAATCATCCAAATTAGTGCATTTTTTACAAGCTCTTGATGACAATCAAAATAAAATTGAAATGTCATAATTTTTTACATGTGCATAGATAAAATGATGTAGATCATATCCAACGGTTTTATTTTGATTTTTAAGTTTTAAATTTTGAATTATTAAAGTTTTAAAAAATGGAGGCATAGTGGAGGCACAAAAAATGGAGGCATTTGAACCCTCCTCATTCTATTATTAAATAGTTATCTTTGGAAACAATTAATTAAGTTAAGAACAAAAAAATTACGTAAGCATTAATTAGGGGCAAAGGTAAGGGTAAAAATGTTGAATTGTGCCCTGAATATTTTAAAACAAATATTCAAACAAAGTCCTAAAAATAGCACTTCCCATTTAATATCACAATCACTGCCTTCTACCAGTATGCAAAAGGAAAAAAAGAAAAGAAAAATATCTGCATAGATACTAAACTTTATTTTCTTTTCTCTTATTCAATAGTTCAATTGTATATAAAACATTACAACTTTCGTATAATAAGTGCCCACTAGAGAACACGCTTAAAAGTTACTAACCACTATGCCAACTATTCCTAAAATAACTATGCTAAAAAAAACAAATGCCAAAAATAACTAATCCATTTTATTTATTTTTTTGAGAAAAATAACTAGTCCATTTTTCATACATCTAAAAACTGCTTCTAAATCAGGAGATGATCTAAAAATAATTTTGAATTGATTTTAACATTTTGTTTTATGTTTGCCAAACTATCTAGAAAACACAATTGAGACGGATTTAATTTGTTCTAGTCGGGAGCATACATGACAGCTACGATAGCATACAAAAAACGACGTCTGTCTCTGTACAGATATATGTTTAAATATTTATTTATAGCAGATCCGACGCAAAGATACCAGCTTTTTCTTCAAGTCGTCCATGTCTGAAGAAGACTCAGGGCCCATTGTCGATGCAGGAGCAACATTACACAGACGAGGACCAGCGACCAATTTTGCCTTCTTGTTAGTTGCAGCTATATGGCCCTTATGAGATGACGATAACTGAGAAGCAACATCCACCCCAATCTCATCCAGTACCTTCAACTCAGTTTCTTCCTCCACATTATCTTTGTTGAGAGTATCGTCGATCGTGTCTTCTATCATCTAAATTGTCGTTTCAAGCTGCGTTGACTGCTTCTGAAAGACCTTCATGATCTTTAATTGCTTGGCAGGCTCCATTAGTTTGTATATGGCAGTCATGGCCTTTTTGGCACCTTTCATACCAGTTGAAATTGAAGTTGTAGCATACATAGCCTTTGCATGGACAGCAACACCTCTGATCTGTGCGCGAGTTCCTTGCAAATTTCTAATTTGCTGTCTCAGCCGTACTAGCTGGCGTGCCAATATACGAGTAGCTGCCTCATTGCCAGGTTGTGCAGTTTTTTTTATCTCAGCCACAAGTTTCTTCTCCTCCAACTGTAGTGATGCAATTGCTCTCTCGACATTTGTTGTGGCAACGCCCATCTCCCTTATGCTTGTCGTTAGAACTTCTTTGGTTGACACATTCTTCTTGAATATATTCATGATTCTTCTCTCTTGTAGAACCAATGGGGGTAAGATCAATATATATGTGTAATATTTCCAAAAAAAGACAAGGCGATTCCATGAATAAATACAACAAGTTTCCAAAAATAAAATACTCATTATAGAACATTCTAAAAAAGAACTAAGCTGTACTATACCAACTATTCCTGAAATAACTATGCCTAAAATAACCAATGTCTAAAAACTGCTTCAAAATCAACTCAACTTATGCGCAGATCATTTAAAAATAAATTTTAAACAAAGGCTTCTATAATTGAATGTTGGCTTTGAGAAATAATTACAGCAAACCCACAAAGTATGATGGAATAGGCTCAGTGATAAATTAGAATAGGCTAGGTTCTTAATTCTCTCTCTAGGGAACTTCAACGGAAAATGCAACAAATACCTTGGGTTTATTTATGGAATAATCATTAAACTTCCGTATTTAGACTCACATTTTATCTATTGAATGTTATACCACATGTAAGAAATCAAAATTATAAACCACAGAAATGCTCACCTGTTTCTTTTGTTTTGTTTTATAGGAATGGGCTAAGGTGTTATATAAGAATGGGCCAACATGTTTTATAAAATACCTCACCTGTTGTATCGGTTTTTTTTTTATAGTACCAATATAATATATGTCCGTTCTTAGCGGTATACTGGTCAAAACCTATAGAAGGATGACATTATGTATTTGTTGGGTGGTTATCATGAAAATTATGTATAGAAATAAAGAATTATAGAAAACCGGTACATTGGTCAAAACTGGATACAGAAGCTTGGGTGCAATTAGTCGCTTAATTTGTTTTCTTAATTTTAATTTATAACAACATATACAACATCATCAGAAACATTCAACAATTAAATTTTACTATGATAATATTAACAAAAGAAGAGGACATACACATCATTATAACAAAAAGAAGAACTTATCTAGCTATATATATACAGAACTTGTCACTTGCCAGCACATAATTTTAATCTTGCCTTATATTTATGGTACTTGTCACTTGCCACATCTCCATCACTGTTGTCATATTCAAATCCTGCGAGTAAAATGAATTCTAAATTTCAATTTGGGAGAACAACCATAGCAAAAATAAGATAATTCCTGTAATGCAGCATTTAAATTGTATTTTCCAAAATAGATATTCGCACTTGTCATGATATGAATGATTCTTGCAATTGTATCATTAACGTAAATATGATAATATAATTGATGGGCCCACAAGACATAATAAAAGAGTATGATAATAATAATAATAATACTAATTAATAATAAGAATAATGTATAATAGTAATAATAAACAAATAATTATCATTATTTAGGGAGGCGATCCAATGATAATTGATAATTGTTTGATAATCATAATACCCGTAGAAAATAACATACAATTTTAATTCTAGCACATGAAATGTAATTAAATACATGAACAATAATGAAATGTAATGCATGTTTCACCGTTCATCAAATGAAATGAAATTTATAATTATCCATATATATTGATATTTGATGAAACATCAATTGATAGAGAAATAGCATAAAAATTATTACCCAACCAATATACAAGAAAAAATGGTTGTCAATGGTAGTTGATGTCAATAAATTACAATCGTAATAGAAGCAACTCTGGTTTTCAACCCCTAAATGCACAACAAAAGTGTTTACAATTGTTTATACTTAGCGCAAAATGTCATTACAATTTCTTTTCTAATTGATTATGGAAACATTCAAGTTAAACAATTTGTCAAATAAGTAACATATAAAATTAATAGAGTTTTAATCCAAGTAATGTTAAGTATAAACATTTCAATAGTACTTTCCAAAATAGATACTCTCACTTATCATATGAATGATTCTTCCAATGATATCACTGAAGAAAAATAGATAATATAATATTTGATGGGCCCACAGCACAAAAGCGGATGATAATAACAATATTAATAATAATAATAATAATATTAACAATATTTTGATATTAATAATAATAATGAAATAATTATTATCATAGGGAGTGGATTCATTAATTGGCAATGGATTATAGTTTGATATAACCTGTTATATGATATGTAACACTAAAAATAACTTAAAATTTTGAATCTAGCATGTAAAAATATTATTATGATAATAATAATAATAATTATTATTATTATTGGTGGTTTAATAATAATAATAATAAAATATACCAGCTGACAGAAGGGATCCCAAATGCTAGGCTTCCTGCCATCTTCTGCTGCTGCTCCTACCTTCAATTTCAAAGAAACAAACAGCACTAATTCGAACTAATTTTTTTTTGTCAATGCCTCCGCATTCATTATGGATCCGTATCCTCCCAGGTACTTGACTCAACACAATTCAAATGGACGGCCCAGATTTACTCACAGTCGGTGCTTGCTCAGATGGTGCAGGGCAGTATTATTTGTGCTTTGAGATTCGTGCCAAGTTAAAAAGGACAATTCTGGCCTTCCGATTGAATTGTACACAGTCGGCTAACCTGAGGGGATGTGAATTCCATTAATTATCTAATCTATACTGAGTTTTGAAATTCAAATTCAGGTCCCCTTAGATATATTAGTCTTACGACTCTTATCTGCTTATTACTGTCACTACAGCAAAAATGATTTTCTGCGACCGGTATTAACACCGGTCGCAGAAAGTTTATTTTTTCCAAAAACAAAAACGAATTCAAAAATCAAATGCGATGAGGATTTTTTGCGACCATTATCAACGGCCGGTGCTATCGCCGGTCGCTGAAATATATATATTTTTTTTTCGCCCCAAAACCTATTCGCGCGGCTCGCCAGATCAATAACCCGCCTTTTCTTCTCCGTTTTTAGCCCCAAAACTCTAGCCACGCGCCTACCTCCCCGCCTTCTTCTTCCCTTCCTCTCCGTCTACCTCCCCGTCTACCTCTCCGTCTACCTCCCCGTGCGCCTACCTCCCTGCCTACCTCTCCGTCTCTCTGTCCTCTTCCCTTCCTCTGTGAAAACACTCCACATCGGACTGCACCGTCACCTCAACCTCCTTGCTGCTGCCTTATGCACGAAGCTTGAGGCGAGGCCAAGAGCAAAGGAGGAAGGGGAGAGGACAGAGAGACGCTATCGCCGGTGCTATCGCCGGTCGCTGAAATATATATATTTTTTTTCGCCCCAAAACCTATTCGCGCGGCTCGCCAGATCAATAACCCGCCTTTTCTTCTCCGTTTTTAGCCCCAAAACTCTAGCCACGCGCCTACCTCCCCGCCTTCTTCTTCCCTTCCTCTCCGTCTACCTCCCCGTCTACCTCTCCGTCTACCTCCCCGCGCGCCTACCTCCCTGCCTACCTCTCCGTCTCTCTGTCCTCTTCCCTTCCTCTGTGAAAACACTCCACAGCAGACTGCACCGTCACCTCAACCTCCTTGCTGCTGCCTTATGCACGAAGCTTGAGGCGAGGCCAAGAGCAAAGGAGGAGACCTTCGCCACGACGTGAATCGGAAGCACGAATCGAATCTGAAATTTCGTTGGGTAATGTTCTAAATTACTTAGTTGCTTCTTTTAAATGTGAAATTTCGAAAAACTTGTGTTAATTGCTTGTGGTTGTTTAACACGATTCAAATCTGATTTTAATTGAGAAATTTCATGTTTGTCATATGCGGGTTAGGAAATGATCTTCGTGACAACCCTTTTTTGTTGTAATGTTTGTACCATGCGCCTCTATTGATATAAATTGTAACTGGTACCATTTCAGTACCAGTATTTTCTGATTCTGGTACCGTTAGGGACTGTTTTGTAAGTTTCCAGCTTTCTGCAGCATTCCAGAGTAATTCTGCAACATTTCAGGGTCTATTCTGTAACTGTACAGCTTTGATTTGGACGGTGGACACAAGGCTGCTGACTTTATCAAGGTAACTATCATTTGGTTTTGACAAGGTACCCCCGGATACTGTAGCAGTGTGCTGTATGTATGGGCAGTTGGTACTGTAATGCTTTGTTATTTACATATTTTGGCTGGTTTGAACTTTTTGGCTACATTTACAACATGGTGCTATGCTGAAATTATAAACATTATAAACACTATAAACACTGAAATATGTAGAAATTAAATGTCTTGTCGAAGACAGCATCAGCAGTATCAATATTATTAGTTTAGTTGTAATTTGGCTGTCATTAACTTTTCCGTATTTTTAATTCTGCGAGCAAAGGATGCTATGAGGAAGCTACCTCCCCTGAGGCCCTTATCTTTAATTCTAAAGGTTTTTCTACAACAAAGAGAGCTTAATGAGGTTAGGCTTAGTATACATGCTTATAAATCTTTTTACACTCATATTTTCATTTTTGTTGTTTTCTTTTTACTGCAATCTTTTATCTTTTGTATTTTTTTTTCTAGATCCAATGGAGAACACAGGATTCACAAGCTCATTAGCAACAAAAAGAGCAGAATTTGGGAATTCTTCTGGTATGAAACAAACTTGCAGTACCTTTGTTGTTTTTCCCTTCGGTCTTGGTGTCTTGTGTTATTTTTGGTTGCTTGACTGTGCTGTTCTTTTTCTTGCATAGAACTTCATTAATTACGTTATATGTGATGTTTTGTTAAATGAGAGTGTTTGATATTATGCAAAATAACAATATGCTAGCTTAATTTGGGAAAATTAGAATTGAGAATTTTGAGGAAAATGTTCTTTTTTTATATTTCATGACTTGAGAATTTTGAGGAAATTGTAATTGATACTATGACAAAATTAGAATTGTTATGTTGATATTTTTACTGTTGTATCTCAAATCAAAACTGTAATTTTGTATGATATTTGATATAACAATTGAATCGATTTATTGCCTATGTTTTGAGAAAAGTAAAATGAAAAAAACTGACAGAAAAGTAAATAACAAAAAAAAAAACTGACAGAATAGTATCAGCGACCGGGTTTGACTATCAGCGACCATTAATTGTGGTTGTAGATACCTCTTTATGACGTCAGAAAAAAACAACAGCGACAAAAAAAATTGGTCGCAAAAAAATATCAGCGACCGGTGACGTCATCGGATGAGTATCTGCGACAATGCTTTCAGTGACCGAAGTATCAGCGACCGGAATTGACTTTCTGCGACCAGTCTCACTATCAGCGACCGGTCGCAGAAAGTGGGATCTGTTGTAGTGTGTGTATATATCATTTTCCAAATTGTTGGTTCTCCCTACCATATGCTGGAACCAGACTTAAATAAGTTTAAATAAATCCAACTCTTTCAAATAAGAAAAGAGAAAGAAAGAGAAACCTGGTAAGTAGAAGCTCCGGCACCAAAGATAAAACCTGGTAAGCAGAAGCTCCGGTAAGCAGACTGAGCACTACCACTGAAAGTGAGTAAAAAGAGAGAGTGCAGAGGAGAGAGAGAAGGGATTGGGAGAATTGGTACCTCTTCCCCATAGCAAAAATACAAAAGGCCAGAAGTCAATTTTAAGGAGTCTGAATCCACTGATGTAACTCAAATTAAAAAAAGGCTGGGAAGGAATTAGCTCATGTAATTTGTATTATGTATATATGATATTTGAATAATGTTGTATTATTATTGTGTTATTTAGTATTTTCATACTGTTGAATTAATATTTATGGCTAATTACATCTCCGAGCTGATTTTAAAAATATTTATTTTAATAAAAAAAACTACTTCTATAGGTTCTAAGTAGAGAACCGTCAGAAGAATTCAACTTCTTCTATCAGTTTCCAGATTAATAAATTAAGATGTTTTGAAAGTCAGAAGCTGCTTGTTATAATTCTGCAACCAATAAACTAATAAATGTGTTTAGTTTATATTAATTAGATTCGTTCTCATCTATATATATATAACTGATAATTAAAAGCCGAATCGATGCATTAAGTTGACTTAATTAATCACGTTGATCGTTGGAGACTTAGAAGGAAGTTTATAAAAAAAAATAAAAAAATTAGTCATTTAATATTGATAACTTGTAGTTAGGGGTGTCAATGGGTACGATACGGGCCGGGTGGAGATTTTCATACTCATATCCATTTTGATCATGAAAAAAAAATCTTTACCTTTAGTTGTCTTTCCTAAAACGGTACGGGTAAGATAATGGAAAAAAAAATTTCAAAATATTTTTCAAAAAAATTTTCAAAATATTTTTCAAATTTTTTTTCAAAAAATCTTTACTTTTAGTCGTCTTTCCTAAAATATTTCTCAAAACAACTAATTTGTATTGTGAAAATTTAATAAAATACAAAACTTTATAGTATCATGTATCTTCATACAAATATATATCTATATGAAAACTGGTAAGATAATGGAAAAAAATTATTACTCTTATCCTCATACCCAATAAGCTAAAGGAAAAAAAATCATATCCTTACGATACGGTACGGACCAAATAAACGGGTAAAAGAGTGCCATTGACACCCCCTACTTGGAGTTCATCACGAAATGTCACATTCCCATGTGGAGCACAATACAGATCGTTGTTTCCTAACGGAGGGAGAGTGAGCAGCTTTATTTTACTTTTAGAATGACAATAAATATTTTATTAAAATAGGAAATGATAACTTTTATTTTATCGGTATGAAAGAAGAAACTCAATCATTGATTGGATTTCTTTAGCTATATACTTTATGAGGATCAAACTGATAATTCGATTCTTTAAAAATGGCTGTAAGTGTTCAACCATGGCCATATAAAATCCGAAATGGAAATGATTAGTTGACTCGATTTCTTTACATTTCGGATTTTCTCTGATTATTAATTATAAACATTATGATGCATACATAATAGATGGATAAAAGTATATGTATCCTCAAGTGCGTTCAATATTAATTATTTATATATGTATTTATACAAACAAATACAAAATTATTTGATAAAAAAATAACACACAATTTTTTTATTTCCATAAAAAAGGGCTAAACCGTTGGCAGGTATTCTATTATTAAATAGTTATCTTTGAAAACAATTTATTAAGTTAATAACAAAAAAAATGAAGAAAGCATTAAATATATAGGGGCAAAGGTAAGGGTAAAAAAAGTTGAATTGTGCCCTGAATATTTTAAAACAAATATTCAAACAAAGTCCTAAAAATAGCACTTCTCATTTAATATCACAATCACTGCCTTGTGGCAGTATGTAAAAAGAAAACGAGAGAGAAGAAAAATATATGCGTAGACACACAGCTTTATTTTCTTTCCTCTTATTCAATAGTCCTATTGTATATAAAACATTACAACTTTCATATAATAAGTGCCCACTCGAGAACATGCTGAAAAGTAACTAACCGCTATGCCAACTATTCCTAAAATAACAATGCTAAAAAAAAAACAAATGCCAAAAATAACTAATCCATTTTATCTTTTTGAGAAAAATAACTAATCCATGTTTCATACATCTAAAAACTGCTTCTAAATCTGGAGATGTTCTAAAACAAATTTTGAATTAATTTTAACAATTTTTTTTATGTTTGCCAAACTATCTAGAAACACAATTGAGACGGATTTAATTTGTTCTAGTCGAGAGCATACATGACAGCTACGATAGCATACAAAAAACGACCTCTGCCTCTGTACAGATATATGTTTAAATGTTTATTTATAGCAGATCTGACGCAAAGATACCAGCTTTTTCTTCAAGTCGTCCATGTCTGAAGAAGACTCAGGGCCCATTGTCGATGGAGGAGCAACATTACACAGACGAGGACCAGCGACCATTTTTGCCTTCTTGTTAGTTGCAGCTATATGGCCCTTAGGAGCTGAGGATAACTGAGAAGAAACATCCACCCCAATCTCATCCAGTACCTTCAACTCAGTTTCTTCCTCCATATTATCTTTGTCGAGAGTATCGTCGATCGTGTCTGCTATCATCTCAATCGTCGTTTCAAGCTGCGTTGACTGCTTCTGAAAGACCTTCATGATCTTTAATTGCTTGGCAGGCTCCATTAATTTGTATATGGCAGCCATGGCTTTTTTCGCACCTTTCACACCAGTTGAAATTGAAGTTGTAGCATACATAGCCTTTGTATGGACAGCAACACCTCTGATCTGTGCACGAGTTCCTTGCAAATTTGTAATTTGTTGTCTAAGCCGTACTAGTTGGCGTGCCAATATACGAGTAGCTGCCTCATTGCCGGGTTTTGCAGCCTTTTTTATCTCAGCCAGAAGTTTCTTCTCCTGCAACTGTAGTGATGCAATTGCTCTCTCGACATTTGTTGTGGCAACGCTCATCTCTCTTCTGCTCGTCGTTAGAACTTCTTTGGCTGACACTTTCTTCTTGAAGATATTCATGATTCTTCTCTCTTGTAGAACCAATGGGGGTAAGCTCAATATATAAGTGTAATATTTCCAAAAAAAGACAATGCGATTCCATTAATAAATACTACAAGTTTCCAAAAATAAAATACTCATTATAGAACATTCTAAAAAAGAATTAACTAAGCTGTACTATACCAACTATTCCTAAAATAACTATACCTAAAATAACCAATGTCTAAAAACTGCTCCAAAATCAACTCAACTTATGCGCAGATCATCTAAATAGAAATTTTAAACAAGGGCTTCTATAAATTGAATGTTGGCTTTGAGAAATAATTACAGCAAACCAACAAAGTATGATGGATCAAAGATCAGTGATAAATTAGAATAGGCTAGATTGCTAATTCTCTCTCTAGGGAACGTCTTTAACGGAAAATGCAACAAATACCTTTGGTTTATTTATTCAATAATCTTTAAACTTCCGTATTTAGACTTATATTTTATCTATTGAATGGTATATCTACATTCCAGAAATCAAAATTATAAATTATTTTTGACTTGCAAATGCAGGTTTTGTATTATTTGTTTCCTGACTTCTTTTAGTACATTTTTTTTCCTATATCAACTAATTGGGCCTGCTAAATGAGTCGGGCCACCTCATGGGCTTTGAGCTGGGCTCTTGAATGAGCCGAATTGAGCTGAGCTCAATTTGAGTTGAATCCAAACTCAGCTCAAACTTGAAATAGAACATCATTCCTCTAACCGAGTCGATTTGATCCGAGCCAGGCCAAAAATAACTAACGATAAGAGGATCACTTCCTGCCCGCCATCGGTTGAAACTAATGGCATTCAGCGCCAACGCCATTGGTTGAGGTACCGATGAGAGTAATAGTTTTTTGATCGTTAAATAAAGTCGTTTAATGTCGAAACACCATCGGATCTACTTTGGTAATGAACCGATGGTGATCCTACATACGGTGTTTGATATTTGACATCGTTTAGGGTTTAATGCCATCTCTAGTGTTAATCGACTGATGGGAGTAGTAGCATCTAGAAGGATATTTGAAAAAAAATATGAATTTTAAAGTGGTCTTGGTTAGTTATTAGTTTGAGAAACTGTTAGAGATCTTCTAGATGTAGTTCTAGACAAAGGTCTAAAAGTGGCCCCGGTCAAAGAGTTAAAGTGGTTAAAGTGGTGGTTATTGAGGACCACGCACAAATGAGAAGTTTTTATGTTTTATAGGATTCATTTTATTGGTTTACATGATTTAGTATTAAAATTTTTTGACTTTGCTCTATTAGTTTACATGAAATTTTGAAAATATCTAGAGATTTTTGGGAGATTAGAGTCCGGGGACTATTAGCTACTTCCTATATTAAAACTTCAATAGAAAAACACTTCACTGTCGGCTCAATTTGTAATTCATCATCGGTTTCCAAACTAATGCCATTAGCGAAGGTATAGAACCAGAAAACACTTCACCTATGCCATCGGTGTAGAACCGATGGTGCTGAACACCTATGTCAACAGTTCAAACCAGCCGACAGACAGTGTTGAGTACTGAATGTCATCGGTTTGAACTGATGGACAGCTGGGAATAATAGTCATTTTGTCGTTAAATAATCCATTGAATGGAGTAGTTCCATCGGGTCGAGATAACGAACCGATGGTGTTGGTTCCAAACAGTGTTAGAAATAAACGTCGTTGGGCATTCAATGCTATCTCTTTTGTCATTTACACCATTTGTTTTGTTTCAGTTGGCGTTTGACATGTCATTGTTAATTTAACTTTGTCACCTCTTTTTTAGTTTTGTCCGTTGGTTATATATATAGGAATGGGCTAAGGTGTTTTATACACCACATAAATGCTCACATGTTTGTTTTGTTTTGTTTTGTTTTGTTTTGTTTTATAGGAATGGGCTAAGGTGTTATATAAGAATTGGTCAAGATGTTTCATAAAATGCCTCACCTCATGTATTGGTATTTTTATAGAACCAATAATATGTCCGTTCTTAGCGGTATACTGGTCAAAACCGATAGAAGTCTGACATTATGTATTTGTTGGGTTGTGTTATCTTGAAAATTCTGTATAGAAAGAAAGGATTATAGAAAACCGGTACATTGGTCAAAACTGGATACAGAAGCTTGGGTACAATTAGTCGCTTTGTTTTCTTAATTTAAATTTACAACAAACATTCAACAATTAAATTTTACTAAGATAATATTAACAAAAGAAGAAGACACACACATCATCATAACCAAAAGAAGAACTTATCTAGCTATATATATACAGAACTACTACAACGTTCCTAAAATAAATACTCACAATTTTCCTACAATAAGCACCCACTACATAACATGCTAAAAAAAACAATGCTTGAAATGACTAATTCAGTTTTAATGCGTCTAAAAAGTACTTCCACAACCACTCAACTTATTCAGAGTTCATCTAAAACTATTTTCTAATTAATTTTAACATTTTGTTTTATCATTGCAAAACTGTCTAGAAAACTCTATTGAGGCGGATTTTGTTCTAGTCAAGATATGCAAGGTCAAGAGCATACATAATAGCTATGAAGCATGCAGAAATTGAGTTCTATGCAAATATATGTTTAATTGTTTATTTATAGTAGATCCGACGTAAAGATGCCAGACTTTTCTCCAAGTGGTCGATCTCTGAGGAGGACTCCTGGCCCACCGCCGATGGCGGAGCAACATTCTGGGGATTAGGAGTAGTGATCGTTTCATCCTTCTTGTTAGTTGCAGCTCTACAGCCCTTAGGATCTGAGGATCACTGAGAAGCAAAATAGATCCCAATCTCATCCAGTACTTTAAACTCAATTTCTTCCTCCATATTATCTTTATGGAGAGTATCGTCGATCGTCTCTGATATCATCTCAATCGTCGTATCAAGCTGCATTGACTGCTTCTGAAACACCTTCATGATCTTTAGTTGTTTGGCAGGCTCCATTAGGTTGTATATGGCAGCCATGGCCACCTTTCATATCATATGAAATTGAAGTTGTAGCATACATAGCCTTTGTATGCCAGGCAACACCTCTAATCTGTGCGCGAGTTCCTTGTAAATTTGTAATTTGTTGTCTAAGCCGTACTAGTTGGCGTGCCAATATACAAGTAGCAGCATCATTGCTGGGTTGTGCCTTAAGTTTCCTCTCCTCCAACTGTAGTGATGCAATTTCTCTCTCGACATTTCTTGTGGCAATGCCCATCTCTCTTTTGCTCGCCCTTAGAACTTCTTTGGCTGATACTTTCTTCTTAAAGATATTCATGATTCTTCTCTCTTGTAGATCCAACGGGGGTAAGATCAATATATAACTGTAATATTTCCAAAAAAGACAATGTGATCCCACAAATAAATACTACAAGTTTCCAAAAATAAAATACCCATTATAGAACATTCTAACAAAGAGTAACCACTATACCAACTACTACTAAAATAACTATGCCTAAAATAGCTAATCCAATTTTGATACGTCTAAAATCTGCTTCAAAATCAACTCAATTTATGCGCAGATCATCAAAAAATAATTTTGAATTAATTTTTAACAAAGACTTCTCTAGATTCCTAATTCTCTCTCTAGGGAACGTCTTTAACGGAAAATGCAACAAATACCTTTGGTTTATTTATGGAATAATCATTAAACTTCCGTATTTAGACTTATATTTTATCTATTGAATGGTATATCTACATGCCAGAAATCAAAATTATAAATTATTTTTGACTAGCAAATGCAGGTTTTGTATTATTTGTTTCCTGACTTCTTTTAGTACATTTTTTTTCCTATATCAACTAATTGGGCCTGCTAAATGAGTCGGGCCGGCTGATAGGCTTTGAGTTGGGCTCTTGAATGAGCCGAATTGAGCTGAGCTCAATTTGAGTTGAATCCAAACTCAGCTCAAACTTGAAATAGAACATCATTCCTCTAACCGAGTCGATTTGATCTGAGCCGGGCCAAAAATAACTATGTAGAGAGAAATGAATAATATATGGAACTTTCCTGTAGATAAATGATATGTAGAGAAATTTTCATTGTTAATATAATTTTCCATCACGAATATATATGTAGAGAAAATTTTTATTTGAATCATTTAATCAAATGTTTTCCAATTTTGTTTCTTTACATATGATTTCTTTTCTAAATCGTTTAATGATCGATCTTGCTTGTGGAGAAAATTAGATATTAAATTATAAAAATTAGATATTAAATTGAAATGATATTTTAAGAAAAAAATTCATGTTATATTTGATCCATTTTTTCAATTGATGTTGTTTCTTTTATTGTTATTTATTTGGATTTCCCTTTTTTTTCATTTGTGTCTTTTATTTTCATTTAAATATTTTTTTTTGTGTGAATGTCAAACAAAAATGTCTCTTCATATTTTATTCAATCTTATAATATGTCCCCATTGCAACGCACGAGCACGATACTAGTATATCTATATATACAACTATTTTGAAAAATTATCTTATATGAAAACTGGTAAGATAATGAAAAAAAATTATTACCATTATACTCATACCCTATAAGTTAAAGGAAAAAAATCATATCGTTACCCATGTTTTCAGATACGATATAGATCAAATAAACAGGTAAAAGGGTGCCATTGACACCCCTACTTGGAGTTCATCACAAAATGTCACATTCCCATGTGGAGCACAATACAGATCGTTGTTTCCTAACGGAGGGAGAGTGAACAGCTTTATTTTACTTTTAGAATGACAATAAATATTTTATTAAAATAGGAAATGATAATAACTTTTATTTTATCGGTATGATAGAAGAAACTCAATCATTGATTGGATTTCTTTAGCTGTATACTTTAGGAGGATCAAACTAATAATTCAATTCTTTAAAAATGGCTGTAAGTGTTCAACCATGGACATATAAAATCCGAAATCCAAATGATTAGTTGACTCGATTTCTTTACATTTCAGATTTTCTCTGATGATTAATTTAATCATTTGAACTGCGTTCAATATTAATTATAAAAATTACGATGCATACATAATAGATGGATAAAATTGTATATGTATTTAAACAAACAAATACAAAATTATTTATACATGTATTTTTCTTTATTTATAATCGAAATAACCATTCTAAAGAAATTTAAAATTGGCGGTGCTATTCTGAGGTCGTAATTTCTAATATTGAGAGCTATTATTTTTAATGTTAGTTTTGTTCTTAATAAATACCTTCTTATGTTTACCTCAAATTAAATCCTTGCTATAAATTGAGAAAGGTCACAGATATAGTAAATCTCTTATGCATATTCCAAATGAAACTTTTAGGACAGCTGGCGGTGATTTTATTTACTTATATTTTATGTGCCTAAAATCAAGTATTTCATTTGTCTATTTCTTCAGCAATAATTAATAGAATAATTATTTCAATCCCCACACTCCAGTACCCCCATTGTACCCCCATCTCTTAAACAGATTTTAACTTCCCATAAACTAACTTAACTAACTAGTTTAATTAAATTGATTCAAAATACTAGTATAAATACTTGGAAGATAATAAATTAATATTTGCAAATTAAGATATTAATACTTGCATATCTAACTTGATATAACTATATAGAGGGACCACTCAAATTACATGGGGAGAAGAATCATACATATTTTTAGAGGTGGGTTTTTTTTTCTTTTTTTCAATATCTTCCACATTTCTCACGTTCTATGAAGAATTTTGTGAATCTAAAACCACGAATGTATTCTACGCAATTTTATCTTTCAAATGAGATCCATGATGACGTACTTTCGGATTCATCGTCATGCAAGTATTTATACCTCATTGTGCAAATATTTATACTGCATCGTACAAGTATTTATACCTATACTTGTAAGTATTTATCCCCAATTGTGGACCCTGCATCTCCGCATCACATTTCCCTAATCGTCCCTGCGTCAACCTTTCTCTAACAAAAATAGTTGACCACATAGGTATAAATACTTCAGTGCATAGCTATAAATACTTGTAATACTTGATATTAATACTTTTAAATGTCAGCAGTGTCATATGTGAAAAATACTAGGTATAAATACTTAAATGACGAGGTATAAATACTTGTGTGATGACGAGCTCGAAAGTATGTCATCATGGATCTCATTTGAAAGATAAAATTGCGTAGAAGACGTTCGTGGTTTTAGATTCGCAAAATTCTTTATAGATCATGAGAAATGTTGACGAGATTGAACAAATAAAATTGGGGGTACAATGGGGGTATGAGAGTGCGGGTACTCATATCATCTCCCTAATTAATAAAGCATAATTGACACACAAATTAGTTAAATCTAAATCCTCTAAGAAACTGGAACTTTTAACTAATTGAAAAAAAGAGATAAAATACAAGCACCAATAAAAAAAACTATATTACACATTAACACATGTGATGAATGCACATGATTCTTTCTTATGATTTTAAAACACTACAAGCTTTGTCAATGACTACATTGATCAACTGTAGCACCAAACATACAGATCTATTTGTGGTCATTTTCTTATAGTGAACTCCGACATTATAAAATACTTACGAGTTAAACCAATGTACATCTACTTTTAAGAAGAATATAAAGATCAATACACAACAAATAAAAATGATAAAATTAAATATTATTACATAATATTACGTATATTGTTGAAAGCGCAAATAAAATTTTGATTATTTTTATCCTCGAAAGACATACACTAAAAATAATTTAAAATTAAGAATAATGAAAATTAGAGGATAAAATATGTAAAACTTACATATAACAATTTGTGATCTCATGTAACTAAATTTTTTTTTTGTCAAAACACTTGACCACTTGGTGTAATTAATCAATATAAATTCTTGGTATTGAAAACTAACTTAACTAACTAATTTATTCAAAACACTAGTATAAATACTTGGAAGATAATAAATTAATACTTGCAAATTAAGATATTAATACTTGCAAATTAAGATATTAATACTTGCATGTCTAACTTGATATAACTATATAAAGGGACCACTCAAACTACATGGGGAGAAGAATCATACACATTTTTAGAGGTGGGTTTTTTTTTCTTTTTTTCAATATCTTCCACATTTCTCACGTTCTATGAGGAATTTTGCGAATCTAAAACCACGAATGTATTCTACGCAATTTTATCTTTCAAATGAGATCCATGATGACGTACTTTCGGATTCATCGTCACACAAGTATTTATACCTCATTGTGCAAATATTTATACCGCATCATACAAGTATTTATACCTATACTAGTAAGTATTTATCCCCAATCGTGGACCCCGCATCTCCGCATCACATTTCCCTAATCGTCCCTGCGTCAACCTTTCTCTAACAAAAATAGTTGACCACATAGGTATAAATACTTCAGTGCATAGCTATAAATACTTGTAATACTTGATATTAATACTTTTAAATGTCAGCAGTGTCATATGTAAAAAATACTAGATATAAATACTTAAATGACGAGGTATAAATACTTGTGTGATGACGAGCTCGAAAGTATGTCATCATGGATCTCATTTGAAAGATAAAATTGCGTAGAAGACGTTCGTGGTTTTAGATTCGCAAAATTCCTTATAGATCATGAGAAATGTTGACGAGATTGAACAAATAAAATTGGGGGTACAATGGGGGTATGAGAGTGCGGGTACTCATATCATCTCCCCACATATAAATACTACAAGTTTCCAAAAATAAAATACCCATCATAGAACATTCTACTAAAGAGCTAACCACTATACCAACTACTACTAAAATAACTATTTCTAAAATAGCTAATCCAATTTTGATACGTCTAAAATCTGCTTCAAAATCAACCCAATTTATGCGCAGATCATGAAAAAATAATTTTGAATTAATTTTTAACAAAGACTTCTCTGTATTGAATGTCGGCTTTGAGAAGTAATTATAGCAAACCCAAAAAGTATGATGGATCAAGGCCCAGTGATAAATTAGACGTATGAAACTTCCGCATTTAGATTCATACATTTCTGGTGTCACCAAAGTAAGTTATAACCACTTAAAATAGACATGTGATATTTTATGAGGTAATGATCTATGGGTTTTTTATGAAAAAAAAAGAATATTTAAAAAAATTATTTACTATGCAATTGTACAGGGCGGTAGGATTGTAGAAACTGTGTTGGACCCTTCCTAGGCGCCTAGACGGGGGACTTTATATCATCTTATAAAGTAACTTAAATTTTCAGTTTGGATTCAACCCTTAGATTGAATTGGGTCAGACAATCTGAATATAAACTCAGATTTTGTGTTACATCATGGAGATTGAATTTTAATTTTTTAACATATTTCAAAATTGATATCACAAATTTGATTTATTATTTTAGTGCTATGAATAAAAACGGAAAGATACCTCCTTTTCGCTTCAATGATCCCCACTTGTGCGCTCAGTTGGTTTTCTCCAATATCTTACTTGATCAATAGTACATACATTTCTGGTGTTGTATAAATAATATATACCTATTTGTAAAAAGAATGACAACTAATATTTAAGAAGAGAATAGCATATCTGTTGAATTAGATGGTTTGATACAATTATCCATTCGCTTTTAGATGTTTATGAAGAAGCCAGCGTGCACAAGATTTTCATTTAATCATATCATTTATGTTTTTCACCTAAGCATATAAAAACATGATATCTCCATGACTAAGAATCATTGATATTTTAGTCGATTTCATTGTCCAAAATGTGATGATTAATTCATTATTTCCAGTACTAAAATTAAAGAAAAAGTAAAAGGAAATTGTAGTTCATCACGAAATGTCACATTCCCATGTGGAGCACAATATGGATCGCTGTTTCCCAAGGGAGGGAGAGATAGTGTGAGCAGCTTTATTTTACTTTTAGAATGACAATAAATATTTTATTAAAATAGGAAATGATAACTTTTATTTTTTCGGTAACTCGGTATGATAGAAGAAACTCAATCTTAGATTTGATTTCTTCAGCTATATACTTTATGAGGATCAAACTGATAATTCGGTTCTTTAAACAATGGCTGTAAGTGTTCAACCATCACTATAACAAAGTAGACATTTTTTGCGAGAGAAAAAATGTTTTTACGATGGTCGTCCGTCGCAAAAAGAAAAAAGTTAAACAATGAGAGTAGTCCGTCGCAAAAGGTCACTTTTTTTATTCTCGCGAAAAGTGTCTCATTCTTGTTGTGACATGGCCATATAAAAATCCTAAATGCAAATGATTAGTTGACTCGATTTCTTTACATTTCGGATTTTCTCTGATGATCAATTTAATCATCTGAAGTGCGTTCAATATTAATTATAAAAATTACGATGCATACATAATAGATGGATAAAAGTATATGTATACTCAAGTGCGTTCAATATTAATTATTTATATATGTATTTAAACAAACAAATACAAAATTATTTATACATATATTTTTCTTTATTTGTAATCGAAATAACCATTCTAAAGAAAATTTAAAATTGGTGGTGCTATATATTCTGAGGTCGTAATTTCTAATATTGAGAGCTATTATTTTTAATGTTAGTTTTGTTCTTTATAAATACCTTGTTATGTTTACCTCGAATTAAATCCTTGCTATAAATTGAGAAAGCTAACAGATATAATAAATCTCTTATGCATATTCTAAATGAAACTCTTAGGACATTTGACAAGTGATTTTATTTATTTATATTTTATGTGCCTACAATCAAGTATTTCATTTTTCTATTTCTTCAGCAATAATTAATAAAGCATAAATGACACACAAATTAGTTAAATCTAAATCCTCTAAGAAACTGGAACTTGTAACTGATTGAAAAAAGAGAGATAAATATAACTATACAAGCTCCAATACAAAAACTATATCACACATTAATGGATATGTTAAAATGTGCTTGCAGATCAAATTTTATATTGTTTGGAATTGTTTTACTATTTATTAAGTATTTAACAAAATATCTATATTCAGATAATTGAATTTTTGTATCCATCTTAATAAAATAGGAAAACAAATTCAGAAAAATGTAAAAATTGATCTACAACCACATTTTAACATATCCATCATGTTGATTGATTTGGATCGACTGTTTGGACTTTAAAAACATAGGGTGTAATCCAGTGTCACTATGAAAGAGTGTAATTGGATCCCTCCTCTATGTATATATATATATATATATAGAGAGAGAGAGAGAGAGAGAGAGATAGGCTAATGTGCTTTCGGTAGCATATGGGCCGAAATACACACAGTCCAAATTTGAAATTTCAAAATTCAAAATGTCGATCTGAACCGTTCATCTTGTTCTCCATATTAATATGTGTTTGGAGACCAAATTTTACATTTTTATGAATTTTTTTACTATTTATTAAGCAACTTTGAAAATCGCTAATCCAACGGTTTTACTGTTTTGTTAAGTCTCTGTACATATATATGTATATATAGAGGTGGGCTACGGTGAGTTACGAAGTAAAATGCGTTTCTACTTCACGCCGTATTTTTATTTTGAAAGTCCAAACGACCGATCCGAACCGTTAGATGTTTAATCCATATTGAAATGTGCTTGGAGACCAAATTTTACATTTTTTGGAATTTTTTTACTATTTATTAAGCATTTTTGAAAATTGCTGTTTTGCTGTGAACAGTAAAAAAAACAGTAAAATTTTCTGGACCATCAGATCAGCGACTTTCAAAATTGCTTAATAAATAGTAACAAAATTCGAAAAAATGTAAAATTTGATCTCCAAGCACATTTCAATATGGAGAACAAGATGAACGGTTCGGATCGACATTTTGAACTTAAAAATAGCAAAATATGAGCGTGAAGTAAAACAGTCGCTTTACTTCGCAACTCACCGTAGCCCATCTCTGTATATATATATGTATATATATAGAGATTGACTACTCTACTTACATAAGCATATGAGGGTATATGATTATAAGTCAATTTTTCGTTTATAAAATCCAAAAAGTCAATCTGAACCGTTAGATGTAATCTCCATATTGAAATGTACTTGGAGACCAAATTTTACATTTTTCTGAATCAAAACAGTTCACAACTTGGCATAAAAAGTAGTACTTTTTTTCTTCTAAATTCTTGGTATTGAAAGTAGTACTTTTTTTCTTCTAAAATTTCATTCTTTTTTTGCGAAGATAATATTAATATACCATTATCAACTAATCATGATCCTCCATAGCAACCAAATTGTTATGGTACAACAAAATTGATTTTTCTAATATATTGGTGTAATTTTGGTGTACATTCAATTGATATTTTGAAAAAACAATGAAAATGTTTAAATTAAAAATTTAAAATCAGTTTGATATTTGAATAAATTTCAATTAGTAGTTTATCACAAAGTCGTTAAATTACACTATTAAAAATTTAAAATGGTTAGATTGAGTGGTAAACATCATTCAAATTGGTCATAACATGATATATATGATATTTAAGAAATGAAAAATACATTTACAAATTTAGTTTTCTAATTTTACAAATGCCTGATATTTTCCTTAATATTAAATAGATATACTTTTCAAAATATTCTATACTACACAATTGCACAAGATTTTATACTACTCAATTGCATAATGATTTTACAAATTTAGTTTTCTAATTCAAACAAAATCCTAAAAATAGCACTTCCCATTTAAAATCACAATCACTGCCTTGTGCCAGTATGCAAAAGGAAAAAAAGAGAAGAAAAATATCTGCGTAGATACTAAACTTTATTTTCTTTTCTCTTATTCAATAGTTCAATTGTATATAAAACATTACAACTTTCGTATAATAAGCGCCCACTAGAGAACACGCTGAAAAGTTACTAACCACTATGCCAACTATTCCTAAAATAACTATGCTAAAAAAACAAAATGCCAAAAATAACTAATCCATTTTATTTATTTTTTTGAGAAAAATAACTAGTCCATTTTTCATACATCTAAAAACTGCTTCTAAATCAGGAGATGATCTAAAACTAATTTTGAATTGATTTTAACATTTTGTTTTATGTTTGCCAAACTATCTAGAAAACACAATTGAGACGGATTTAATTTGTTCTAGTCGGGAGCATACATGACAGCTACGATAGCATACAAAAAACAACCTCTGTCTGTACAGATATATGTTTAAATGTTTATTTATAGCAGATCCGACGCAAAGATACCAGCTTTTTCTTCAAGTCGTCCATGTCTGAAGAAGACTCAGGGCCCATTGTCGATGGAGGAGCAACATTACACAGACGAGGACCAGCGACCATTTTTGCCTTCTTGTTAGTTGCAGCTATATGGCCCTTAGGAGCTGAGGATAACTGAGAAGCAACATCCACACCAATCTCATCCAGTACCTTCAACTCAGTTTCTTCCTCCATATTATCTTTGTCGAGAGTATCGTCGATCGTGTCTGCTATCATCTCAATCGTCGTTTCAAGCTGCGTTGACTGCTTCTGAAAGACCTTCATGATCTTTAATTGCTTGGCAGGCTCCATTAGTTTGTATATGGCAGCCATGGCTTTTTTGGCACCTTTCATACCAGTTGAAATTGAAGTTGTAGGCTTGTAGCATACATAGCCTTTGTATGGACAGCAACACCTCTGATCTGTGCGCGAGTTCCTTGCAAATTTCTAATTTGCTGTCTAAGCCGTACTAGCTGGCGTGCCAATATACGAGTAGCTGCCTCATTGCCAGGTTGTGCAGTCTTTCTTATCTCAGCCACAAGTTCCTCCAACTGTAGTGATGCAATTGCTCTCTCGACATTTGTTGTGGCAACGCCCACCTCCCTTTTGCTCGTCGTTAGAACTTCTTTGGTTGACACTTTCTTCTTGAAGATATTCATGATTATTCTCTCTTGTAGAACCAATGGGGGTAAGATCAATATATAAGTGTAATATTTCCAAAAAAAGACAATGCGATTCCATGAATAAATACTACAGGTTTCCAAAAATAAAATACTCATTATAGAACATTCTAAAAAAGAACTAAGCTGTACTATACCAACTATTCCTAAAATAACTATGCCTAAAATAACCAATGTCTAAAAACTGCTTCAAAATCAACTCAACTTATGCGCAGATCATTTAAGAATAAATTTTAAACAAAGGCTTCTATAAATTGAATGTCGGCTTTGAGAAATAATTACAGCAAACCCACACAGTATCATGGATCAGGCTCAGTGATAAATTAGAATAGGCTAGATTCTTAATTCTCTCTCTAGGGAACTTCTTCAACGGAAAATGGAACAAATACCTTGGGTTTATTTATGGAATAATCATTAAACTTCCGTATTTAGACTCACATTTTATCTATTGAATGTTATACTACATGTAAGAATTCAAAATTCAAAATTATTTTTAATTTGCAAATGCAGGTTTTCTATTATTTTTTTCCCGGTTTCTTTTAGTACCTTTTTTAATGAAGATGTTGCATACATTCTGTTAATGAAGCTGCTGGTTATATCAGTTGCAATCGCGTTCAGACATTGGGTTCTGAACAGTTGCTTATCGTCCCGATAGGAAATGTACACACATATTCCATCGGCTAAAACTGATGGCGTTCTGGTCCAATGCCATCGGTTGAGGAACCGATGTGAGTAGTAATTTTTCGTTCATTAAATAAGTCGTTTAATGTAGAAACACCATCGGATCTACTTTGGTAATGAACCGATGATGAGCCTACATACGGTGTTTGATATTTGATGTCGTTTAGGGTTTAATGCCATCTCCTATGTTAATTGACCGAGGGGAGTAGTAGCATCTTGAAGGATATTTGAAAAAAAAAATTGAATTTTTTTTTACATATATCTGTTTACTGAATTTTAAAGTGATCCTGGTTAGTTATTAGTTTGAAAAACTGTCATAGATCTTCAAAATGTGCTCCTGATTAAAGGTCTAAAAGTGGTTCCGGTAAAAGAGTTAAAGTTGTTAAAGTAGAGGTTAAAATGGAGGATATTGAGAACCACACATAAATGAGAAGTTTTTATGTTTTGCAGGATTCGTTGAATTGGTTTACAGAATTTAGTATTAAAGTTTACCGACTTCACTCTATTAGCTTACAGTGAATTTTGAAAATATCAAGGGATTTTTGGGAGTTGGTGTCCGGGGACTGCTGCTGCTTATATTAAAACTTCAGCAGAAAAACACTTCATTATCGGCTCAATTTGTAATTCATCATTGGTTTCCAAACTAATGCCATTAGCAAAGGTATACAATCGGGAAACACTTCTCACTTATGACATCAGCGTAGAACCTATGGTGTTGAGCACCTATGTCAACAGTTCAAACCATCCCACGGACAGTGTTGAGTACCCAATGTCATCAGCTCGAAGTGATGGACAGATGGGATAATAGTTGTTTTGTCATTAAATAATCCGTTGAATGGAGTAATTCCATCGGGTTGAAATAACGAACCGATGGTGTTGCTTCAAAACAGTGTTAGGGCATTCAATTCTATCTCTTGTGTCATTTACACCATTTGTTTTGTTTCAGTTAGCGTTTGACAGGTCATAGTTAATTTAATTTCGTCATCTCTTTTTTAGTTTTGTCCGTTGGTTATATATATAGGAATGGGCTAAGGTGTTTTATCAACCACAGAAATGCTCACCTGTTTGTTTCGTTTTGTTTTATAGGAATGGGCTAAGGTGTTATATAAGAATGGGCAAACATGTTTTATAAAATACCTCGCCTCTTGTATCGGTTTTTTTATAGAACCAATATAATATATGTCCGTTCTTAGGGTTTAGGGTTTAGGGCTCCTAAACTCGGGTTTTTTTGGCAGAAGCCTTGTTTTGTAGCCAAGAAGTATGAAAAATTTGATAAAAATAATTTGTAAAATTAATTCAGATTTGCCTTTTTTTGTACTAATATTTTGTTTTTCTATAATGAAATACTAAAGGCTGAAAATAATGTGAATGGAAAAGTTCATACATAAATTTGGGGCTTAATTGACCATTATATTCTTCTTGAAGAGCCACTGGAAGATCAAAGTGGTGAAAGAGTTTCAAACATATTATTTCAGAATTAAAAAATTCAGAGAGTGAACATGAACTTCGGCCAATAGCTAATAAAAGGCACTTTCTGATCCTTGACATCTGGCACATGGTAGTTGATGTCAATAAATTACAATCGTAATAGAAGCAACTCTGGTTTTCAACCCCTAAATGCACAACAAAAGTGTTTACAATTGTTTATACTTAGCGCAAAATGTCATTAAAATTTCTTTTCTAATTAATTATGGAAACATTCAAGTTAAATAATTTGTCAAATAAATAACATATACAATTAGTAGAGTTTTAATCCAAGTAATGTTAGTATAAACATTTCAATAGTACTTTCCAAAATAGATATTCTCACTTATCATATGAATAATTCCTCCATTGGTATCACTGAAGAAAAATATATAATATAATATAATATTTGATGGGTCCACAGCACAAAAGAGGATGATAATAACAATATTAATAATAATAATAATAATATTAACAATATTTTGATATTAATAATAATAAAGAAATAATTATTATCATAGGGAGTGGATTCATTAATTGGCAATGGATTATAGTTTGATATAACCTGTTATATCATATATAACACTAAAAAATAACTTAAAATTTTGAATCTAGCATGTAAAAATATTATTATTATTATTATTGGTGGTTTAATAATAATAATAATAAAATATACCAACATGACAGAAGGGATCCCAAATGCTAGGCTTCCTGCCATCTTTTCCTGCTGCTCCTACCTCCAATTTCAAAGAAACAAACATCACTAATTCGAACAAATTTTTTTTTGTCAATGCCTCCGCATTCATTATGGATCCGTATCCTCCTAGGTACCTGACTCAACACAATTGAAATGGACGGCCCAGATTTACTCACAGCCGGTGCTTTGAGATTCGTGCCAAGTTAACAAGATCAATTCTGGGCCGTCCGATTCAATTGTACACAGTCGGCTAACCTGAGGGGATGTGAATTCCATTAATTATCTAATCTATACTGAGTTTTGAAATTCA
Organism: Carex rostrata; assembly: GCA_964058875.1. Lineage (NCBI taxonomy): Eukaryota > Viridiplantae > Streptophyta > Magnoliopsida > Poales > Cyperaceae > Carex > Carex rostrata. The sequence continues at coordinate 815,748 of CAXKVT010000170.1, forward strand.
AATTCAGGTCCCCTTAGATATATTAGTCTTACGACTCTTATCTGCTTATTACTGTGTATATATCATTTTCCAAATTATTGGTTCTCCCTACCATATGCTGGAACCAGACTTAAATTAGTTTAAATAAATCCAACTCTTTCAAATAAGAAAAGAGAAAGAAAGAGAAACCTGGTAATTAAGCAGAGGAGAGAGTGCAGAGGAGAGAGAGAAGGGGATTGGGAGAATTGGTACCTCTTCTGATCCATAGCAAAAATAAGAACTGCTCTCTTCTTCTTTGGTTTTTTTTTTTTGGCCCCTCTTTGGCAGTCAACTTGAGTGGGAACTGAGCAATAACTCAAATGAGCCAGTGATATTAATTTATTGGAAAATAAGTTGAGGTCAAAACTCTCTGATGCATTTTGATATTCTGTGACCATTTAGAGGCCATACGTGCAACAAGTCAATTTTAAGGAGTCTGAATCTACTGAAGTAACTCAAATTAAAAAAGGCTGGGAAGGAATTAGCTCATGTAATTTGTATTATGCAAATATGATATTTGAATAATGTTGTATTATTATTGTGTTATTTAGTATTTTCATACTGTTGAATTAATATTTATGGCTAATTACATCTCCGAGCTGATTTTAAAAATATTTATTTTAATAAAAAAAACTACTTCTATAGGTTCTAAGTAGAGAACCGTCAGAAGAATTCAACTTCTTCTATCAGTTCCCAGATTAATAAATTAAGATGTTTTGAAAGTCAGAAGCTGCTTGTTATAATTCTCCAACCAATAAACTAATAAATGTGTTTAGTTTATATTAAGATTCGTTCTCATCTATATATAACTGATAATTAAAAGCCGAGTCGATGCATTAAGTTGACTTAATTAATCACTTTGATCGTTGGAGACTTAGAAGGAAGTTTATAAAAAAAAAATTAGTCATTTAATATTGATAACTTGTAGTTACAGGTGTCAATGGGTACGATACGGGCTGGGTGGAGAGATTTTCATAATCATATCCGTTATGATCATGAAAAAAAATCTTTACCTTTAGTTGCCTTTCCTAATACGGTACGGGTCAGGTAAACGGATAAAAAAAATGCCATTGGCATTTCGTTTTGTGTTTTTCATAAAATAGTTTTCAAAACAACTAATTTGTATTGTGAAAATTTAATAAAATATAGAACTTTATAGTATCATGTATTATCTTCATACAAATATATATCTATATAAAAACTGGTAAGATAATAGAAAAAAATTATCTTATATGAAAACTGGTAAGATAATGGAAAAAAATTATTACCCTTATACTCATACCCAATAACCTAAAGGAAAAAAAATCATATCCTTACGATACGGTACGGACCAAATAAACGGGTAAAAGAGTGCCATTGACACCCCTACTTGGAGTTCATCACGAAATGTCACATTCCCATGTGGAGCACAATACAGATCGTTGTTTCCTAACGGAGGGAGAGTGAGCAGCTTTATTTTACTTTTAGAATGACAATAAATATTTTATTAAAATAGGAAATGATAACTTTTATTTTATCGGTATGATAGAAGAAACTCAATCATTGATTGGATTTCTTTAGCTATATACTTTATGAGGATCAAACTGATAATTCGATTCTTTAAAAATGGTTTTAAGTGTTCAACCATGGCCATATAAAATCCGAATGTGAAATGATTAGTTGACTCGATTTCTTTACATTTCGGATTTTCTCTGATGATTAATTTAATCATCTGAAGTGCATTCAATATTGATTATAAACATTACGATGCATACATAATAGATGGATAAAAGTATATGTATACTCAAGTGTGTTCAATATTAATTATTTATATATGTATTTAAACAAACAAATGCAAAATTATTTATACATATATTTTTCTTTATTTGTAATCGAAATAACCATTTTAAAGAAATTTAAAATTGGTGGTGCTATTCTGAGGTCATAATTTCTAATATTGAGAGCTATTATTTTTAATGTTAGTTTTGTTTCTAATAAATATCTTGTTATGTTTACCTCGAATTAAATTATTGCTAGAAATTGAGAAAGCTAACAGATATAGTAAATTTCTGATTCATATTCTAAATAAAACTTTTGGGACATCTGACAGGTGATTTTATTTACTTATATTTTATGTGCCTAAAATCAAGTATTTCATTTGTCTAATTCATTTGTCTATTTCTTCAAGTGAACTCTAACATTATAAAATACTTACGAGTTAAGGCATTATATATCTAATTTTAAGAAGAAAATAAAGATCAATACACAACAAATAAAAATGATAAAAGTAAATATTATTACATAATATTACGTATATTGTTGGAAGCCCAAATAAATTTTTCATTATTTTTATCCTCAAAAGACATATACTAAAAATAATTTAAAATTCAGAATAATGTAAATTAGAGAGAATAAAATATGAAAAACTTACATATAACAATTTGTGATCTCATATAACCAATTTTTTTTTTTTATCAAAACACTTCATGACTTCGTGTAATTAATCAATATAAATTCTTGGTATTGAAAGTAGTACTTTTTTTCTTCAAAAATTTCATTCTTATTTTGCAAAGGTAATATTAATATATAATTATGAACTAAATCATAATCCTCCATATCAACCAAATTGTTATGGTACAAAAAAATTGATTTTTTCTAATATATTGGTGTAATTATGGTGTACATTCATTTGATATTTTGAAAAAAAATGCAAATGTTTAAATTTAAAATTTAAAATCAGTTTGATATTTGAATCAATTTCAAATTCAATTAGTAGTTTCTCACAAAGTCGTTAAATTACACTATTAAAAATTTAAAATGGTTAGATTAAGTGGTAAACATAATTTAAATTGGTTATAACATGATACATATGATATTTAAGAAATGAAAAGTACATTTACAAATTTAGTTTTTTAATTTTACAAAGGCCTGATATTTTCCTTACGATCAAATAGATATACTTTTCAAAATATTTCATACTACTCAATTGCATAATGATTTGATTGTTATGAAGGTTCTTGAATTATTTGGTACTATTATATTAGTTTTCATGATAGATTATAGTTAACACGTCTTATATGAATGAAAGTCATAGAAAATTAAATTTGATAAAAAAAATAACACACAATTTATTTATTTCCATAAAAAAAGGGCTAAACTGCTGGCAGGTATTCTATTATTAAATAGTTATCTTTGAAAACAATTTATTAAGTTAAGAACAAAAAAATCAAGAAAGCATTAATTAGGGGCAAAGGTAAGGGTAAAAAAAAGTTGAATTGTGCATGCCCTGAATATTTTAAAACAAATATTTAAACAATGTCCTAAAAATAGCACTTCTCATTTAATATCGCAATCACTGTCTTGTACCAGTATACAAAAGGAAAAAAAGAGAAAAGAAAAATAATCTACGTAAACACAAAGCTTTATTTCCTTTTCTCTTATTCAATAGTCATATTGTATATAAAACATTACAACTTTCGCCCACTAGAGAACATGCTGAAAAGTAACTAACCACTATGCCAACTATTCCTAAAATAACAATGCTAAAAAAAAACAAATGCCAAAAATAACTAATCCATTTTATCTTTTTGAGAAAAATAACTACTCCATCTTTCAAGTCTGAAAACTGCTTCTAAATCAGGAGATGATCTAAAAATATTTTTGAATTAATTTTACCATTTTGTTTTATGTTTGCCAAACTATCTAGAAAACACAATTGAGACGGATTTAATTTGTTCTAGTCGAGAGCAAACATGACAGCTACGATAGCATACAGTAATCGACCTCTACCTCTATACAGATATATGTTTAATTGTTTATTTATAGCAGATCCGACGCAGAGATGCCAGCTTTTTCTTCAAGTCATCCATCTCTGAAGAGGACTCAGGGCCCATTGTCGATGGAGGAGCAACATTACACAAACTAGGACCAGCGACCATTTTTGCCTTCTTGTTAGTTGCAGCTATATGGCCCTTAGGAGCTGAGGATAACTGAGAAGCAACATCCACCCCAATCTCAGTTTCTTCCTCCATATTATCTTTGTCGAGAGTATCGTCGATCGTGTCCGCTATCATCTCAATCGTCGTTTCAAGCTGCGTTGACTGCTTCTGAAAGACCTTCATGATCTTTAATTGCTTGGCAGGCTCCATTAGTTTGTATATGGCAGCCATGGCTTTTTTGGCACCTTTCATACCAGTTGAAATTGAAGTTGTAGCATACATAGCCTTTGTATGGACAGCAACACCTCTGATCTGTGCGCGAGTTCCTTGCAAATTTCTAATTTGTTGTCTAAGCCGTACTAGTTGGCGTGCCAATATACGAGTAGCTGCCTCATTGCCTGGTTTTGCAGCCTTTTTTATCTCAGCCACAAGTTTCTTCTCCTCCAACTGTAGTGATGCAATTGCTCTCTCGACATTTGTTGTGGCAACGCTCATCTCTCTTCTGCTCGTCGTTAGAACTTCTTTGGCTGACACTTTTTTCTTGAAGATATTCATGATTTTTCTCTCTTGTAGAACCAATGGGGGTAAGCTCAATATATAAGTGTAATATTTCCAAAAAAAGACAATGCGATTCCATGAATAAATACTACAAGTTTCCAAAAATAAAATACTCATTATAGAACATTGTAAAAAAGAACTAAGCTGTACTATACCAACTATAACTAAAATAACTATGCCTAAAATAACCAATGTCTAAAAACTGCTTCAAAATCAACTCAACTTATGCGCAGATCATCTAAATATATAGAAATTTTAAACAAGGGCTTCTATAAATTGAATGTTGGCTTTGAGAAATAATTACAGCAAACCAACAAAGTATGATGGATCAAAGCTCAGTGATAAATTAGAATAGGCAATATTCCTAATTCTCACTAGTGGAAAACATAGCATCAGGATCGGTTATATACCCATATTAGTAACGGAATACAACCGTTCCTGACCAGGGCGATACAGATACAAAACTTAATTTGGATCGGTTATTCAACCGATCCTAAAAGTTAGTATCTGGATCGGTTGTTGTAAAAAACCGATCCAGATAGTGATTTTTAGGATCGGTTCTACAGGACAACCGATCCAGATAATTGATTATCTGGATCGGTGCTTAGTTTAGAACCGTTCCAGATAATCAATTATCTGGATCGGTCCTCCTTTAGAACCGATCTTGATATATATTTTTGATTAATTGTTTTTTAAAATTCAGAAAATAACTATCAGGATCGGTTCTTACATAAGAACCGATCCAGATAATTGATTATCTGGAACGATTCTAAACTAAGCACCGATCCAGATAATCAATTATCTGGATCAGTTCTCCTTTAGAACCGATCTTGATATATATTTTTGATTAATTGTTTTTTAAAATTCAGAACATAACTATCAGGATCGGTTCTTATGTAAGAACCGATCCAGATAGTACCTATCAGGATCGGTTATTACATAAGAACCGATCCTGATAGCTATCTAGATCGGTTTCTTAGCTAAAAACCGTTCCTGATTCTTTATTGAATTTAAAAAAAACATTTTTTATTAAATGGCCAGCTTCCATATTTATTTAGCTGGCCAACATGCTAATTTATCACAATCCTAAATTATCAATAACTAAAACACATCCTAAATTATTTATCAATAAAATACATCCTAAATTAATTATATATCATACACATCCTAAATTATTACACAAAATTCATGTTCATGCAAATTCGGATAAAACACCCCTAAATTGTTGTACTTTTTCTCGGCTTTATCTCTTTCAGCAAAATTTGGACCCACATTTGGCGAAAGTCGGCCAAGCGTTGTACCGTATATTTAGCGGGAATATCCTGCAATTTTAGAATTTAGAAGAGCATATACAATTAAATTGTGTATTTTATTATATTTGAAGCAATCATTGTTATTTTTGAAAAATTTATAAATGCATATATACCTTTAATTGCGGAAAAACATCGAGGAATTCCTTTATTATGTCTTGCATGAGCAACATGGTATAATATGCACATTCCCAGCCGGCTGGTTGTTGTGGGCACTATATAACAAGTTTCAAAAAAATAAAATGTTTGTATTACGAGCATATATACAAATAGCTTACATGTATATTCACAAATGTGTGCATCTAGGTCATTATAATCATATCGCAATAGAAATTATTACCTTGCAATCGTTACGAACCGTTAAAGAAGTACCCATTGATCTCATGAAGACGCTGTTGAAATATGAAGACATTGAACAATCAGTACTTACGAGACATATTTTAAAATGATAATATAATAATAAAATTATTAGTATTCTAAACAAACGTAAAATTTAGGAAGGCACTTACTCCTCGACAGCAGCAGTGATCATTAGCATTTTTTTGCTCTTCTTATCGGAATCGTACACGTACAATGCACGTTCTTTTGGCATAAGCACGGCCAATATCCAATGATTTCTGCATGTTAGGTTTTTAGCATGTCATATTAATCAATTTATATGAATTGAAATAAATATAATAAAATTAGAATATATATATATATAACACTAACATCTGATGGTAAGGTATGAAGATCAATCTCTTGTCCTGATTTTCTCGGAGTGCTTTCCCTATGTATTGAAGAACACGTCCTCGGTCATCATTCATCAGATTGGCATTCGTTCGATTGGGGTCCATGAAACCAATCTGCTCATCGGGATATTCCTCCTTGAGGTATTTGTGCCAATACCTACAAAATAAAGATATAGAGGTGATATCAATTTTGTGAAATTTGAATTAAAAGTACTAAATTCTACAATTATTACGAATATTAACTCACAGCATCCAGATCTGAATGACTGGTACAGTGAGCCACTCCTGTGGTGAAAGCAAGGCTGCATAATCATCTGCATAGACGCATATGGAGTCATCTGAACAAAAAAGATCAACTGGCGGATCGATTTTGATTGGACTGCCATCTAGCTCCAAAAACCGATCACGAAGATGCTTGAATGTCCGTCCCATCTTGTCAAAATTGATACCATCAAATGCCGTGCAGTGACTCGTTGCTTTCGGACCTCCAGGAAGTACTAATTGTTTGACTGGTTCCTGCAAAATTTCATAATAAATAGAAATAAAATTCAGAATCAATTATAACTCTATCACATAGACACTAATTCGGAAGTATAAGAACTTGTAATAATAATAGACCTCAGCTGAACCTATCAGGATCATGGGCATCGGCCATGCAGTGAAACTGCTGAGGACATCCTTTAAGGTTTCCTGCTCGCCATTTGGTACAGGTAATGGGTGGTCTATAAAGTCCGCATCGAAAATACCATCCACCATTACTCTTGCATGGTCGGGCGGCATCGGCCTGCTGTGAATTGTTCCACCGGGTGCAACTGGAACATGAATTGTCCCCATGGCCACTTGAATAGTGTTCCCATTGACAGCTGCCATGAGTCTGCAGCTTAGTTCTGTCTCCTGTTCAAATATATTTATTTACTTGAATAAACTAAAACGTATGAACACTAGAACATGTGATGAAAAATAAATTAAAATCCGAATATTATTGAATTTGAATTTGCTTTACCTCCGTAAACTCGGAAAGATCTGAAATTGGTTTGACTGACTGGCAGCTGCTCTGAATGGCTGTTGGGGTAAACGACTTCTCTTGTTGGCCCATTGTCTGCTGAAGCAAAAGGGCAAGTTCAGACTTCATTTCTTGCCTCACTTCTGCTCGTATTCTCTCCTCTATTCCTCTTACTTTCTCCTCCACTTTTCTATCCACTCTCGCTTCAATTTCTGCTTCAGAACTCGAGGGAGCGCGTCTCCTCCTTATTGAGTTCTTCTCATATGTTTTTTCTGATTGGAATCAAACCTCCTACTCCTCTCACCCTCCCAGGATGTTCCGTATTTGGCAGAGATTTTCCGAGAACATCATCGTATCGTTCGACGTCCAACAAGCTTTGTTTTAGAGCCGCCTCTTGTTCTTCCTGAAATGAAGTCTTGTTATAACGTAATAAATTAAAGTTGATATTTCAATGAATGACCATATCTAAATCCTCACAATTTTCTTGATGACCGGTACGTATGTTTCTGGATAAAAGCGTTCCTTGGTCTCCTTATCGAGCTTTTGTCTTGCTAGTCTCCAGGTGACGTGCCTATGCTCAATCGACATATCAAGGACCTCTTCTGGTTTCAATGGACTTGTTGTTGACCCTTGGGAAGACGGATCACTAGATGCTTTCTCATCTGCAATCGCCTGCATAGCATCTGTAAGCCTACTCCGGAAACCCTCACCACTGTAACCTCTAGATCCTAAGAAATGTCGATACTCGTTTTTGGCCTGATTCTCCTTTCCAATCTTGCTGGCAGTCTACAATGTCAAGAAATTCATTGTAGGTCTTAATTATAAGAAAATTTGAATTCTTACTTAGAGATAAGGTAGGTGGTCCGCAGAAATAAACATACCTCAAATTCCTCCGTCTCTCGGTACTTGACAAATACCTCCCAGTCTTTTTCTTCCATATGTTGCTTTGCAAAATCAGGGGTCTGACCCGCGCGCCACACTTTAGTCATCTCTTGTCGCCACTTCCGGTGACAAGTAGCCATTTTCTGATAATAATAGTCCCTCACCTTTTCGTCCTCTTCTATACCCCAGTCCAGCTGCCAAACAAAGAGAAATCAAAATTTAGAGTTAGTTAATATCAAATGAAAGGTTGTCAACTTAGTACCATGTTATTTACCTTCAGCGTTTCCCATATCTTCAGCTTGTTCTCTTTTGGAACGTCTTTCCAGAGTTGGAAACTTATAGGAACATGCTTTCTCACCAATATACCGAATTCCGTTGGAAAAGACGTTGTATCCCGAGTAACAATCGGCATGTGAAACTTGTCAAGTTCCAACTTTTTGCCTTTCTCGTTAAACTTCTCCTTAATTTGGTTAGGCCCTCTTCCTCGTTTCTTAACCGAGCCTGACCCACTATTGCTTTCCATATCTGAATTTGCAAATAGGTTAACAATATAACAAGTATCAAAATTTGCAATTTCTAACAATTTCTAATTATCCGAGTTTCTAAATTCAATTTCTAACACTTTCAAACAAGGATCTAAATTGGCAACAAGTTTAAATTTGCAACAATTCTAAATTTTTTGACATACCTCTAAATGCACAAGTCTAAATTTGCAACAACGAGTTTCTAAATTCACAAGTATCACCTTTATTTAAGCATATACACAAATATCATCTTGATTTAAGCATCACAAGAATAAACCCGAATTTGCAAACCCTAAACCCTAAACAAGCATACACATTCACAATTATACAATTATCACAAGAATATAACCGAATTAACCCGACAATTATTTCGATTTGTAAACTACTTAAATAATTAACTAAAACCCGAATTAATCAAAATACATTCACAATTATACACTTTAGTCAAAATAACCCGAATTAATCTAACAATTCCTTAAGCATACAACATACGTTCACAATTCTTTCGGTTTGGTAACTAAATAATTAACTAAACCAATTATTTATACAATTAATCTAATAATTACCCGAGTTGAGAGGGAGAGGGAGGCGGAGGAGTAGAGCCGACGGAGGAGAAGAGCCGACGGAGGAGAAGAGCCAACGGATCGCGCGAGGAGAAGAGCCAACAGAGGTAACGGCTAAGGAAGGAGGAGGAGACGACTAAGGAAGGAGGAGGAGATGGCTAAGGAAGGAGGAGGGTTTTTAGGAGGAGAGAAAATGAGATTTGAATTTCGGATGGACGAAATATGTACCCAGGACTATCAAGAACGGTTGGTAAGTTAAGAACCGTTCCTGATAACTATCAGGAACGGTTCCTAAGCTCGGAACCGTTCTTGATAACTATCAAGAACGGTTTCTAGCTTAGCAACCGTTCCTGATAGTTAAATGTATGATTTATTTGAAATAATATTAGGAACGGTTCTTAAGTGAGGAACCGTTCTTGATAGTTATTAGGAACGGTTCTTAAGTGAGGAACCGTTCTTGATAGTTATTAGGAACGGTGCTTAGCTTACCAACCGTTCTTGATATTATTTTATATTTGTGTGTTTTATTTTTTAAAAATTACTTTAGTATAATACTTAATTTGAAAATTACTTTAGTACATAATCTATTTTAAAAACCTTAATAGCTTGAAAATTACTTATAACATGGAATAAAATAAGCTACTTAAAAATTAAAAATAAGCTAATAAATTACATATAACATGAAAAAATAAGCTACAAGGAGTGTTTTCAGAATAACTTGCATGATTCCCATCGTCCGGTGTTTCAATGCATCCTGAAGAAAAAAAATCAATAAATTTCTTAAGTCAGCAATATTAAAGAAAATTATATCACATTTTTATATTTTTGGACATACCAATATTAAATGTATGACATACCAATATTATGACTTGCCAATGGGAACTTCTTCAACCCATTCTCCTTCGTTATGATCGATGCGCATGTGCCCTGTTTCATTATCCTCAGTGACTGGATGTAAAGATACCATGCCAGTAGAAAACGGTGGTATCTCATCAAAATGATCGTATGCTTCTTCGTCTTCCACATTATCAATTCCGATGATACGTCTTTTTCCAAAGAGGACAACATGTCTTGAATGATCGGCCGGATCAGTTACGTAGAACACTTGCATGGCTTGTCTTGCAAGTATAAATGGTTCATCCTTATAACCAGCCTTCTTAAAATCCACCAAAATAAAACCATCGTCATCGACCTTAACCCCCCTACGGTTATCGACCCATTTGCACTTAAATAATGGGATCTTAAATCTTCTGTAATCGAGCTCCCAAATTTCTTCAATGAACCCATAATATGACATCGATGCATGCGATGGTCCGGCACCTTTAGGATCTGAAAAATCAGTCGAAACGGCAACTAACGTCACTCCACTGTTTTGCACGGTACTCTTTGAATCTTGATTTCTTGTGTAAAATGTGTACCCGTTGATGTCATATCCTTCGAAGGTGCTCACAACATGGACTGGACCAAGAGCCAACAATTTGACTATTTCTTTAACGTTTTCTCCCTCCGTAGCTTGCAAGACTCTACGGGTAAACCATTCTTCAAACTTGCTATTGTGTTCGCCAATCAACCACTTGTCGGATTTCTTAGGATTCTGTTGCCGCAAGATAGTCATATGCTCGTCCCAAAAAGGATGAACGTCAGTGAGGTGTTGCAAAACATGGAAATGTGCTAGTGACATCGTTGTACTATCGGGCACGAATAATTTTGCACCGGTAGTGCCTACCCCGTGAAGTCTACCCTCGTGCCGAGATTTAGGGATGCCGATAGCTTTGGCATCATCCATATAATTAGTACAAAACTCAATGACCTCTTCAGCAGCATAAGCTCTTACGATGCTACCCTCAGGACGATATCGGTTCCTGACATATCCCTTTAACAATCCCATGTATCTCTCGAACGGGTACATGTACCGCAAGAAAACAGGTCCACACATCTTAATTTCTCTAATTAGGTGAACGATTAAATGAACCATGATGTCAAAAAAAGACGGCGGAAAATACATTTCAAGATGACAAATAGTGACAACAACCTCCTTCTGCAGAGCATCTAGCGTATCAGGATCATTTACTTTGCAACAGATGTCGTTAAAGAAAAAACAAAGCTTAGTGATGGTCTGCCTAACACACTTTGGCAATATGCCCCGAATTGCAACAGGAAGAAGCTGTGTCATTAAAACATGACAGTCGTGAGACTTCATTCCTGTCAATTTTAAATCATCAAGTGAAACTAGGTTCTTAAAATTCGAAGAATATCCAGATGGAACTTTGACACCATGAAGGCATTCCAATAAGCTTTTTTTCTCTGCTTTTGATAGCGTATGCATTGCGGGTTTTAGATATGTACAAGTTTTTCCTTTTTCTCTTTCCTTCTCTGCTGGTTGTAGATCTGGCCTTATGTTCAAGAATTGCATGTCTTTCCGAGCATTAATACCGTCCTTAGTTTTACCCGGAATATTCAATAATGTTCCAACTATGCTATCACACACATTTTTAACCACATGCATCACATCGAGACAGTGTCGAACCTCTAAGTGCTCCCAGTATGGTAAATCCCATAATATTGACCTCTTTTTCCAACATATTTTCGGAGCCCCTTTCTTTCTCGCCACCTTCTTTTTAAATTTACCCAATTGAACTTTCAAATCTCTCACTCGCGAAAAAACTTGTTTACCGATCAATGGATAATTTGCTCTGATATTCTCGGTCTTTCCATTGAATTCTTTCTTTCTCTTTCGGTGTGCGTGGTTGGCAGGAAGAAATCTACGATGACCCATGTACACGTTTTTAGAGGAATTAGGTAGCCGCACATCGACTGTATCATCCAGGCAAACAGGGCACGCTTTCTCTCCTTTGACACTGTAACCCGACAAATTTCCATAAGCCGGAAAATCATTAATGGTGCAGAAAATCATGGCCCGTAAAGTGAATTTCTCCTTGTTGTATGCATCAAATATCTGCACTCCGGTTTGCCATAATTCTTTTAAATCCTCGATCAATGGCGCTAGGTACACATCTATGTCGTTCCCGGGCTGTTTGGGTCCTGATATGAGCAAGGTCAACATGATGTATTTGCGTTTCATACATAACCAAGGAGGAAGATTATAAATGCACAATAGAACCGGCCAACTGCTATGCTTGCTGCTCATGCTACTGTGCGGATTAATTCCATCTGCACTCAGCCCAAGCTTTAGATTTCTAGGATCACGTCCGAATTCGGGAAACTCTCTGTCAATATTCCTCCACTGAGGAGAATCAGCGGGGTGCCGTAATTTTCTGTCTTTTTTCCGGTTATCGGCATGCCAACGCACTAATTTCGCATCTTTAGCATTTGAGAACAAACGTTTGAATCTTGGTTTCACGGGGAGGTACCACAATGCTTTTGCAGGAGGTCCTTTATTCGATTTACAATCATCACTTTTATCACTGGCTCTCTGCTTTGGTTTGTAACGTGATGCACCACATTTTGGACACTCGTGAAGGTCTCCATACTCATTTCGATATAATATACAATCATTTGGGCACGCGTGTATTCTTTGAACTTCCAAATCCACTGGACAATATTTTCTTTGCTTCGTAAACATTGGGTGGTATCTCGTTTCCTTCCGGAAGCATTTCTTTTAAAGTTTTTAATAGCTCAGTAAAACTTCTATCACTCCAACCGTTAGATGCTTTAAGGTTATACAATTTTAATACACCTTTCAATTTTGAAAATTTAGAACAACCAGGATACAATTCCTTATTAGAATCTTCGTACAAATTCTCAAACAAACAATACTGCTTATCATTATCAAAATCCTCTTCTATATCACGTAACATTTGATCAAAATTATCACATTTATCTACCACTGTATCATCATTTTCTTCGGTATGATACTCCTGTTGCTCAGTACGAATACCTACATCGGTTTCCAATCCCCGTAAGTCATTCCCCTCATCTCCAACGGTATGGTATTCCTGATGCTCAGTACCACTACCTATGTCGGTTGGAAAACTCTCACCATGCCATATCCAACACTTATATCCTTGCTTGAATCCACGACGGATTAAATGGCTCCTCACTTGGTTCGGGTTGGAAAATTTTTGACCATTGTTACAATCACGACAAGGACACGACATCATTCTACTCCCCTTATTCGCCATATCTTCCATAGCAACTCTGATAAATTCCTCGACACCTGTCGTATATTCATCCGATAGACGTGATGTTTCGTACATCCAACTGCGGTCCATCTGCAATTATAGTAGAACACAATTAATTTAGAACAAGCTTGGGGTACTAAATTCTATTCACAATAGGGCATACATGGGGCCTGGTTACCATCCTATCCCACTCTTTGAATACTTCGTCTCAGTAGTGACCACGTGTTAGTCGTGTTTTAGTATTTAAGAAAATTTCGGCAGCATTTCCCCTCAGTTCCCCGAGTATTCGGGGAACTAATAAGGAGAAATGCTGCAGAAATTTTCTTAAATACTAAAACATGACTAACATGTGGTCACATCCTAATTGAGACAAAGTATTCAAAGAGCAGTCCCAAAACGGGGACTATTCAAAATTAATCCCTAATGGATTAATTTTGAACGGGTATCATGACCTAAAGGCATTAATCATTCGGTTATGGCTCTTAAGACAATACTCTAGCTACATACTTAATACAAATCTATTTAGTATAGCTATCGAAATACACATTCATGCATAAAACTAATTAAAAATGAGTTTTATGTTTTACTTACAACTTTTTCAGATGCCGTACCGAGTGAGATGAAAATCGCTGCACCAAATCTCTCAATAATAGCCAAACTACAAAATTAAACCATCGGAACCTAATTAAGGGATGTATATATATATAACATATATATGATGCATATATGCTAGCTAGGGTATAGGGTATAGGGTTTAGGGTTTAGATGGGTATATATGAAAAGCTCATATATAGAATGCACATGCAAATATAATTATGTCAAAAGCTCATATATCTCAAAATTAATTTGCTAATCTCCATATATATACCCAAGCTTGAAATAGAAAATGTATAAAAACCTAAAAGAGAGATTTAGGGTTTACAAAATGAGCCGAATTAGAGTCTAAATGGTGCACCATCTAACATCAAACTTGAGAAAAAAGATGAATAAACCTGAGAAAAAAGGAGAGATAGCTTATTAATGACCAGTAATTAAGACAGCTGCTGCGCTAAGTAATGGAGGCGAGGTCTGAGGATGAAAGAAAGGCGATTATGTGATGAATCTGATTCAGGCAGAGCCTTTAAATGAAGTATCAGGATCGGTTCCTAGCTTAGAACCGATCCTGATACTATCAGGATCGGTTCTAAGCTAGGAACCGATCTTGATACTTTATAATTAGTATCGGTTCCTAGATTACAACTGATCCAGATAGTATCAGGATCGGTTCTAAGCTAGGAACCGATCCTGATACTTCATAATCAAGATCGGTTCCTAGCTTAGAACCGATCCTGATACTATCAGGATCGGTTCTAAGCTAGGAACCGATCTTGATAGTGCATGACCTGTGATTTTATTAGTTTTTAGTATCGGTTTTAGTTTTAAAACCGATCCAGATAGGTATTAGTATCGGTTGGTTAGTACAACCGATACAGATACACCGATCCTGATTCCAGTTTTTCCACTAGTGTCTCTCTCTAGGGAACGTCTTTAACGGAAAATGCAACAAATACCTTTGGTTTATTTATGGAATAATCATTAAACTTCCGTATTTAGACTTATATTTTATCTATTGAATGGTATATCTACATGCCAGAAATCAAAATTATAAATTACTTTTGACTTGCAAATGCAGGTTTTGTATTATTTGTTTCCTGACTTCTTTTAGTACATTTTTTTTCCTATATCAACTAATTGGGCCTGCTTAATGAGTCGGGCCGGCTCATGGGCTTTGAGCTGGGCTCTTGAATGAGCCGAATTGAGCTGAGCTCAATTTGAGTTGAATCCAAACTCAGCTCGAACTTGAAATAGAACATCATTCCTCTAACCGAGTCAATTTGATCCGAGCCGGGCCAAAAATAACCAACGATAAGAGGATCGCTTCCTGCCCGCCATCGGTTGAAACTAATGGCGTTCAGCTCCAACGCCATCGGTTGAGGGACCGATGAGAGTAATAGTTTTTTTATCGTTAAATAAAGTCGTTTAATGTCGAAACACCATCGGATCTACTTTGGTAATGAACCGATGGTGATCCTACATACGGTGTTTGATATTTGACGTCGTTTAGGGTTTAATGCCATCTCCTGTGTTAATCGACCGATGGGAGTAATAGCATCTAGAAGGATATTTGAAAAAAAAATATGAATTTTTTTTTTTACATATATCTGTTTACGGAATTTTAAAGTGGTCTTGATTAGTTATTAGTTTGAAAAACTGTTAGAGATCTTCTAGATGTAGTCCTAGACAAAGGTCTAAAAGTGGCCCCGATTAAAGAGTTAAAGTTGTTAAAGTGGAGGTTATTGAGGACCACGCATAAATGAGAAGTTTTTATGTTTTAGAGGATTCGTTGTGTTTATTTACAGGATTTAGTATTGAAGTTTTTTGACTTTGCTCTATTAGTTTACATGGAATTTTGAAAATATCCATAGATTTTTGGGAGATTGGAGTCCGAGACTATTAGCTACTTCCTATATTAAAACTTCAATAGAAAAACACTTCACTGTCGGCTCAATTTGTAATTCATCATCGGTTTCCAAACTAATGCCATTAGCGAATGTATAGAACCAGAAAACACTTCACCTATGCCATCGGTGTAGAACCGATGGTGCTGAGCACCTATGTCAACAGTTCAAACCATCCGACAGACAGTGTTGAGTACTAAATGTCATCGGTTTGAAGTGATGGACAGCTGGGAATAATAGTCATTTTGTCGTTAAATAATCCATTGAATGGAGTAGTTCCATCGGTTCAAGATAACGAACCGATGGTGTTGGTTCCAAACGGTGTTAGAAATAAACGTCGTTGGGCATTCAATGCTATATCTTGTGTCATTTACACCATTTGTTTTGTTTCAGTTGGCGTTTGACATGTCATTGTTAATTTAACTTTGTCATCTCTTTTTTAGTTTTTTGTCCGTTGGTTATATATAGAGGAATGGGCTAAGGTGTTTTATAAACCACATAAATGCTCACATGTTTGTTTTGTTTTGTTTTATAGGAATGGGCTAAGGTGTTATATAAGAATGGGCCAAGATGTTTCATAAAATGCCTCACCTCATGTATTGGTATTTTTATAGAACCAATAATATGTTCGATCCGTTCTTAGCGGTATACTGGTCAAAACCGATAGAAGTCTGACATTATGTATTTGTTGGGTTGTTATCATGAAAATTCTGTATAGAAAGAAAGGATTATAGAAAACCGGTACATTGGTCAAAACTGGATACAGAAGCTTGGGTGCAATTAGTCGCTTTGTTTTCTTAATTTAAATTTACAACAAACATTCAACAATTAAATTTTACTAAGATAATATTAACAAAAGAAGAAGACACACACATCATCATAATCAAAAGAACTTATCTAGCTATATATATACAGAACTACTACAACGTTCCTAAAATAAATACTCATAATTTTCCTACAATTAATAAGCACCCACTACATAACATGCTAAAAAAAACAATGCTTGAAATTACTAATTCAGTTTTAATGCGTCTAAAAAGTACTTCCACAGCCACTCAACTTATGCAGAGTTCATCTAAAAATATTTTCTAATTAATTTTAACATTTAGTTTTATCATTGCAAAACTGTCTAGAAAACTCTATTGAGGCGGATTTTGTTCTAGTCAAGATGCAAGGTCAAGAGCATACATAATAGCTATGATAGCATACAGAAATCGAGTTCTATGCAAATATATATTTAATTGTTTATTTATAGTAGATCCGACGCAAAGATGCCAGACTTTTCTCCAAGTTGTCGATATCTGAAGAGGACTCCTGGCCCACCGCCGATGGCGGAGCAACATTCTGGGGATTAGGAGTAGTGATCGTTTCATCATTCTTGTTAGTTGCAGCTATATGGCCCTTGGGAGCTGAGGATAACTGAGAAGCAACATCACCCCAATCTCATCCAGTACCTTCAAGTCAGTTTCTTCCTCCATAATATCTTTGTCGAGAGTATCGTCGATCGTCTCTGCTATCATCTCAATCGTCATATCAAGCTGCATTGACTGCTTCTGAAACACCTTCATGATCTTTAGTTGTTTGGCAGGTTCCATTAGGTTGTATATGGCAGCCATGGCCACCGTTCATATCATATGAAATTGAAGTTGTAGCATACATAGCCTTTGTATGCCAGGCAACACCTCTAATTTGTGCGCGAGTTCCTTGTAAATTTGTAATTTGTTGTCTAAGCTGTACTAGTTGGCGTGCCAATATACAAGTAGCAGCATCATTGCCGGGTTGTGCCATAAGTTTCCTCTCCTCCAACTGTAGGGATGCAATTTCTCTCTCGACATTTCTTGTGGCAATACCCATCTCTCTTTTGCTCGCCCTTAGAACTTCTTTGGCTGATACTTTCTTCTTGAAGATATTCATGATTCTTCTCTCTTGTAGATCCAACGGGGGTAAGATCAATATATAACTGTAATATTTCCAAAAAAGACAATGTGATCCCACAAATAAATACTACAAGTTTCCAAGAATAAAATACCCATTATAGAACATTCTACTAAAGAGCTAACCACTATACCAACTACTACTAAAATAACTATGCCTAAAATAGCTAATCCAATTTTGATACGTCTAAACTCTGCTTCAAAATCAACTCAATTTATGCGCAGATCATCAAAAAATAATTTTGAATTAATTTTTAACAAAGACTTCTCTATATTGAATGTCGGCTTTGAGAAATAATTATAGCAAACCCAAAAAGTATGATGGATCAAGGCCCAGTGATAAATTAGACGTATGAAACTTCCGCATTTAGATTCATACATTTCTGGTGTCACCAAAGTAAGTTATAACCACTTAAAATAGACATGTGATATTTTATGAGGTAATGATCTATGGGTTTTTTATGAAAAAAAAGAATATTTAAAAAAATATATTTACTATATGCAATTGTACAGGGAGGTAGGAATGTAGAAACTAGAAACTGTATTGGACGCTTCCTAGGCGCCTAGACTTTATATCATCTTATAAAGTAGCTTAAATTTTCAGTTTGGATTCAACCCTTAGATTGAATTGGCTCGGACAAGCTGAATACAAACTCAGATTTTGTGTTACATCATGGAGATCGAATTTTAATTTTTTAACATATTTCAAAATTGATATCACAAATTTGATTTATTATTTTAGTGCTACGAATAAAAACGGAAAGATACCTCCTTTTCGCTTCAATGATCCCCACTTGTGCGTTCAGTTGGTTTTCTCCAATGTCTTACTTGATCAATAGTACATACATTTCTGGTGTTGTATAAATAATATATACCTATTTGTAAAAAGAATGACAACTAATATTTAAGAAGAGAATAGCATATCTGTTGAATTAGATGGTTTGATACAATTAATCATTCGCTTTTAGATGTTTATGAAGAAGCCAGCGTGCACAAGATTTTCATTTAATCATATCAATTATGTTTTTCACCTAAGCATATATAGACATGATATATCCATGACTAAGAATCATTGATATTTTAGTCGATTTCCTTGTCCAAAATGTGATGATTAATTCATTATTTCCAGTACTAAAATTAAAGAAAAAGTAAAAGGAAATTGTGTTGTACAATTTTAGATCACTTAAACTACATGTGGGTGAGTTGGGGGGGGGGGGGGGGGACAATAAAAGTTTTTAGAGTTCTTTTTTTATTCTCCGTTCAAACTCGTTCATGTTTCTAACGATCTGTGATAAATTTTGAAATTCTAAAACTACGAATATCTTCCATGCAATTTTCTCTTTTAAAAAAGATCTTTGATGACGTACTTTCAGGCTCGTTATCATGCAAATATTTATACCACATCGTGTAAGTATTGCATCTGAAAGTATTAATATCAAGTATTGCAAATATTTATACTTATGCACTCAAGTATTTATACCTGTGAGATCAATTATTATTGTTAGAGGAATGTTTATGCGGGAATATAGAGTTACTACACCTTCATTAGAAAAAAGTTGATGCGGAGACGATTAGGGGACTGAAAAATGGGACGATCGTATGAAGCTACACATGCAAGTATTAATATCTTATTTTGCAAGTATTAATATCTTATGTTCCAAATATTTATATATATGAATGTTGACATGGAGATAAGTCCACAGGGACTGGAAAATAGGGAGTATATAATTAATTAGTGGGGACCACAGAACAACCTTCCATTATTGTTGTTGCGGGTATAATGCGGGTACTAGAGTGCGGGATGGAAATAATTATTCTAATTAAATAGTATAAAGTCTAACAAAACATTACATAGTTTATCAAGTCAATAAGTCAATCGAGTTGGGTGCAACTTGGATTCAACTCGTGAGACAATCAAGTCGAATTTGCAACTCTAGTTGTTGGCAAGTAATCATATACGTTATTCATCAAAGAACTCACCTTATATTTTATTCTATTATTTCGTGATTTTCAAGGCCATATATTATGTCAAATTATGCAAGAAGGGATGGTAGGCTGGAATGGTGTAAAATTATTGTCAAATTTTGCTGATACCGAGAGTGTTCTTAAATATTAATAATTGTCGTATATATATATACTGGTACAAATCAGATGGGGCCTAATCCTTTCTGGTGCTAGTAAGGTATTTCTCTCTTTTACCGCCCATGTAGGCTAAATTATTTTGTCTCAAATAAATATAAATGATCTATACTGGTACTATTTAAGAATATCTCGATGAGCTTCTTTTATTACTTTAGGATTCTTTCTTTAGTTGCTCGATTAAGAATATCTCAGTATATATTAGGCAATAACTTAACATATATAGTTAGTTACGCCAATATGCATTCCATTTTGTTATAAATTGGCGAATTGTGCTACTGTAATTGTATACAAGTGTACCATATTGGTACCTGCATGGTATTTTCAGGCAGCATGATGAGCTTTGAGAATCATATGTCACATTAACACATGTCAATGATAAGCTTTGACGGTACAACAAGGCTTCTCGAAAAAGCTAGTGAGAGAGATGGGAGAATAAAAAGGGAGGGGGTTAGAATTAACGGACTAGAAGGGGTAAAGGCTGTTGGGATAATTCAGTTTGCCTTACTGCACTGCCTTGTGCTAGTATGCAAAAAGAAGAAGAGAAGCATAATTTCTTCAATTACATAGAGATCAATGGTATTTAAAACACCACAACATTCCTAAAATAACCACTATGCGAACTATTCCTAAATTAAGTATGCCTACAATAAAACCAATGCCTAAAATAACTAATCCAGTTTTCATACGTCTAAAAACTGCTTCTAAATCAACACAACTTATGCAGAGTTCATCTAAAAATAATTTAAAATTAATTTTAGCATTTTGTTTTATCCTTGCAAAACTGTCTAGAAAACTCTATTGAGACGGATTTTGTTCTAGCCTGGATGCATGGTCGAGAGCATACATAATAGCTATGATATCATACAGAAATCAACCTCTATGCAAATATATGTTTAATTGTTTATTTATAGCAGATCCTTCGCAAAGCTGCCAGCCTTTTCTCCAAGTCGTCAACCTCTGAAGAGGACTCCGGGCCCACTGTTGATAGCCAAGCAACATTCTAGGGACTAGGAGTAGTGACCGTTTCAGCTTGTTAGTTGCAGCCATACGGCCCTTAGGAGCTGAAAAAAACTGAGACGCAACATCGAACCCAATGTCATCCAGTACCTTAAACTCTGTTTCTTCCTCAATATTTTCTTTATCGAGAATATCAAGATCGTCTCTGATATCATCTCAATCGTCGTATCAAACTGCGTTGACTGCTTCTGAAACACCTTCACGATCTTTAATTGCTTGGCAGGCTCCATTAGCTTGTATATGGCAGCCATTAGCTTGGCAGGCTCCATTAGCTTCACGATCTTTACTACTTTTTATCCATCTGTTATATTTTTAGGAATTTTTTTACTACTTTTTACATTTTTTTTTTGTGACACCGAATTACACTCTTCATTTTCAAAGTTTTTAAATTTCAAATAGTCGATCCAAACAGTTCAACATAATAGATATGTTAAAATGTGCTTGCAGATCAAATTTTACATTTTTTTTGAATTTTTTTACTATTTATTAAGATGGGTACAAAAATTCAATAGTTTGAATATAGCGATTTTGTTAAATACTTAATAAATAGTATAAAAATTCCAAAAATTGTAAAATTTGATCTGGAAGCACATTTGTAAATATGGAGAATAAGATGGACGATTTGGATTGGTCATTTGGACTTTGAATTGGTGATTTATGGCCCAATGCACAAGGATGCCTATACATTGCAATCAGAGAAAGAAAAAATTTTGCATTTACCGATGGAGATGCTCTATCTGTGAAGTTTAGAAACCCATTTGTGAAATAATTGGGCTAACCACAAAATTAACTCTTTGAATCTAGTGTAGGACAAGTCTTAACTGGATGGTTACTAATTTTAATAAGAAACCTCAATCATCAATGGAAATTCATGTATTGAATAGCTAGATTGATTAGAATTCAAAGCAAGTATATATGATTGTAGCCTAAAAATCTTAGGAATTCGTTTTTAATTAGTAATTCTCTTTGCTTAATGTTCAAATTTAGGAAACCATGCATCTCTGTGTGAATCGACAGTACCCCAATCATTTTAAAACACAAATTAATAATTAGTGACGGTTAGAGAATTTGAACAATTATTGGGTGTTAGAGAAAGCCGCTTCTCTTTCTCTGTTTTTGTATTCTTCCATGAAAAGACAAATGGGCTGGGCCCAATTCTTTTGGTTTTATGTACATAACACTTTCGTATCTAATATCATATATATGACTATGTTCAATTTGTATGTAGAAAATGTTCTTTGTATGGTTCACGGCAGCGGTGAAACAAGTTACGCTGCCAATAGCAAGCTTCAGGTGGGACTTGTAATATTTTATAATTAGTAGTTTAATTTGAACACGCTTATTTGATTGAATGACAAAATGTTAGTGTATTTTTCACGTATTAAAAAAATATAAATTTAATGTTACTATATATATCTTATTCATGTTGAAGAATAAGATTAGTAGTTAATTTGGATGCTAAATTGAGTTTCAAATTTAAAAAATTGATAAAATAAATACAGTGCCAATTTGTGACGTTAAAAAAATGAATATGCAATTACAAGATCGAGGCGTGTGAATGCTTCTCAATTTGCCTTGTTTGGCATGACTCTTCCAAAACCAAACTCAGTTAATGCATGCTTTTGTATTATATTACCTTTCGTATTTTTGAGAAAAATTTAAGGTCGAATTTTTATTCTCCTACAAATTTTTTACCACATTAAATATCTTTTATATAGGATTAATCTATCCAGATTTTGAACTTGCGACCCTTCCATATATAAAATATTGCTTAATTTTAGCCAATAATCCAAAGACTAGTTCTTTATTTCCGCAACAACTTTTTTGTTATTTGTAATTATGTTTTGATAATAATACCAGCAAATATATTTTAAGGGTTTTTCAAAGTACATCCATTTCATATTTTTAAAAATATTTTTGAAAGTTAGAAAGTACAAATTATATATAGATTTATACTTTCTTTCATCAGCAAAGATTGTATAAAATTTGAATTGATTTGATACTCGTATAAGCTTCCATTAGTAAAATTAAAAAATACCATAGAATTTTATCACATTATAAATGACTAATTAAATTTCAAATTTACTCAAACCATTGGGAATCAGGGACACATAATGGCACACTGAGCCTAAGGCCTCTTTTGGCCCAAAATTCTGCAAAGTCTACGGCCTCTTTTAGCCCAATACCGATAAGGCTTGTGAAACGAACTACTTACACATAAGCTTAGATTTCTATAAAATAAAGGAGATGGAAAATAGATTTGAAGAAAATGAGCTGTTTTTTTTTTCTGGGCTAACAACAAATTTTGTTCTCTTATTTTGACCCAAAATTACTGATCTGCTTGGTTACTAATTTTTCTATTGAAAGAAAAAACAATCCAAGTGAGATTAAATTTTATTACCAGTATCCATTAACTATTAACATCCTCATGATAGCATAAGAACAAAAAAAAAATGTTTCACATCACGGAGTGCTTCTCTTGATTTTGGGACGGGGTGTGACTGCTTGCCTAGTAGAGGCTTCGCCTGAATGCCACAGTTGATACTGAGGTTCAAATCGAAGGATGAACAATGTACCTTATTAATATCTGCCAAACAACAAGCTTTTTAATTATATACATTAATTGCCGATATAACAATCTCTTTTCTTTTTTTTTAAGATATAGAAAGAATATAATTAAATCTCCCATTTTTTTTATATTTCCAAGACATTGTCAATCGGAAATTACCTTAGTCACTACGTACAATAGAAGTTGGTGCTCTGTAGCAATCTGAAGAGATGGAAAATTGGTGTATAGAATTGGCCCCATTAATTATAAGTTTAAGGGGGTGACTTAAGGGAATAGAATTGGTGCATGTATAGAATTGTCCCCAGCATATTGAGCATTAGATACACAGCTCAAAAGATGTACGTGTGCAAATCCTGAAACTTCAAAAGGTTCCATGCATACAAATTACTGAATTAGTGTTAGAAAAAATTAGTATGGAGAAAACTTTGTAGACATTGTTCCATCGGTTCGGATTGAATTTACCTAGTTACGGCATTTATACCTGCGCGACATGTAACACATCATGATCTGTTTAAATATATATTTGTTGCCACAAATTAGAAGGTTTAATATTCGTTCGTTAAATAATTCATTACTGAAACTTAATATCATATTTTGAGATCTACTTCATTTGTTAATTAATTCCGTTGATGTAGACGAGTTGATCAGATCGCAAACAATTGCTAATTTGACAGATATATGAGATATATAATTGACGAAATCACGGAGTTTATTGAAAAGCAAGCCTTATTTGATCCAATTCGCCATCTCTTATTAAAATCAAACTATATATATTGTCATGCATCTCATGATCTCCAATCGTAAAGTCGACAATAGTTGACTTCACGTTAAATATGTATTCCATGTCTCATGCTCATTGATGCATGCATGCGTACAGATGGTACGTCTCACAAGTGGAAAACCACTAATTTGGATCGGTTAAATACTTACATTAGGATCAGACCTAGCGGTGATCCTGATCCAAGCAATATAAATGCGATCAACTAATTGGATCGGTTAAATAGGCGATACTAAAAGTCAGAATTAGAATCAGTTATTTGAAAAAACTGATCCAGATACTAACCATTAGGGTCGGTTGTTTACAAATAATCGATCCTAATAGAAACTTATATGGATCGGTTATTTGTAACAACCGATCCAGATTAGACCTATTAGGATCAGTTGTTACAAATAACTGATCCTAACGGTTAGTATTTGAATCGGTTTTTTCAAATAACCGATTCTGATTTG
Organism: Carex rostrata; assembly: GCA_964058875.1. Taxonomy (NCBI): domain Eukaryota; kingdom Viridiplantae; phylum Streptophyta; class Magnoliopsida; order Poales; family Cyperaceae; genus Carex; species Carex rostrata. The sequence goes on from CAXKVT010000170.1 coordinate 840,786, forward strand.
TTATTGTATTTATAAAAAAAAAAATTTATTTTGTCAGCTTCCATATATTTGCTAGCATCCTAAATTATAACACATCCTAAATTTTTTTTTTTTTCACAGTAAGAAGTAATCTTTGATATTTTAACTAAAACATCCAATATGATCCGAATCTGATATGAAATCCATTACAGTAATAAATATGATCCACATTCGGATCCTAAATTCTTTTTGGATATGTATCTGCATATAGTTCTTACAAAATCCTAATAGATTCGCATTTAAATTATAGTATAATTTGATCCTAGCCCTATCCATATATTGAATGTTTTCCTGCCTTGTAGTGTCAAAGTTCAAAATCAATTTAGAAATAAGAATTAATTATTCATACCGCGGCAATGCATGGATGGAAAATCAGAGCGGCCTGGTGAACCATGCGAGACAGAAGAATTTATACCTCCAAGCTTCAAAAATGGAAACAGCACTGCAGCCCCTTGAGAATCAGAGGGAGAGAACGGTGGCAGTGGCGGAGAGGGCGACGAGACTGGCAAAGAATGAGAGGGAGAGACGGAGACAGAGAGATTGGTCATCGACGGAGGAATTGAGAGAGAGATTGGAGGGGCGGAGAATGAGAGGGAGAGACGGAGACAGAGAGAGAGACGGAGGAGTTCAGAGAGATATAGGAGAGGCAGATCTATTTTCACTAAGTTAATTGAAAATGAGAGAGATTGAGTGAGGCGCAAAACGAAAATAAGAACCCTAGCTGGTTTTAGAATCGGTTAATTCCAAAAAACAGATCCTAAAAACAATCAGAATCGGTTATTTTAGAAGGCCGATTCTAATGTAGGCACCATTAGAATCGGTTGAGAATTGGATCTTGAGAAATTAAGATTAATTTAACTTTTCGTGCAAAGATTAATGATTAGATCGATAACTACCAGAACTCTGAAATGTCTGGTTTAATTTGCTAACATTTTTTTTTCTTTGCTTACTCTTTTTTTAAGACAATAATACCAAAAAAAATATATCTTGATATATAGTTGACAGTATTCTTCCTAAAATCAACTGCTTCACTGTGATCATTTTTTATTTTTTATACTTTGAATTATTAACATTATAAAGTAAAAGGCATAGTAGTTATAAAATTTTATATGCATTCATAATTCATTCATAATATTAGAAGTAATACATATATACAATACTATATTATACTGTTTGAAATTTCATGCTATCCACCAATTTGAACTGCTGTAGTGATGCTAAGTTTTTAATGTCTTTGGAACAAAATAATCAAGAAAATATTGTTTATGAGGTCAAATGTACTTCACAATCTAATAATTTATGCTAGAAAGATTCACATTTCTTTCATTGAACAAGCGTTTCATTTTTAAATAATTAGTTTCCTCCTGCTCTGTAAAAACAATTAACCAAAAACAACTATCATAGATTTCTTTTATGAATTTTGAGCCTTTAAGTATCATTCAACTAATTTTTTCTTTTATTATTATAAATCACATAAACTTTATGACCTATCATTGTTAGTTTAGCCTGCTTGTTTATCATAAGAAAATTACCTCATGTTTGCTTGGCAATCAAAAAGGTGTTGGATATGCCAAACTTACATCAAATTCTTTTTTTTTTCAAGAAAAATAATCATTTTACTTTTTGTAAGATGAAGAATTAGTAACATAATTATCAAAGCACAATAAATATTTATTATTGTGTAATAACAAATTCAATAAACCTTCAGTGCCATAAATGCTTATAGCTAGGTTTCCCATATTTTTGGATGTCTATAAAAGTAGTACTTCTGGTGCCTAGGTTTAATTATATGTTGTGCCAAGTTGTAGTGTAACATGATTGCATATTGTAATAATGACTAAGGTATATTTTTTTTTTTGTTAACTTAACTGGCATGTGTACGGTAAAAAAAAATTGTTAGTTTTTTTAATAAGAGTACGAGTAAAAGCTATTTTGTACTCGTTATCCTATAGAATAATTGATAAATATAAATTAATATATGATATTTTTTTATCTATGCTCGTATAATTGTATCATGTTAATTATTATGATTAGATCGATTTATACAATATTTTATATCATTTTATTTAATTAATAATTTATATCTTTTAAAATAGTGAAATAAAAAATTATAAATATTTTATGAAATTGCGTACATATGTGTTTATAATATTTGATTATTTCTTATATTATTATAAGTCATCAATTTATTTGATAATTACACATTATTAGTTTATTTTTATCTTAACGAGTACAGATATGAACAAGACAAATTTTATACAGATATGAATATTAAAATACTTCCATTCGATCCATACTATACCCATTGGCACCCCTAGGAATCATTTTACTGTTTGAAAAGTTTATTTTCATACAAGATAGGTCTTTTAAACCTACCAAAAGTCACTTAAGAACTTTTACCATTTACCATCTGCTTTAAGAAAAAGTAAAGTATTTTTTGCAAAATGCAGATTTAACACAAATTTTATATAAAAAAAAGAGTCACATATACCTAAAATGAATCGCACTAATTTGCAAAAAAAATATTCAATACATCAGGCACTAAATCAGTGAGGAATGAGGACAATAAATCACCATGTCTAATTAAGTCCTTTTTTACATTAAAATTACTCTCTATCTCTTTCCAATATTTTATTAATCCATTATTGAAAGATACTGTAAAAAAATCACAATAACTTAATTAAAAAGTTCCTCGAAATACAATTTGAATAATAGTACCATTTTCAATTTTTGAATTTTAATTTGATGGGTAACTTCATTTTCAAGTGTAATGCCATAAGTAATCAGTGTACTTTTGTTTGAAAAATAAAGAGAATTCTCTATAGAATAAATGCAGCAGTTGTTATATATAATCCATTTCATATAATTTGACGAGCTCCTCATTTAGTTTCCTCCAGTGCTCTATGTAATTCAGTTATAATTAAACCAATTAACCAGAAAACAACTATCATATATTATCTTTTTTCATAGATTTTGGGACAAAAAAACCCGGCCGGAGTCTCATTCAACTTATTGTCTTTTATAATTATAAAATCACATACAACTTATGACCCATCATTGTTAGTTTAGCCTGCTTGTTTATCATAAGAAAATTACACCATGTTTGTTTGGCAATCAAAAAGGTGTTGAACATGCTTAACTTACCTCAAATTCCTGTTTTCCAAGAAAAATAAATTTCAAATTGTTTATTAGTATGTAGAATTACTAATATAATTATCAAAGCACAATAACTAATTGTATGAAACATGAAAGCTTCAAGCTTTTAAATATTGTATATCGAAGCTGCAGAGGAAATTTCCTAGAGATCGATGTTAGTCTCATAGAAGCTACAGTGGAAACTTCGCAAAGAGGATATACTAATATATAACTCTTAATTGGTGGGGAACTTGAGAGTTTGATGGTTGTAAATGCATTGAATTTGAAGCTACAAAGGAAAATTCATTCCTAGATATCCATAGAAGCTACCTTGGAAATTTTCCAGAGAGGATATACATATATAGTTTTTAATTGGTGGTGTTTTGAAGTCTTGAGATAGACTGGCCACCGGATAAATGATGAATTGATATAGATAAACAAGCAATATATATCCAACTGCAACATATATATATATATATATAGAGAGAGAGAGAGAGAGTTTTCAAAAAATAAAGAGAGAGCGAAGACTTTGAAGTCAATCTATGGAGATGGTTTCCGATTTTTCGGATCTAGAGAGAGACTCTTACTGGAGGACATTTGTACACATTAGTATTATATATATATATAGAGAGATAGGCTAATGTGCTTCCATAAGCACTTGGCCCGAAGTCCTGCCACCCCATTTTTTATTTTTCAAAATCCAAATAGTCGATCCGAACCGTTCATCTTGTTCTCCATATTAATATCTGCTTGGAGACCAAATTTTACATTTTTTGGAAATTTTTTGCTATTTATTAAGCCACTTTGAAAATCGCTGATCCAACGGTGGCTTGCCAAACAGTAAAATCAGGGGTTCACCGTTGGATCAGCGATTTTCAAAGTGGCTTAATAAATAGCAAAAAAATTCCAAAAAATGTAAAATTTGGTCTCCAAGCAGATATTAATATGGAGAACAAGATGAACGGTTCGGATCGACTGTTTGGATTTTGAAAAATCGAAAATGAGGTAGCAGCACTTCGGGCCAAGTGCTTATGGAAGCACATTAGCCTATCTCTATATATATATATATATTTAAGACTATATCTCAGAGAGGGACCCACGTACATCAGGAGCAATGTAGGGGAAGAGAAATTACCTAGAAAATGAACCTAACCAAACATGGCACGCCTCTTCCCTCTCATCTTGTCTTAGAGTTCAAAAATAAAATGGAGCTCTACAAAGCTAGTTGTGTTTGTTTGATTGTAGCATCAACTCCTTCCTCATAAATCATTGTAATGGCACACAAAGAGCACCCAGCAATTGGGATTGACCTCGGCACGACTTACTCGTGTGTTGGAGTGTGGCAGCACGGTCGTGTGGAGATCATTGCAAATGACCAGGGAAACCGCACCACTCCATCCTGTGTCGCCTTCACTGACACTGAGCGATATGTCGGCGAAGCTGCCAAGAACCAAATCGACATGAACCCTACCAACACTATATTCAGTGAGCTTAATTAGCTTTTCATTATTTCTTTTGTCTGTTGTTTATGCTTATTATTTATATATGGAATTCCATTATAAATTACAGCTGTGAAGCGATTGATCGGAAGGCGATTCTCAGATCACTCTGTTCAAAGCGACATTAAGCAATGGCCGTTTGCTGTTGCGAAGGGTCCTGTGGACAAGCCTCAAATTATTGTCAAATACAAAGGTGAAAAGAAACAATTTTACCCCGAGGAGATATCCTCCATGATCCTTACTAAAATGAAGGAGATCGCTGAGACCTACCTAGACTGCCCTGTTAAAAATGCTGTGGTCACTGTCCCCGCATACTTCAACGATGCAGAGAGGCGTGCAACCAAAGATGCCGGAGTGATAGCCGGATTGAATGTAATGCTCATCATGGATGAGCCCACCGCTGCTGCAGTAGCGTATGGCTTTGACAAAATTAGCATTAGCAGTGACAAAACAATCGATGAGAAGAAGGTGTTCATCTTTGACCTAGGTGGAGGCACCTTTGATGTCTCCTTGCTTGTCATCAAAAATGGCGTCTTTGAGGTGAAGGCTACTGCTGGAGACACCCACCTCGGCGGTGAAGATTTTGATGACCGCTTGGTGAATTATTTTCTTGAAGAGTTCAAGAGGATGCACAACCTGGACATTAGTGGGAATCCAAGGGCTCTTAGGAGGCTACGGTCCAATTGCGAGCGAGCAAAGAGGAACCTCTCTTTCTCAACCAACACAGTTGTTGAGGTCGATAGTCTCTACGAGGGAATTGATTTTTCATCTCGCATCAGCCAAGCAAAATTTGAAGAGCTCAACATGGATCTCTTCATGAGATGCATGCAACTCGTAGAGAAATGTCTCGAGGATGCTAGCATGGAAAAGACTAGTATTGATGTCGTCGTCCTTGTTGGTGGATCCACAAGAATCCCTAAAGTGCAACAACTTTTGAATAACTACTTTGATGGAAATGGGAAAAAAATCAGCAAAGGCATCAATCCGGATGAGGCTGTTGCATATGGTGCCACTGTACAAGCTGCTAAGTTGAGTGGTCAGGGAAGCAGAGAGGTCGAAGACATGGTGCTCTTAGATGTGACTCCGCTCTCACTTGGTATAGAAGTTACAGGAGGAGTCATGTCCGTCGTGATTCCAAGGAACACACCAATACCAACAAAGAAGAAGAAGGTGTTTACAACTCACAATGACAATGATACTCGTGTCAAGTTTCCAGTATTTGAAGGTGAGAGAACCCAGACCAAGGATAATTATCTCCTCGGCAAATTCACCCTTTCGGGAATCACTCCGGCTCCTAGACACGTGCCCAACCTAGATGTTTGCTTTGAAATAGATGCCAATGGAATACTGAATGTGTCGGCGAAGGACAGAAGTAGTGGACATAAGAAGAAGATGATAGTAACCAACAAAGAGGCGAGGCTGAGTAATGAGGTGATCGAGAAGATAATTCAGGATGCTGAAAGATACAGGGCCGAGGATGAGGAGTGCCGTAGAAAGTATGAAGCCAAAAACTCACTAGAACGATATGCTTACCGTATGAAGAATGTCATGAAAAATAACAGCATCGTTGATACTTTACCATTCGTTACGAAAATGGAGATCGAAGATGCAATACAGGAGACCTTAAGTTGGGTTGAGGATAACCAATTTCCAGAGGTCTCCAAATCTGAATCAAGGATGGAGGAATTAAAGAGTATTTGTGCTCCACTTGATAATATATAAATTTATTAGAAAAGATGAGCTTTGTTTTCAATTTGCAATGAATTTTTCTGTAAGAGAAAAAGATTGGCACATGAAGTATTATGCTGTGCAATTAAGCTTTGGCATGGGTGGAACTAAAATTGTATATCATTGTTTTGCTTCAATTATAGTATATAAATTAGAGATCTTGAGATTAATTTACTGTCAAATTGTGGGTAAATTCATGAAACATTGACTTGACTTGTAAAGCACCCTGGAAATTACCTTTGAGAAGGACAGCTAGGGAGTTGGTCTAAATGGTTGACACAGCACCAAATTTGTTTGTTTCAATAAATGAATCGATTAATTATAATAAATAGATAATAGAGTAATGCAAGAATGGCACAAGATAATTAAGACGGAAGAATAAGGCAACACAACAGACAATCAGAGATGCTCTTATTTTTATTTTTGTTTGTGAGCGAAGAGATTCTCTTATTATTATTATTTTTTTTTAAGGTTTGTGATTTTAAATAACTTTATTGATAAGAAATGTATTTATATTTGATCAAATGGCCGTAATTTTTAAATTTATGTTTTTATTCTCATAAAATATAATCTAGTATTCTAATCGTCATCTCGCTCTATGACCGGATCAGCTTCTTCGACTGTCACCACACTCCGACGACAACCGGATCTACCTATCATCGTGCTCCAATCGAGATGCTGATCACTGTAATATTTTAATCGTCATCTCGCTCCATAACCAGATCCACTTCTTCAACCATTGCCATACTCCAACAACGACCGGATCTACTCACCGTCGCAGTTCAATCAAGATGTTGATCACCCTAACGCTATCTCGTTTCACAACCGAATCCGCTTCTTCGACCACCGCCGCACTTCGACGACAACCAAATCTACTCACCGTCGTGTTTATATGAAGATATAAATTCTACATACGCTCTGACAATACTGCACTTTCGGCTCTGATTGGCTCGCTCAGCTCCGGTTGCTCTCCTCTCTCATTCCCCTCATAAAATTACTAATTTAATTATCAAAGCACAATAAATATTTATTACTTCTACCGGAAACAATAATATAGTTTTTTTATTCCTAATAAAAATTGGAATAAACAGAGGAAAAAAATCCATAAACCATAACAGCCAATTTTTCTTTCATTTAATCTTCTTATCTGCTTCCAATGAGAGAACCTTTTCTATTTTGTAAAACCCACAAATATAAAAAAAAAATTAAATATGAAAGTAGTCATACGGAAAAAAAAATTAATAATAAAATAAAAATAAAAATAAAATAAACTTCTGGTAAAAATGTAAAAATCTCAACTGGAAGGAAAAAATTAAACCATGGGAAATAAAAACTAATAGCAGTTAAGCTTACTGAACTCATATACACACTTAATTTCTAATAAGGATTGCACTTCTTGTACGGGTATTTACGACCAGGTACCCGCAATTAACTAAATATTTCCTTCTTCTGAAAAAGGATTATTTACCAATAAAACCTGTTCAAGAACTTTTTACGAAAAAATACATAAACATATAGCTACCCATAAAAATATAATAACATATTATATATCAAGAACCTGACAACTCACAAGTTCAGCCGTCCCGAAATTTCTCGCTGCAATTAACCTCCAGTTTCTATTGCTTTCTTCATTTACTTCGTTCTCTTGTGAACCGGTTGAACTCGAATTCGAGCTTGTGCTCGAACTAGAACTCGAGCCAGCACCAGAATTACAACTCTCTGCAATTACATCCATTGCTCTAGCTCGCAAAACTGCTATATTGTTCTCCCCATCTTTCGTAATAACATGCAAACTCCCGTGAAATCCCGCTAGTAAAAAGGGCGCCTCGGAATCCGTGAAATCCCGTACTGGTACACGGCTAATTGCAACCTTCCACGTGTCCTCCTGGGAGTCATAACGCTTTATCGTACCGCTGTCTAATGTGCTAGAAGGTTCTAAGGCATATAATTCCCCATTAACAACTAACCCTAGTTTTGTACCTGCCTGCCGAGCGGGCCACCCTTCACCCATCCCAGCCGGCATTGGACCCCACGTACCGGTACGAGGATTAAACACCTCCCCTCCTATGTCAAAGAAAAACGGCCATGAATATAAACTTTGTGTAACAAATAATCTCTCTCTAAAACAAGCCATGCCAGTTGCTACCGGCTTGAGCACATCTGCCAGAAATGCTGCTGGTAAAATTTGTGCTTTAGTAAAAGGCATGTCAGGTACAGCATCCCAGGTACCAGTTACCGGGTCGAAAACCTCTCCTGACCTTAACGGGTTCAACCGCCCATTTCGGGCTCTACTAACCCCTCCTATCACATAGAGCTTTCCATCCAAAACACCCGTCTTGCAAAAAGCCCTCCCTGATCCCATGGGACCCACCTGATCCCATGAATTGCTGCGGGGATCATAACGCCAAACACAACTCAGAGCCAATGATCTAGCAAAACCACCTAACACATAAAGGCACCCACCAGCAGCTGCCACAGCACATCCACAAAACGGTAACTGTTCCCCTCCATCTCTTCTAAAAAACCAACCTCTGACAAAATCAGCAATGCGGATTGTGGATCCAATTACATTCCACATCCGCGACCCATTAGAGCCTCTTCTCAGTCTACTGTTTGTTTCGTTGTGGAGGAAATAAGGCATGAGGGGGAGTCTTTGCCAAAGGCCTGAAACCGGGTCAAACCCATGCCAGCATAACTTATTGGATTCAATTTTTGTAAGGATGTAGACCCATTCCTCAGTTACATGCAACTCATTTCGCAAGTCAAAGAGCTCGCGGCTGGTAAAAACTGATTTCCAGTTGCGACTGACTGATTTCACAGTGAGGTGGCATATTCTCGGGATTCGTGCCAGTATCTGGAGAGAGATTTCATCAGGGAGAGAAGGGATCAATCTAGGGTTTTCGGCATACATGTTGGGATGAGATAGTTTCGCTCGTTTATTAGGGTTATACTGGAAATCCTGATGTATTTCAGAGGATTGAGTATTGAAATCGTTTCTGGTACTCATTACCGAGCCCATTTTGGGATTTTCAAATCCCTTAGGCCCCAAAATTTACAATGGCTATCTCGAATTTCAACTCTAACCATTCATTGGCTTCAATTCTGAAATGACAATGAAAATTCAATTAGTTAGGAGAGAAAAAATTTCTTTGATTAAATTGTTATTGACCATAGCGACGATTTTATAAATGAAATCATAGGATACTTCAGTATCTTTATGGACAAATGCTTCATACTTTAATTAAAAAATAAATAGATCATAGAAAATATTAGTTTTATACACAGTATAAAGACAATAAAGGTGCTAACATGAAATGAAATGAAATAAAAAAGAACAGAAAATGTTTAAAAACAAATTGTACAGATGTACTCGAGTTCTCCTTTCTCCATAGAAACAATTAATTCTATGGAGAAAACTCGATTATACTGTAGCTTCGATGGTCGAATCGATCGGGCACGACTGTTTCAAATCCCGTCAATATGATAATGAAGCATTTACCCAAACAATATATCAAATCTCAACAATAATTTGCATATCAACAAAATTATGAGATATAAATTCCATAGCTAACAAAATCACATTTACAGTAAGTGAAATCAGATAAGTTTTATTTTGGTTTAATACCATATTAATTTCACAATACAAGTAACAAATAAAAAATTCAAATTCAAGGCCATCTAAAACGAGTTTTCAATGGAATCTAAAATTACTAAAATATATTGCAGATCAGTAGATTGGTGTTTCTGAACTAGAAATAATGAAGAATTTTGGATCTGTAAGCAACAACTCCAGATGAGAGAGAGGAATTGATTTCTCTGCTCTTTTATTAGGGTTATACTGGAATTCTGATGTATTTCAGAGGATTGAGAATTGAAATAGCTCCTCGTGCTCATTACTGAGCCCATTTTGGGATTTTGAAATCCCTTAGGCACCAAAATTTAAAATCAGTATCTCGAATTTGAACTCTAACCATTCATTGGCTTCAATTCTGAAATGAGAATTTCAACTCTAACCATTTATGGTACCTAATGTGCTGAAAGGAAGCTTATAGTTAATTAACATACAATGAAAATGAAATAAAAATGAACAGAAATGTACTCGAATTCCCTGTTCTCTAAAGAAAAAAATTATTCTATAGAGATGTGTTTGTATTAGTGGGGAAAACCCGATAGCACTTTAGCTTCAATGGAACGAATCGATCGGGCACAAATTGCATCTAATCCCGTCGACCAGATTATGAAGCATTTACACAAACAATATCAAATCTCAACTATAATATGCATATGAACATAATTACATTTACAGCAGGTGAAATCAGATAAGTTTGATTTTGGTTGAATACCATACTAATTTCATAAGTAAAAGTTCAAATTAAAGGTAACCCAAAACGAGATTTCAATTGAATCAATGAGAAAGGAATTAAAAAAAAAAAAAAAGATGAATCTAAAATTACCCAACTCAACTCCATGATATATTTCAAGGTAGAGCATTTACACAGACAATATCAAATCTCAACTATAATATGCTTATGATCATAATTACAATAGGTGAAATCACATAAGTTTGATTTTGGTTGAATACCATACTAATTTCACAAGTACAAGTTCAAATTAAAGGTAACCCAAAACGAGATTTTAATTGAATCAATGAGAAAGTAAAAAAAAAAAAAAAAAGAGAAAAAAAAAATGAATCTAAAATTACCCAACACAACTTCAGATCGGCGCGAAGTTAGTAGATATTATGAAGAAGGATTGGATCTGGAAGAAAACCCAACTCCAGATCAGAGAAATTAAGGAGTTGTCGATTTTGCGGCGCGAAAGAGGAGAGAAATGGAATGGAGAGAGAGAGATGCTTTGATTGGGAAAAGAAGCAAAGGGGAGACAAAGGAAGAGAGAAAGAGAGGTTCTCTTCACTTTCGCAGACCATTATCCTTTTGAGTAATTGACTTTATTATTATTAAAATCTTGACTTAGGTAGGTATAAAAGGTACCCCATTAATTATATAATAATAGATAATATTATGTACGAATGAAAATGATGCCCTAATATCTTATTAAATTAATTTGCTTACTTTATTTTATTACAGATAATAAGTAATAATAAAAAGAGTATGATTAAAATGCATCATTGGTTTTGTATCTCAACCATACCCCATCTCTTTATCTCTATTCTCAAAATTCAAACAGTCAATCCGAGCGGCTCAACATGATCTCCATATTAAAATGTACTTAGAGACCAAATTTTATATTTTTTGGAATTTTTTTACTATTTTTTTAGATAATTACAAAATTACTACATCTGGACAACCCAAAAACAGTGATTTTGTACCTATCTAAAAAACTAGTAAAAAAATTTCAAAAAATATAAAATTTGATCTCTAAGCACATTTTAATATGTATATCATGTTGAGTATTTTGAATCGACTGTTTAAACTTTGTAAACGGAGATAGAGACGTGAGGTATAGTTGGGGCACAAAACCAATAATGCATTTTAACCCTACTCATATATATATATACACACACATACGTACGTACATATACATATATGTATGCAATTTGAACTCGACTAAATCAAACAAATTAAACAAATTGAGTAGATCACCTCGAGATATGTCATTTAGGTTGACTAATGAGTTACATACAAATGAGAAGTTGACACTTAGGATTTATACATAGAATAATTATAATTTCTCTCACCTATCCATTTCTCATTTCTTTCTCTAACTAAGTAACTTTTTATTTTAACTATAACTACCATTTCTAACAACCTTTATTTCTTTCATCTTTCTCTCTTGCTCTTCCACCTCCATCTTCTTCTCCCACCTTCGCCTTTGTCCTCTCTCCCACCTCCGCCTCTGTCTCCCTCTCCCACCTATGACTCCGCATTTCTCTCCCACCTCTGCCTCTACCTCCCTCTCCCACCTCCCCCTCCGCTTATGTTTTCCCATCGATAAACTCCCTCTCTCTCCTACCTCCCATCCTCTCCCACCTTCACCTTCACCTCCGTTTTTCTCGTCTATGTGTGCTGCTCCCACTCCAGTGGACGTTTTGCCGGAGATCATCCGTCACTCCATCCCAATTAAGCACGTCTCTGCTAGGATTGAATACTTCAATGTGTATGAATGAATACTTGAGCACGCCTCTGCCGGGTTAGATCCATCACTGTAGACGTATCAAAATATTTTTGTATCTGTGGATGCAGTTAATCCATTTCATGTCTATATTCTCCTTCCTCATGAAGTAGCGAGTTATTTGCAAGAACAAAGTTTTATTAATGGTGAATTAAGACACTGCATACTAAGAAATGATTTAAAAAAATTTCAAAAAAATAGAGGTATACAAATGAATACTTGATGTCATAGGAATGAATACTTCAACGTGTATGAATGAATACTTGATATCTTAGGTATGAATACTTGCGTGACAAGACATGAATACTTGTGCAACAGACAACTCGAAAGTATGTCATCATCGATAACATTTGAAAGATAAAATTGTGTAGAAAACATTCGTGGTTTTAGATTTGCAAAATTTCTCACATATTGTCAGAAATATTGTTTAGATTGAACGGAGAAGAAAATATCACCTCTAAAAATATGTAAAAGATGGATGAGTGGATGTGTCCAATTTTTTTATTTACACTTGCACGACGATGATGAATACTTTCAATACTTGCATGACGAGACATGAATACTTGTGCAATGGACAACTCGAATGTATGTCATCATAGATCTCCTTTGAAAAACAAAATTGTATAGAAAAACATTCATGGTTTTATATTTGCAAAATTCCTCACAGATCATCAAAAATATTGGTTAAATTGAACGGAGAAAAAAAATCAGATCTAAAAACGTATAAAATATGGATGAGTGATGTGTCCAGTTTTTATATTTGTACTTTCACGATGAGGATGAATACTTTCTTGATGAGGTATGAATACTTATGCAACGGACAACTCAAAATATGTCATCATGGATCCGTAGAAAACATTCGTGATTTTAAATTTGCAAAATCCTCACCGATCGTCATAAATATTGATTAGATTGAACGAAGAAAAAAAACCACCTCTAAAAACATGTCAATGTTTTTTAAATACTTGAAATCTTTGGTATGAATACTTGATGCATTATATATATGAATATTTGATGCATTATATATGAATACTTGCGCGTGTCAGTTATAAAATCTTTCAAATATTAGGTGGTTCCCAAATAGTACGTGGTCCCCCCAAGATAGTTAGTAGTTATTCAAGTAGTTAATGATTAGGGGATGAAATGAGTGATTGTTACGGGGAGATAGCTGGGTGCTCCCTTATGTATATATATATATATATATAGAGAGAGAGAGAGAGAGATGGGCTATGGTGCATTGCAATGCATAGGCACCCTTGTGCATTGGACCATAAATCACCGATTCAAAGTCCAAATGACCGAACCAAACCGTTCATCTTGTTCTCCATATTAATATGTGCTTGGAGACCAAATTTTAAATTTTTTGGAATTTTTTTACTATTTATTAAGCCACTTTCAAAATCGCTGATCCGGTGGTCCAGAAATTTTTACTGTTCATCCGGATTTTCATATTTTCAATAAATAGTAAAAAAATTCCAAAAAATGTAAAATTTGGTCTCCAAGCACATATTAATATGGAGAACAAGATGAACGGCTTGGATCGGTCATTTGGACTTTGAATCGGTGATTTATGGTCCAATGCACAAGGGTGCCTATGCATTGCAATGCACCATAGCCCATCTCTCTCTCTCTCTCTCTCTCTCTATATATATATAGAGTGGCTAATATGCATTCGGTTGCATATGGACCGAAGTGCTTACGGTCCAAATTTGATTTTTCAAAATCCAAACGGTCGATCTGAACCGTTCATCTTGTTCTCCATATTAATATGTGCTTGGAGACCAAATTTTATATTTTTCTGAATTGTTTTACTATTTATTAAGTATTTTACAAAATTGTTGATCCAACGGTAGCTTAACAAAACAGTAAAATCAGCAGCTACCGTTGGATCAACAATTTGGTAAAATACTTAATGAATAGTAAAAAAATTCATAAAAATATAAAATTTGGTCTCCAAGCACATATTAATATGGAGAACAAGATGAAAGGTTCAGATCGACCGTTTGGATTTTGAAAAATCAAATTTGGACCGTAAGCACTTCGGTCCATATGCAACCGAATGCATATTAGCCACTCTCTATATATATATCTACATATATATATATATGGTTCTGGTACGCTGACAAAACTTCATACTGGTGCAAACCGGAACGGACGTTAGAACTTATATGGCTAAAAATTATATATTTAAATAAGAGTAAGGCTACGGTGTTATGAGTTGCATAGAGGGCCTCTACGCAATGGCTCAATATTCGAGTTTTCAAAATCCTAACGGTCGATCCGAATTGTTCAGCATGATCTCCATATGAATATGTACTTGCAAACCAAATTTTACATTTTTTAAAAAAAAATTACTACTTTTTTAGATAGGTAGAAAATTACTTGATCTAAAAAATTCTGCACTATTCAGATATTTAATTTTCTACATTTTTAAAAAAAGTAAAAAAATTCTAAAAGTTATAAAATTTGGTTTGCAAGTACAAATTTATATGGAGATCATGTTGAATGGTCGACTCGAACAGTTAGAATTTTAAAAACTCAAATATTGACCCGTTACATAGAGATCATCTATGCAACCCATAGCAGCTTATCCTTACTCTTTAAATAAATAATGTGGTACCTGATTATCTGTGCTACGAAGTGTATATAAATATGGCGTATCTTTTAGATAACTCGAATTAATCCGAACAAATTGAAAAATGTATAGAGATGTCATGGTTTTCTATGGACTTGGGGTATTTTATATGTATTGAGGGATTGACTTATAATGTTTTTTTTTTATGACATCGGATTACGTTATATATTTTTAAAGTTTAAATAGTCAATCAAAACTGTTCAACTTGATGAATATATTATAATGCGCTTGCAAATCAAATTTTATATTTTTTTTAATTTTTTTTACTATTTATTAAGATGGGTAAACAAATTCAATGATATGAAAATAACGATTTTATAAAATACTTAATAAATAGTAAAAAAAATTTCAAAATAATGTAAAATTTGATCTGCAAACACATTTTAATATATACATCATGTTGAATGTTTTAAATCGACTATTTGAACTTTAAAATTTTTGAAAATATAAAGTATAATCGGGTGTCATAAAATAGGTGCGAGTATCTAGATCCCTCCTCTTATATTTTTATACTTGAGTCGTTTCATCCCGCTTATTTTCTGTATCATTTTAGACACAAACAAGAATTATACTTTTGGTTTACTTAAGAATGAATATTACTATGTCAGATGGATTTTAAGAAGGCTTTTGATAATATTGAATTAGTGATTTACATGGATTATTTTGAAACTTTGTTAAGAGATTTATTTGGGCTTATATGGACCGAAATAAATAGAAAGACTTTGTCAGAGAGCCAGGAACCAACAAACCCTTTTGCAGCATTTGATCACACGAACGAACCCATGCAAATTTCCACAGCATTTGTGGGAACCCAGTCTGAATCCTCTGTTGTACCTCAAATTTTGAGTTAGGCTCTCTTTAATATTCCTGAGTTCGGGTGTTTTTAATATTCCTGCCGGTTCTGATCGAACGGTCTGAATTCAAACAGAAATTTTGAGGTATTGTTGAGGTAGGCTTAGTTTAGTGGATATTTATCTGTGGCAGCTGGGAACTGTTCCACTAGCTGAGGAGACAAGATTCTCTGAAGTACCTCAAATTTTGAAGTTATATCCGGACCGTCTGATCATAATCTGGGCCGATTAGGCCCAAGATGGAATGCAAGGATCCTTTTCATTTCGTGCTGAATCAGATCAAACGGTTCTGATGCAAACTTAAAATTTGTGTTACCCTAGGATCAATATTCCTTGATTACAGGAGGCGAAGGGATCCGAATCTGCTGAAATCCGAGGTCAGTACTGTTCACCCTGAAATCCTTGCAATCCGAATCCAGCCGTCAAACTGTTTCGAGATACGTGCAAGAAAAAACCAGCTGTTTTGAGATGCGTTCTCGAAAAAATTGAATGGCTGGATTTCGGATTGCAGGAATTTCAGGGTAAACAGTACCCGATTGCAGAATTTCAGCTGATTTATTTCCTAATCGATGAGTAGAAATAAATAGAAGAATTGTAATCCCTGGATTTAACTGTTTAGCTTAGCCTGTCTCCATTAATGGCTACCAGAGAAACCACCTCCACCTCGCCAGATCTCTCTTCTCCATTAATGTCTCCTTCTCATACTCCATCCGGACCAGTCGTGTTCATCACGGGCTGTACAGATGGAGGAATCGGACACGCTCTTGCTCTCGAGTTCGCCTCCAGAGGATGCGAAGTGATAGCGACATCTCGATCTCTGCAATCGATGAAGGGACTTGAAGGAGAGGCTAGGGTTTCAGTGAAGGCACTGGATGTGAGGTCACTGGAGAGCATAAGAGAGACAGTGGAGAGTGTGATCAAGGATTTTGGAAGAATCGATGTGTTGGTTAATAACGCAGGAGTTCATCTTGTGGCGCCATTGATTGAAGCGCCTATGGATTCCTTTCACATGGTTTTCGATACAAACGTCTATGGTAAGAACTAAGAAGGGTTTCTTTTGGGGTAATGATTTAACAGAGCAGTTTTGGTTTCATGCAGCACACGGTATGTGGAATTAAAACAGTGTTTGTGCGCTGCATGAAGCCAAACAAGCTCTGTTAGAATCTTTCTGGAACTAACTAGCTTATGGAAATCTTGCTGGAACTAACTAGCATGTACTGGTCATACTGGTACAATCCAAGAAACATCAGTATATACAGTAGGCACATACTGGTAGAGAATTGGATGTAAATGCACTGAAATAAATCGAAGAAAAAATAAAAATTCAACTCCTTGACTCAACATTTCGTACTTAATTATATAATTGCATGGAGATCTTGCTGGAACTAACTAGCAAGTACTGGTACAAATTACCCAAGAAACATCAGTATAGACAGTAGGCACATATTGGTAGAGAATTGGATGTAAATGCACCAAAATATATAAAAAATAAATCCAAAAATTAAACTCCTCGACTCATTCAAGTGACATTTTATTGGTTAGTGCCTCAACACTTCCTTGTTAATTATATACTGGTATGCATTTGCTGTAAATTTGTAGGCCCCATGAGGTTGATACAAGCTGTTGTGCCCCACATGATAGAGAGAAGGGAGGGTAAAATCATAAATGTAGGAAGTATTACTGCTTTGGCTCCTGGACCATGGGCTGGTGTTTACTCTGCATCAAAATCCGCACTTCACGCTCTAAGTGACACATTAAGGTTAGCGATAATAAATTGAATGAAAAATAATCATCCAGGCAGTACCAATTTTAGCAATTTTAGTGATAATAAATTGAATGAAATGCTCATGAAATTTAAAACTTTTTTGGTTCATTAATTAAAAAATTGGAAGTGGAATAAATCCTTAAATGCATCATATGTTATTCGTACATTTTTCTTCTTTGTCTATCACATGAAGTATAGTTTACTCTTTACTTAAAATGAGAGTCTTTGGTTGCTTTATTTATAGCATCCAACCTATATAAAGTAAAATATAGAATGTGTTCTTCTATACTCAAGAAGTTAGGTGGCGTAATTTAGATCCAAACCTTCCCCACTTATGCCTCCAAGTTAGGTGGTGTTTAAATATGTATATATATATCTTGGCCTCCAAAGTTGGGCAGCACTCAGTAGGCTGAAAAATTGCAAAAAAATTATTGAGCTGTATAATCATAGAGAACAATGAGTGAGGCTATGATACTATGCATAGCGTGGATAGGTCCATACTATGGATTAATATCTTCATTTTTAAAAATGATCACCTTAAAAACGGAGATATTGATCCATAGTACGGACCAATCCGTGCTATGCATAGTACCATAGGTCTTGAACTCTTGACTTGCTGATGAACTGTGTCGATTTTGGTTAATCAGAGTAGTTATTGTTTTCATAGCTACGAGCTTCTGACTTAGCCGAGCCTGATCCATCCTGACCCATCATAACACTTAATATGGATTTTTTTTTTTATTTAGAAATAAAATATTATTTTCTGGTGGAAAGGGAAAGAATCGGGTAGGTTTTTGAAAAATAGGTAACACCAGAAAATTGTTTTGGTGCAAACAGTTTTTGTAAGGGGAAATTTCATGTATATCCCTCAAAAACTTTGAAATTACATATTTTCCCAACTAAAATTCATAATATATCATATTTACCCTTCTGAACTCCAAAAACTCTCAAATTTACATATTTTAATGTCTTTTCTGTTAAAACTCATTCTAAATTTATGAAGTACCCATTTTACCCTTCATTAACAAATAAAAACTATGTATGTAGTCTTGTAATTTGGTCGGTTTTCAAGGGCAAATGGGTCATTTCTCTAATTCTGATATTACTTTTCAGATTGGAACTTAGAAGCTTTGGTATTAGTGTGACGACAGTTGCACCCGGAGCAATAAAATCAAATCTCGGGAATTCCTCTATAGAAAGATATAACAAGATAGCCGATTGGAAGTACTATAAAGGATTTGATTCGGCACTCAGGGCTAGAACGGACATTTCACAAGGCCCTAAATCAATTGCAGCTGATGTGTTTGCTAAAAAGACGGTTGCATCAGTACTAAAAAGAAACCCTCCTCCTTGGTTCTCTTATGGCCCATTTTCAACTATTTTTGGCATTCTCTATTATCTCCCCTTGTTTATTAGGGATCACTTCTATAGACGAGTAATGAAATGTTAGTATATGTCTTTGTCTTTGTACTTCTTATGAAAATAATGGGGAAATGTTCAATATGGTTCTCTAGCACAATTGATAAATCATGCCATGTTGTTCAATTTCCATTCTTTTTTTTAATATAGTTAAATTGGCACTGTTATAATTAACTGAACTTGTATGATTATTGGTGTTTTGTAAGTACTCAGGAGTGCAAAAGAATGGACAATTATATATGTATTATTAATGTTTTGATTCAAACAATTCTATTACATGATCAATAATGTGCTTGAACAGTACATAGTAGGTTTTTCCTATCTATGTAATGTAACCAATTAATCTGGTAAAATGCGTTTTCCAAAGTTTTTAGTTTCAGTCCATCTCAGTCCTGCCTCATTCAATTTATTTAAACAGTATATTTGAGTCAATTACAGTGTCCAAATTTATAAAGCCAAAGGCCCGTTTAGAACAAATTGAACTGGTAAATTTGTTTACATCCTACCAGTTCAAGTAAGTTGGTCCAGTGATGTGGAACCATGTCCATAAGTTTGTACAATATATGATTTGTATTCACATAATTTCCTTTTCCTAAAATTTGAAGTTAAAGAAAGGGGAAGACAAATTCAGTAAGTCTGTTCGGCGCCGTTTATCTGTTTAAACTAAAAGGGATAATTTTAATATAAATCGCATGCACCAATTTTAAAGCAAATCTAACGGCTTTTGAGCAAATATCAGACGGAATTTAATCTAGTGGCCATCGGAACGCCTCTGGTTCCTAAAGAAAGAAATATGAACAAGTCACTATGATAACAGTTTAAAGTACCAAATACTACTTACTGCACAAGAGATGTATATATATCCATACATCATAGTATCATACTCTACGCTTAATTATAAATTACATTGCAATTGTACATGATCATACACATCCCCAGTGTGTTTGCCAACTAATGCCACACAAAGAAGAACAAAAAAAAAAAAAAAAAAAACCCATCTCAATGCCCAACTTGAGAAAGATTTTTTTAGGATTTTCTCACATTAAAAATTTATAACCCTAGGGCACCAAGAGGGGTTTTTCCCTGCCCGGCCTCGAAGTAGAAGATGAGCATGGCGAGCATAGCGAGCCTTGCGTGCTTGATCTCGGCTAACTTCAGCCTCTCCAACTTCTCTTCATCTGGCACGTACACGCCGTTCTGGATGGCCCCGGCAAAAGACAATGGGTCGAAGAATTTTCCTCCGGGGTAACCTTGCTCACCCGTGGAATTGGCGAAGTTCTCTGCCGTGCGGGACCAGGGTGTGGCCCACTCAATGGATTGTGAGTCCGGGTTGAAGAAGTCGACCCAACGTTTCGACTCGACCCATCCCATGAGGATGAGTTGGGTTCCTAAGAGAGTACCAAAGGAGAAAGGAGCAATAGCACCTGGGTCGGCACCGGCCTGGAACCAAGGAATACCACTCCAGGCTTGGCCAACGAAGATACCGAGAACTGCTGCCATGGCCCACCGGCCGTGAATTAGCTCGGCTTCCCGGTACCATTTTAGGAAGGCCGGATCTTTGCCTAAGCCAAGCGGGTCGAATCCGAAGTCGCCCGGGAGTCTAGAGTGTCAAAAGTTTAGACCTTAGTGTTAGTTGTTAACAGAGAAACTTTCTCTTGAAATTTTGTTACTTGTTTAAATTTGAAGCATGTTGTTTTGAAAAAATAATCTAATTTTTAAGTTTAAAGCCTAGAAGATTTACTGTCTTGTTTTACATTTCGGACAGCTTTGTAACCACATTTGTTTATAGATAAAATATTTGAACAAATTCACATAAGAGGGCTTCAAATATTATATTTAGTTTGCACAAAATCAAAAGTAAACATGTAATATAACTTACGATCCGTCGAGCCATGAGGGGTTGATAAACTCGGCGTCGCTCTTGAATGCCGGAATCCACGACTTTTTGGAGGTAACGGCTGCCATGACTACGACTGATCTACGTGCACTGCCATTCTTGGTACCGACAATCGGTACGTTAAAAAGGTTCCGACGTGAGCCCGAAACGAAGGGTGTAGAAATCCCTTGTAGCACAACTGCAGAGCTAGAAGCCATTGCCATGATTAATTGATTGATTCTACAAGGTTAGTTTCTTTTTTGTGTAAGTTGTGTTATGAGGTATTAGAGTAGCACTTTGGTAAGAGAAGGTGGAGAGAGATAAAGACACAAAATCTAAAGTGGAAATCTGGGTTGAGCCATGGAGGATAGATTACTGGCCAATGGGAGTGATCTCTACATCCAATTGTGCTTCTCTTTGGCTGCCACGTGGACACCAATGCGACCACTAGTTCTTGGTCCTTTAGGATTCCATGTATAAATAAATGTCTTTATGGGTTTTAGGTTTTCTGTGGCATGTACATGCTGCAGCTATGTTATTCTGATACTTCATAATAGTTCTGTATTCGTATTCAATATGTATTGTATTACTGTATTGATATATACTAGTATTGTATTGTTGTATTGATATCAGTATTGTATCGCCTGATATATGTATCATGTTGAAAATTGTCGTATCATTGTATCACGTATTGTATCCGATATAATACCCGTATTAATTCGTACCCATATCCAGTGGCGGAGCCACTGAATTTTGAAATACGGTATCAAGTTTGTATATAGATGGTTTGGATTTGAGTTTTGTCTATTCCTGATTGAATCAAAGCTCTCGATTAGTGAAATTGGCCGAGTCGTTACAATTTTGGTAGTTTTTCATTTATCTATTTTGAAATATTCCGACAAGAAGAAGGTTAATAAGAATGGTATAATAATGGGACTACAATAAATTTGTTATTTTTTTGTGAAAGGAATAGACTAAAATATTTTATAAAGTAATATACTGAAATTTAATGTAATGTATTAAATTATTTTTATTATGTTTAACTATTTCAAAATGAGCTGAATTTTAATAGAAGAGTCTTGTGAACTATGCTTCAAAGTAAACATTAAAAAAAAATCAAGTTTTCGATCTAATTCGGTGGATTTCTACCGATTTTCTCGATTTTAATTTATGGTTAATTACCGATTCCGCTTCCAATGAAAATTATTTTATAATATTTTATAATTTAATAATTTAAATAAAATAAAATTATAATAATTAATATAATAATAATTTATTTTGCCTACCCCTGATGAAAATCCTGGCTACGCCACTGCCTGTATCCATGCAACATAGACATGCAGAAGTTTTTATTTATAAAAGTAATATAAAAATAATATAAAGTAATAGATAAATTGCATGAAAATTTTGATTGCATAAAAGGAGTTTGTTTCTTTAGGAAATATTAAAGATACCTGAAAAATTTTCATTTGCTTCTTTGGAATCAAAATCTGAAGGTTATAGTAATATATTATTTTTAAATAGTCTATAAATAAATAAATAAATAAAAAATGCGTTTGTGGTAACTGTGGGGAATTATGGGCTTCCAGGCCCATAATATATCCAGGCATAACACGTGTATACATGTACAAACAATAAGAAAGAAAATAATGAATCCGGCTATAATTTTCGGATCAAATAAATATCCGGATCCGAATCTGCAAATTATCCGTTCCGTCGAATTTAGATATTGATAGTAAGCGGATTCGGTGCGAATTAGGAGCGAATTCATTTATTTATATAGTTGATTCCCCCCAAAAGGGGATACTATTATATTGGTTCTCTCCGCAAGAGTTCTCAGTGATAGGCCAATACATGAATGCGTATCCCCTGCATTAACTCAAAAGGGAATCTTTTGAGTTAATAAATTTGAGCCGCCTGATTTTAAACAGAGCCAATCCAGCACCTGCTTATAACATTGGAGACCTTTTAATATTAGTGCAGATCAGACAGTTAAAATTCATTAACTCAAAATATTCCCTTTTGAGTTAATGCAGAGGATACGAATCTCCAATACATATGAGATCAATTATTAGAAAAGCAAAGAGCATTACTTATCTATCATATAAAACATAAGGAACATAGCATTGGAAAATTTTCTCTGTAAATAAATATAGTACTTATTTGTAAAGGTCGACACAACAATTAATTTCAAGCTGCAACAAAAACTAGTAAAAAACACACTAAAATTTCATAAATATTAATTTAACATCCACAATTGTCATTCTTGACACATCATTGCTTTATTACATTTAACAACCCTTAAGTTCAGAATGAGAGCGAGGTAGATAGCTTTACCTAAGTCTTTATTTTGTCAATTGAAAATTCAGGATATAATATTGTAGAGTACTTATTCCTATTTTTATATTCATAATATTAAAAAGATAAATATCTATATTTATCTATCAAAATTTATTCATTATAATTTTTTAAAATAGTTTTTTTCCATCTAAATTCACTCAATTTATTATAATCTCCATTTAGCTTTTTAATCATATTAAATTTATTAAAAATATTAACAAAATCATTTTTAAAGAAGAAATGACCAATATTCATCATATTTAGTTCGACCATAAGTATATCTTTTAAAGGGATACTAACATCTAGATTAATGTCACAAATAAAAGGGAAAAATGGTTAATTGCCACTCCGAAACCTTCGAATTGTTAAAATGCCACTCTAAACTTTGAAATTATAAAAATGTCACTCCAAACTTTATTAATCCCTAATTTTGTCATTTATACTCAATTCTTATACTATTTTTTTTATTAAAAATTAACTGAAAAATATTGTTTTGAAATACGTATTTCAGAATTGCACAGAAATACGTATTTCAAAACAGTATTTTCAGTTAATTTTTAATAAAAATAGTATAAGAATTGAGTATAAATGGCAAAATTACAAATTAATGAAGTTTGGAGTGGCATTTTTACAATTTCAAAGTTTAGAGTGACATTTTGACAATTTGAAGGTTTTGGAGTGACATTTTGACATTTTTTTTCTAAATAAAAAATAGAGTTACCCTCAAATATAAAATTATGAAAGTAAGCTATCCAATACCAAACACACATGAAGGATTTCTCTGCCATCATTTTTTTAATAAATTATCTTTATTAAGTACCCAATTTATTTTAAGAACACGAAGAAATATATATATATATTTTTCAGTGGGATCTTTTATTTCTAAATAGCGCCATAAATAATCTTGATTCACTGCACACCTCCACGTACTCTTAACCATTTATAATATCAATTCATAGAAAATTTGCTTGCTGAACTCCGTCTCCGAATTATTGAATCAGTTTTTGACGGAGCAGGAAGAACGTGTGGAGCATGGTTAGTAAGTACTTCGATTAATTAGAAAAGATATGATTTTCTATAAATATCTTCCTCAATATAGAATTTCTCCAACTATTCTCACAGTATAACCGATTTCTCAAAATCTTTTATGTTTTTGTTTATAAATAAATGGTTTTATGGGATTTAGGTTTTCTGTGTCATGTACTTGCATAATTTTCTATTTATAGAAATAATATAATAATATAAAGTAATGGATAAATTGCATGAAAATTTTGATCTCTTAAAAGGAATTTGTTTTTTTAGGAAATTTTAAAGGAACTGGAAAAAAAAATAATTTGCTTCAATGGGATCAAAATCTCAAGGCAATTCATCTGTTTGTCATCTATTATTTTTAATGATCGCTTTAAATTAAAAAAATATTCGTTTGGGTGGTAACTGTGGAGAATTTTGGGCCGGGCCCACAATCCAGGCATAAGTAATAACTAATAACACATGTATGTACAATACCAAAGAAAATAATTTCCAGGCTTCCATCATTTGAATGATGTAATATGATATATGTTATAACGAGTTAGGCTGGGGTGCTATGGATAGCATAGTGGCCTCTATGCTACAGCTCAATATTCGAGTTTTCAAAATTCAAACGGTCGATCCGAACCGTTCATCTTATTCTCCATATTAATATCTGCTTGGAGACCAAATTTTACATTTTTCTGAATTTTTTTATTATTTATTAAGTATTTTACAAAATTGTTGATCCAACGGTGGCTGCACAAAACAGTAAAACCGTTGGATTAGCGATTTTCAAAGTGGCTTAATAAATAGTAAAAAAATTCAGAAAATTATAAAATTTGGTCTCCAAGCAGATATTAATATGGAGAATAAGATGAACGGTTCGGATCGACCGTTTGGATTTTGAAAACTCGAATATTGAGCCGTAGCATAGAGGCCACTATGCTATCCATAGCACCCCAGCCTAACTCATGTTATAACTATGTTTCTATCATATCATTCATTTATTTATATAGTTGATTCCCTCCCAAGAGGACACACACATACCCGCAAATGTGTCAATGTTTATTTATTCTACAATTTAATCTTTTTAAGTAAAGAATCAACATTTGGTCTAGTGGCAAAGACACGTGGTCTCTATGTAAGAGGTCATGAGTTCGAAATCCGGATGAAAAAAATTATTTATTATAATAACAAGGGTATTAAATAATTTGGTGGCTTCACCTCCAACCTTTACTTAAAAAAAAAAAACTTTTAAGTAAATGAGACAAAGTGAAAGGGAAATTTTTTTTTTATGCTACTCCAAAATATGAAAATTAGAAAATTGCCACCCAAAACATGAAATTAGTTATTTGCTACTCTAAAGTCATTAAATTTATCAAATTGTCACAATTATACATCTAATTTACATATTTAATTAAAATTATTCTGAAAATACAATAATTTACATACTGACTAAAATACCCCTAAATTCAGAAGAGAAGAAGAAATGAAGGGAAGGGATTCTTCTTCCCTTGTCCCCTGACTTATCTGCTTGGGAAGCGAAGAAGAAGAAGGGTAGCAGCTGCTATTAGTTTCAATTTGAAGAAGAGAAGGTAGGCAGACAGGCAGGTGTCTCTGCGTCTGGTTGGGGAAGGGGAAGAACATCACAACCAACCAACTCTGAGAGCTCTCTTTCTCAGAATTATCACAGTTTGATGGTGGTTTGGTTTGGTTCAAATAGAAATAAATTAGAAAGAGAGATTGGGGAAGGAAGTTCGCAGCTCGCAGCAGCTTGCGCTTCCGTTAGGCTTCCTTTGCTTTTCTATCATAATTTAATTAATTGGGATTTTTTTTTTTAGAGTTTATGGGGAGATAATTCAGATTGCGAAACTGTTACGACAACATATCCAGGTCTGTATTGCAAAAAGATTCCAAGAGGGGAAAATCAAAGAGTACACCAACTAGCTAATACTGCTCGGGTTCATCAAATCACATATGTGGGACATACATATCCCCTCTTTGGCAGAGGATGAATATTTGTCTTCATTACCAGTAACCCTGATTTGGTTCTAATCTATTAGATGAATAATAGGTGCGTAGATTTCATGTAAGTTAAATGTCAGGGGTAAGTCAATAGTTAGGGGACAGGATTACATGAATGTATTTGTCAAGTCTCTATGTACTGTTATTACTGGTAAATGAGGATGCCAATGGGCTATTAATCAAAAAAAAAAAAAAAAATTCAGGGGTATTTTAGTCAATATGTAAATTTATTGTATTTTCAAAATAATTTTAATCAAATATGTAGATTAGATGTATAATTGTGATAATTTGATAAATTTAATGACTTTAGAGTAGCAAATAACTAATTTCATGCTTTGGGGTGGCAATTTCCTAATTTTCATCTTTTGGAGTGGCATAAAATTTTTTTCCCAAAATGAAAACATGTCTGGTACATGGGATTCAGATCAAAGGACCAGAAATCTTTATTTAGGTTCATAACAAAGACTTACACAATTATTATTCCAATTCTTCACTAATTAAACCTCACTTCTAGATTAAAGAACCCAAATCTGCATTTGAGAACTCTTTTGGAGGGAACCTCATGAATACATTTATAGAATGCAAATCTAATTCCAGATTATGCCATAAATCCCCAGATATTGAACCTTCTTCAATGCTCTCTTCTCCATTTTCAAACCTCCGTAATTTCCTTGTACCAGTGTTGTCATCACCGGCATAATCAGTACCATCGCTTCTACTGTCGCCGCTACCTCCATCTCCGCTTGTGCCACCACCATCTCTGACATAAGACTGATAAGTGTTGGTGCACTGCATGATTTGTTTTTCAGCCTGTTACGTCCCGGATCAGAAATAATGTAACATAAGAGAATTATATATAACCATTAGGTTTAATAAAGTTTATTACTGTTATTGTTGAAACAAACAATTTGAAAAGTTTTTAAGTTCAAAACAACATGACTTGAATTCTAATTAACTCAAATTAAACCTTAACATGAATAAATATCTAAATATATAAAGAGCTTCAAAATAAGTTCAACCTCCAAAATTATATGTCAACATGACCAATTTCCTCAAAATAAGTACCTAATTGACAAACTGTTATAGATAAAAGAGCTATAAACACTTCCTTCTGTAAGAACCTATAATTAAGTTAAAAAGAAAATTTGATGCCTTTCTCAAATATTTCATAAAGTACCATTTTCGATGTTGTCCCTTCTAGTTTTCTATGAAGCGTCGGATCAAACTCCACATTCGGATATAAATCTCCATATATAAAATTTCCTTCCGAGCAATTCTCATTTCCAAACCCCCATTTCCTTTTACGGGTATCGTCGATCATGCCATCGCCGACATACTCACCATCGTCTCCACTGCCGCTGCCTTCGCTACCATTATCGTCCGAAGGAGTGATAACAAGTGATCTTTTTGTTTGTTCAACAAGCGCCTCTTCTTGTTTCAAAACCCTCGACCATGTGTCAACATCTTTCACACTCATCTTATGTTGTAGCCTCTTTGATTGCCAAACCAAACTCCTCATGTAATCGAATCTCGGGCTCATGTGTTTTATCACGGCCGCCAATAAACTCAACTTCCATCCCTTTCTCAAATCATGAGGCTTCCTATAAGGTGGCGGGCCCAATTGAGCATGAGTCTGGCCTTGTAGGCCCCACCATATCTCGTCACCCATGGGCCACCATGGAGGCACCAATCCTTGGTCGAAAGGGAAGCTCCTTTGTGGTGGCTCACAATGTTGGATGAGAGCCGAGAGAATAGACCCGATTGTGTTATCATTCATGTCTTGGAGCTTGTATAGATAGGAGATTAAGGTTTCTTCGATAACCGGCAAAATAGCTTCCGGGATCACAAGAGCAGAAGGGGCATTCCGGTCAAACTCCACAGTGTCCTTCCACCAGGCACGCAAGCTGTCAGAGGAACCAGTGATTGGCGGTCCTGTGTTAGGAAGGATACCATAGACGAAGCCATGTGCATTACAATCTCGCATCACTTTGATCATGTAATGTAGCACACCATCCTCCGCTCGGAGCTCTGCTTTTCTACTCGGTCGAGGTTGCCTTACAATCGAGCAGTGGCATGTGGTGGTGCCATGCTTGCTTTGCACCGCAGCCTGTTTTGTGCCAATCAGATGGTTAATAAATTAACATTGATGTTGTCTATGACTTGCGCCGGTTTTCTTCCGATTACAAGTGTAATCCCTTATCGTTTGAACTAACAAATTCTTATCTCTCCTGAATTTTTTGCCCTATAATTCAAGTGTTATTAATAAATTGAAGCCTCAAACTAATTAGTTGCCAACTTACAAAATTGTTCCTGATGCTAAAAATTAAAAGCTTTAACAATACCGATTTGAGGGCGTGACCCTAATTGTTTCTCAAAAAAAAAAAAAATACCGATTTGGGTGTAAAGGAGGTGAACTCGCTACCTTCTCTTCTCTGGTTTCCTCCTTTTCTTTTTCTTTAATGTTATAGTTCTGGAGCACACTCTCAAGTACCTTAATTTGACAAACAATTATACATAAAAGTGTCTAAAAAGTTTTCCTTCTGTAAGAATTAGGATTTGATTGTTTCAATGACTTGATGCATGCATTTTTTATATGATTTTCATGACATACCTCATTTGATGTCCCTTCTAGTTTGTTGAGAAGCATTTGATCCTTCCACATCCTCTTTTTGAGCTCAAATATCTCTTTCTCCTCCGAGTCCGACTCGCCATCGGATCCGCTCAGCACAAAGAATTCTTGGTTTGAATTGTTGGGCACTGTATGCTCATCTTTTGTTTCCATGCTTTGCATTGGATCACTAGGAATTTCATCATGTAAGGTTGTAGCAAATTGTTCCATTGGTGTAACTAAGGTTATACAAGTGCTAGAATGGACCAACTAGCTAGTAGTCTTGACTCTTGATATGGAGGTATTATTTTTTTGATGGTTGGATATGGAGGTATTATTGAGAGGAGATCATGAGGAAAATTTGTTTCACGGTATTATTGATATTTATATGCACATATTTTTGTTGCCATGCCACACTCACTAAATGCGAATGTGATCTCCTGCATGTGATGTAAAGAAAGTAGGTTTGTGTGTAGCAAAATGGTTTTTAATTCTAAAATACATAATTTGACAAGATCCAAAAATCATAATTCGATTTTAATTATAAATATCAAGAATGGTTGTATTTTTTAAGGTGAGAATAAGTTATCATTTAAAATTTAAATAATAACCAAATTATTTGTATTTTAACAAAATGAATAAAAAGTTCATAAATTTTACCAGAAATATGATTTAAATATTATATTGTACGTACGCACAATTAATTCATAAAATTCGCGAAAAGTTCAAAGTGCCGAAGAAAAAAAAATTAAATATATTTTATGTTTTTTTATGAGTCTTCATTGTTATATATAGTGTAAAGATACAATATCACCTACAATGCACTTAAACTTGAAAATTTTGAGAAGAAATAAAAATAGAGAGTTCAAATGTCTTCATTTTTTGTATCTTCATTATGTCTTTATTTTTAAAAGTTTTAATAACTCAAATTTAAAAGTTAAAAGTCAGAATTTTATAAGGTAGGAAATTTGAACATTCCTCCGCCATCAATGTAAAAGAATACGTAGAAACACAAAGGCAAGAGTGGACCCATATGGTCCCAGGAGGGGGTTAGCTGCTCTCTATGAATTTTGAGTTCTAGTGGTTATCTTTCAGTCCCAATTGATTTTGATTTCTCTAAAAATATTTTTGCCTCCCTCTGGATGTTTAATTTGTATTTCAGATTAAATTTAATGTTAAAATCAAAATAATTTTTTTTAATTATGATTGGTATGTAATTAGAATTATAAGTCAGAGCATAAAAAGTTACAAGTCAAAGCATTAAAAAATACAAGTCAATGCATTATTTTTTTTATCGAGTATCTAATTATTAGTTAATAAGTTTAAATTAATCTGATTCAATTTTTTTTTATTCTTTTCTCACGAAAATTCAAAATTCGCCTCTGCACAAAGATGCATATAGTTGGATCCAGAGAAGACATAGAGAGGTCGGCAGAGAAGCGTAGGAGAAGGCTTGAAAGAAGGCGAGCGCAGCAAGCGGTTGTGCTGCATGAACGCCACCTCGATCTGTTTCCTTGAGAAATTTACACTACAACGATTGGGCTTTGGTTAGGCGGTCTTATATTTTTGTTGCATGGTTGTTTGCATGGTTGCTGGTTTTTGGGTTGGCCGAATGGTCATGTCATGGGTTCCGTTTTGTGTTGGGACATGAAAACATAGGCTTTTCGACCCTTTCAAAGGTCATATATAGCCGTTTTTTTTTTTCGATTCAACCGGATAAAATCGATCTTTTTGTCGTATTTGTATGAGGGGGTGTTTATCGGCTGGGTGTTCAAACGGTTCGGTTTCTACTTAACTAAATTTGAAAATTTCCAGTTTAAATGGATTGATTTTTTAGTTTAAATGAATTGGTTTTGTTGAAATTTTAAAATATTTTTTTAATTTAAATGAATCAGTTCGGTTTAATTTTTCAAAACTGATTAAACTGAACCAATCGGTTTATATTGGTTTGACAAACAATAATTAAAACTAAATTTCTATCGTTGTGTATGACAATTTATTATTTTTTGCTAATATTGGTACCAATATGTTTACTTTGGATTGAATCGAACAAACCGAATATTACATTAGTTTGTTCGGATCGGTTTGGTTCTTAATCAATTGATAGGTTTAATCGGTTTGGTTCGGCTCTATTTTTGAAAACCAAAAAAAAATTGAGTTTGGTAATTCACTTAGGTTTAAAATTTAAACCGATCCGACTGTTTGAACACCCTTATTTGTCCGTTCGGTTTGGTTAGAAGTAAATCTGAAATAAAATAAACAAACTACTTTTTTGTTCAATTTTTAAAAGTACAAACGACAAATGAACTTATCGACCACATTAAAATCAAACTGAACAATCCAAACTAATTAATTGCAGTTTGTTCGGTTGAACCGTAATAAGAAAGATAGATTGTAAAGATAAATATTTTTCGTTAATTTTTGAATTGTTTTAAGAGTAATTTAAAACTTTGTTTGGTTCAATCTAACCGGATTTAAACTGAACCAAACGATATACATTATGTCGTAATTTTTTATCTCTTTAAATATTTGGTTCAGATGGGAGATAGGTTTAAAAATTTCGATTTGTTCAATTTTTGATCGATTTTGAAATATTACTAAACCAAATAGAACCAAACTTACAACAGATTAAACCGGATCTAATAAACACCTCTAATCATTTGAGCCAATGGACCCCGGTTTAACCGGCTCGTTTTATTAAACTATAAAACAAATTGACGAAACAATTATATGGTTCAAAAATAGATTTATTTAACTTAGAGATACGATTTGGATGGAAGTTATAATAGCTAGAATAGTGAAATTTAAGAATAGAAAATAAATAGTGATTTTCGGATTAGTATAAAATGGTGCTATTCGGAATAGTAAAAATATTGTTTGAATTGTACATTTAAAATAGTGAATAGCTGTAACCGATAAAGAATTGTGTTAACAAGGTACTAATTAAGAGAAAAGATAGACAAGTGAGGTCTCAAATAAATTGTCACGACGTGAAGATACAGGAAGTGGTGCCAATTTTATAATTTTAGAACTGTGTTAGCGGAACTCTGAGAAGGAAGCATTTATTTTTTTCTCTTCATACTTTCGAATAGTAGTTATTCCAACATTTACAAGGAATAGAAAATAATAGCTATTCTAACTATTCTGAATACCAAAAATGTTATTTGAATGCACATTGCTATTCCGAATAACCCCTATTTAAAATGAGTAGAACTATGGTGTTCTTAAGCTCACCAAAGTATTTGGTGAGCTTAACTCCAAAATCCATCAAATCGGTTTCAAATGACGAGTCTGAACCGTTGAAACCCGCCTACCTTACGAGTGATGCATCTACATTTGAAAATTTTAAACGTTCAAATTAATTTAGTATAAAGTCCATTGGTCAAAATTAGAAGGTTAATAAATTCGAATGTTTAAAATTTTGATGGTCGATCTAATTTGTGTTATGTATAGAACCAGTGTAATAAAATACGGTTTATGTATCTATATATATGCGTATGCAGTTGAATTTTACATATAAATTCGTATGCAATTTATATATGCGGTTTTGTAAATGCAGTTGCATATTATTATTGCATATTTGATCGTATATTACCGCATATTATCAGATACTTGTTTATATAGTATTGTATATTATCTCATACGTGTGTGTGTGTAGAGAGAGAGAGAGTAAAGCTACCATACATTGCAATGCATATGCATTTTTGTACATTGGACTATAAATCACTAGATTCAAAGTCCAAATAACTGATCCAAACCATTCATCTTGTTCTCCATTGGTCATGTTTGGTTGTCAACTAAACAGTGGAATAAGGGCTTTAGGCCTCACTTATTCCACCAAACATGGTTTAATTGAGCTGGACTAAGACAGAATAAGTCGATCTTTAGGTCGGACTAAATTGGCCTAAACTAAATCACCTCTCTAGATGGTTTAATTTTAATTGAGTATGAGATCTAACTTTTCATTATTTTTAATCACTTTTTAAGAAATATAACATAAGCATTTTTTTTTCATTTACGGAAACTTATAACTTTATCAATTATAGAATCAATATTTTTTTTAAATGGCATAACTTTTTAAATCAACAAAATATGCAATCTAGAAAATAATTAAATAAAATGTACTACAAAATAATATTTTTTTTGTTCATCAACCTAACACATTTTTCACAAATAAATTAGTACACATATAACTTTAATTAAATAAGATTCATTAAATACAATGTGCTTCTCTGAGATATAGAATTAATTTTTACATAACTCGTTTTCTTGTACAACTTCTTTCAATCAAAATGAAAAGAAAAAAAATTACAAAGAATAGTTTTATTATTGTTATTACAAATCTTGTAGGACAAAAAAATTTGTAATATCAAATCATGCCGTAAGACATCAAATTCTTATCAAACAAGGAATAATTTAAGTCAAGGTATAACTTTAGATATCAACCAAACATGAATAATTTCGATCAACCTAAGTTGGAATAATCAAGTTAGGCCTCATTAACTTTAGTCTACAACCAAACATGACTCATATTAATATGTGTTTGGAGACCAAATTTTATATTTTTTGGAAATTTTTACTATTTTTTTAGATTTATTGAAAATTATTTTTTTTTATGGTCCAGATTTGTCTGAAAAACAACAATTTTCAATAAATCTATAAAAAATAGTAAAAAATTTCCAAAAAACATAAAATTTGGTCTCCAAACACATATTAATATGAAGAACAAGATGAACGGTTTGGATCAGTTATTTGGACTTTGAATCCGATGATTTATAGTCCAATTTACAAAAATACCTATACATTGTAATGTATATATGGTAGCCTTACTCTATATATATATATGAAGAGGAGGGATCAGATTACCACAATTTTGAGTTACCACAAAATTACCACAACTATTTTCTACATTTTCAAAGTCCAAATCGTTGATCCAAACCGTTCAACATGATCTCCACAATAAAATGTGCTTCCAGATCAAATTTTACATTTTTTTTGAATTTTTTTACTATTTATTAAGTATTTTACAAAAACTAGTCAAATTTAGACCATTGAATTTTGTACCCATCTTAATATATAGTAAAAAATTCAAAAAAATGTAAAATTTGATCTTGAAGTACATTTTATTGTGGAGATAATGTTGAACAGTTTGGATTGATGAATTGGAATTTGAAAATGTAAAAAATGGTTGTGGTAATCAGATCCCTCCTCATATATGAATTCTTTATTTTAAAATCCACATATATAAGTCTGCATATCATATGAAAATCGTATTTAAAAATATTGCATAGTACCATAGACTCACTCTATATACACTATGAAGTAAAATGCAGTATATGTGTCTGCATATGCGTATGCGGTTGGATTCCGCATAGAAATCCTTATGCAGTTCATATATGCGGCTGCATATTATTATTGCATATTTATCACATATTACTGCATATTACCGGATACTTATTTATATAATATTGCATATTACAACATATTTATTTGTATGATACCATATATTACCGCATACTTGTTTATATATTTATGAATTCTTATTTTAAAATCTACATATATAAGTCCACATATCATATGTAAATCGTATTTAAAAATATTGTATAGTGCCATAGACTCACTCTATATACACCAGTGATGTAAATAATGATATGCAGTCGTCGAACGGACGAAGTACTGCCAAGCAATGAATCGGTATGCGCCGATTAATCGTAATTATACAAGCAATTAACCGTTTTCATTAAAATTATGTGTATATATTAAAAATTTATTAAAAAAGAATTTATTTAACTCATCAAACTTACCAAATCAACTTAATTTAACTTAGTTTTATTATTATAATATGATACTTCTCTTATTTCTTCTTAATAACACCTACGCACTTTGCATATGTACACATTTATTTAATGAAAAAATAAATTCGAGAATTAAGTTTTTTCAAATACTAATAAAATATTATTTGAAAGAATGAAGCAATTCAATATAAAATTACTAAATTTAATTTATGATAACAACTTAATTTCGCATATGAACATGACGTACTAATTGAAAAATTACATCAGTAAGTAAGAAAAATATATGTTATACAAATAATAGAAGAATTAATCAATTTTAAAATAAGTAAAATGAAAAAACATATATAAAAAATATTGGATGTATATCCAAGCACAAATAAAACTACAATATATAATTTATGAACCATATTGTCACACACAGTCACATAAAAAAAAATACAATATGAAAACAAATATTCACTTAAATAACACAAGAATAAACGAACGATTTAATGGAAATAAACTGAAATAATCGCAAATAATCAGAAAAAGTCCATAAACATACTTCCAAGTTCCAACTAGTATATTCGTAACTGTTTAGCCATTGTTAACGATTAAACTGACGTTTAAGGTCGTTAAAACCGTTTTTTACAACACTTATATACACTATGACGTTTAAGGTCGTTAAAACAGTTTTTTACAACACTTATATATACACTATAAAATTTGGTGCAAATTTTGGAAGTGTTAACATTTTTGTCTCTAAGTGGATTGATTGGGTTAAGATCCGCTTGATGGGGATCCACTTTCGTCCGATCGACCACGAATGCCTGTGTGACACGTGTCATATGCTGCTTTCCTCACCAGATTTTATGTACATCTGTGTTTCCTTTTGCATAATCCGTTTAATTCAAATATTTGGAGGAGACGCATGGATTGCCTATGAAAGTGAGTAACAGAAAATCTTCATTGGAAATAAAAATATGTTCACTGCTAAGTGGTCCACATTTGGTGGCTCTGGGTTTTTCCAGTACAACGTTAAAATATAAAAGATATTTATTTTGATAATTTTGTAACCATGTTTTCTCAAATTATTAAAAATTAATTATAAATTAAATAATGTTATTGTTATATATAAAACAGTTATAAATGAATCCATTTTCTCCTTAAATGTAGATTGGAGAAAAAAAGTAAACTTAATTGCAATCAGTTGTTCCCTGTTTTATGTTTTACAAAGCAGATAAACTCTTGCATGAGAAAAATAAAAATTTACTCATAATTTAAGTTGCCTAACTGTTTAAAATTTCAGACATTTCCATTAGACACCAACTCTTCTACATAGAAAAGAGAGAAAAAAAAAAAGAGATCCTAAAGACCAACAACACAAATTGTTAGATAAGAGAGAAAAAGGGAGAAGGAAAAATTTGAAGTGAAAGAAAGAAATCTAAGACGACGATGACGACAACAACACGAGAATACAAACTACAGAAGCCGAAAAGAGAGCATGATGACGTGCAAATCGACAACCCGTTAGGGTTTCATTCACTTCTTCCTCTTCTTTGGTGGTTGCAATTCCTCCTCTTCCTCGTCCTCCTCGTCATCTTCGTTTCCCTCCTCTGGCTCAGCTTCCTCTTCATCGGCATGCTCTTCCTCATCGTCATTTCCATCATCATCCTCCTCATCATCATCATCTTCGTCATCATTGCCATCATCATCGTCGTCGTCATCATCATCATCATTGCCATCCTCGACTCCATCATCATCCTCATCTTCGTCATCACCGTTCTCGACATTTTTCTTGCCTGAATCAGGTTTTGTTTTGTCAGGGGTTGGAAACCCTTCTTCCTCATCGTCTTCACCTTCACCAAAGTCCCCGTCATCCTCCCCGTCATCATCGTCATCGTTGGCATCAACCGGTTCTATGTCTTCGTCTTTCTTCGAAGCAGCCCTAAACTCCGGCATCTTGTAAAGAGGTTC
This sequence comes from Carex rostrata, assembly GCA_964058875.1. Classification (NCBI taxonomy): domain Eukaryota; kingdom Viridiplantae; phylum Streptophyta; class Magnoliopsida; order Poales; family Cyperaceae; genus Carex; species Carex rostrata. The sequence continues at coordinate 877,579 of CAXKVT010000170.1, forward strand.
CTAGATAACATGTAAAAGATAATTTAGCAATTTTAATATCAACAAATCAAGAGTGTGAGACAAAACTTCACAAATGAAAAAAACCAAAAAAAAAAAAAAAATTGAAAATTGTATTAAATAGAAGATAAGGGACTATGAAGTAAACAGGAGTTATTGAGTTATATGACCCACACGGCCACACATAACATGAGCAAGCTCTTTTCAAAATCTTTAATTTAAAAAGAAATCTATTTTTAAGATCTTTTATAACTTTTTGTACTACTAACTTTCTACGTCTATCTACATAAATATAAATTTGCTTTTTCTATCTTAAAGATTTCTCTCTATAATAATAAACCCTTGAAAAGGATGTCTAGACAGAGAAAAACGAAGAAAGAAATTTCAGAATTATTAGAGGACACATCTGAAAATAGGACCAATAATTTTTAATTTAATAAAGAAGAGCGAATATTCGTTTTCTCGAGAAGAATCGAATAATGCGGCAAATATAAGCAACGCATTTCTTTTCTTTTCTTTTCTTTCTATCGATGCCTCCCCACATGGGACCCACAGCCACGGAACTGAAATCTCGATTTAAACGCAATTTAACGGTCCCTTTCAGTTCCGTAACGGCGCAAGGGAGCACCAAGCACGCTACACGACAAACTCCAACAGTAATGATATTTTCCCTCTTTGAAAAAGTTCACTTATTTATCCACATGAAATTTTTGGGTTAAGTTATTAACAGCGCCTGTTTGACTTCAGCGGACGAATTATATGGAGCAATGATTTAATCTTATAGTTTCTGGCGCTGCAATAAGCCAAATCTACTCTGTTAAAACCTTAACCCATATTTGTAAGGTTTATTTTTTTAAGAAAAGAGAATTAACAGCAAAAAAGAATTCTAAATTAAAGTAAATTAACTTATTATTTGAGATTAACAACAAAAAAGAAATCTAATTTCTTTATGAAAATTATTTTATTCAAAACATGCCCCTTACTCTAGACCCAAGAATAGAAAACAAAATTTCTCAAATTTGGAGGAGATATTTGAAAAAGTTGTTCAAGCACCTTAAAAGTTAAAACCCTAGCAAAACCTAGATGACGACCCCTGATTGGTGAATTTACAGAGATTTGAGGGGCAAAAGCGTGAAATTTACCTCAGAGGGTAGCACCAAGGCAGCAGGAGTGGCAGTCTCCATTTCTACGGTCACGATTTCTCAGCTGCAATAAAGACATGTATCAGACACCGTTAGATCTATCAATCTATCTTATCTATCGAGGAACACTTTCCCAGGCAAAAAAATATCTAATTTTTCTAAAAAAGACAAAAGAGCCAGATTTTCTGGTAAGGATTTTAACAGGGTAGTTTTGGCTTCATGCAGCACATGAATCGTATGCAGGCATGCAGCAGTGTTTTGATTTATTGTCCATACCAAGATTTTCTCTGTTCCTATGCACAAAAACAAATAACGAATAAAATATTGAAGATTTTTTTATTCTATAAATTTGAGGTCTACATGCAAAAAAATTTGTTTTTATAAAGAGAAATAAATACGAGTAGGCGAAATAAAAAAACCTTTTGGGGTTTATAATTTATAACTGCAAAAACAAAATCTTAATTGCTCCTCAGCATCTTTCTTAAAAGAATTTTAAAGCGTAAATGACTAAAGACTTTAACAGAGCAGTTTTTGCTTCATGCAACACAAAGATTAGAACTAAAAAAACGCTGCATATGAATCTTGCGCTGCATGAAGCCAAATCTTCTCTGTTATAATATGTGAAAAAACAAAATCTTCAATTGCTAATCGAATTAAAAACACCATCTTTCTTGACGGAATTCTAGGGAATAAATGGCTAAATATTTTAACAGAGCAGGTTTGGCTTCATGCAGCGCACATATTATAGAATTAAACAAGCGCTGCATATGAGTTGTGCGTTACTTGAAGCCAAAACTACTCTGTTAATCTATATAAGCAAATCTTTGTAAGCTATAACCAAGAAGAAAACAGAGTACCAAAAACAAAAATAAGCATAAATTTTCAAAAATTGAAAATTTCATGAACTGATAAAATTTCTTCTTTCAAATAACTGAAAGTTGCACCAAACGAACCAAAAGAACAAAGCTTTGACGCCCTAACAAGCAGAGAAACAGTAACAATTGAGAGATATCAGAAGGAGAGATTACCAGAGAGAGAATTGGAAGCAGATCTGGCGAAATTCTGAGGCAAAACGGAGCTTGAGGAAGGCACTACTTCTAAGAGGGGGAGGAAGAAGCACAACCGTCCGATTAAGATCTGAACGGCTGATATAAGACGAAGGGAAGCAGAGATAATTCTGTACTATATTTTCTTTTCTTTTTTTTCAGTTGGTGATAGAAATAGGATTCGGTCAGGACGGGTACAGCGGTCAGGTATTTGGTGTGAAGAGAAACTGCGCTCTGCTGCCCGTAGAAATAGGGAGAGGCTTGGGGTCAACTTCAGAAATGTTTTCATACGCTCGGTTCACCACGTGTTTCAGGTGTCACAAGGCAAATGTGGGGGATCTTATCTCTAATGAGGCGGTATGGTGTTTTGAGGTGGTGAGCCGGGTTCATAAAGGAAGGTACTCAGTAATTGAGGTTCACAACTGGGTAATTTCACGTGTGCCCTACAAAATATAATAATAAGATTACAACGTCTATTTCCGGGATAGGTTGGGTGTTTGTCTGAACTTGGTGCATACCGTAGTAAAAGACCAATGTTAAAAAACCAGTGCTCATCTTTTGAGGTGTCCAAACGGTTCGGTTTATTTGGTTTTAAACCGAACCGTGGAAGTTCGGTTCATTTTTTATTTACTTCGTTTTTAATTATTTGGCTCATGTTTGTGAAATTTAACATATGTTTGCTTTGTGATTTTCTTAATTTGGATGAGGTGTTGATAGGGGTGTAAACGGATACGGATAATCCGCTCCGTATTCGCTCTGTATCCGAAGATTATCCTAATTCAGATTAAACAGATACAGATAATTGTGGATACGGATACGGATAATTTTGCATATGGTAAAAAATTGGCGAATACGAATACGGATAATTTCATGAAGATGAATATTCATATCCATATCCAAAATTACTCCCAACTAGTTTTGACTTTACTGCTCATGATAGAAGTTGTTATATATTATCTCATATTCATTTCAGTCGGTTATGATATAAATTATAATATGATATGGTTTTCAATTTAATTTCTTTTTCGCTGGTAATGGGGATATAATAACGCAATTTCCATCCTTTTTACCTCCATTTCTTCACTCTCCATTCTTTTCCATTCAAGGCTTTAGCCCCGTGAATGTAGTATGTTTTTAGTATCTATTAAATTGGTTTTAGCTACTATTTCAAAACAACAACGAGTCACTCTTTTTTATCTTAAAGTGCATAACTCAATTATCCGACAATTATTCATTTCGTATCCGTAGATTATCCATTCCGTATCCTATCCATTTAAGGCGGATATGGTTTTAAATTTTGATATATGTTTACTATCTGTATCCGTATCCGCTCATTGAAAGACGAATACAGATATGGTATTAGCATTATCTGCTCCGTTTACACCCCTAGGTGTTGAGCAATTGTGCCATTAGAAGAGCCCTGATCTGTGATTGATTTTTATTTCTATGATTAAATTAATTTCTTATTTCAATTCAACTGATCAAATAAAAATTTGCATCAGTTTGTTCTATTTGGTTCTTAATTAGTTGATAGATTTAAGTGGTTCGAATTGATTTTAATTTTGAAAACTGAAAAAAAAAAGTTTGATTTGACTATTTTACTTCGATTTTAACTGAACCGATCATTTGAACACCCCTTCTTTGTTCCTCAATTGTGTTCTACGTTTGGACTCTTGAGCCATGTCCAACTAGGGTTTTTATCAAGCATTTGTGCATGAAATAACCGGTGGGGAAGGACTTGAACTCAAATCTGCTGATGCCTTAAGATTCGTGCAAGTATTAATTTTTGTTGTTTCTTCTGAAATTGTCAGAGAATAAATTACTTTTAACATTTAGTCAAAAGATGTACTATATATATGCTAGTACACATTTAGTGATTTGTTAGGGGGCATTAAGTAAGTTGCCTGATGAGTTGGGAAAAGGAAAGGGGGAGACCACCTACCGTTTCTATGATTGCTGCACTTTATTATTTCTACTACTACTTACATACGAGAGATATTTCGAGGGGTTGGTGAAGTAGATAGCGCTACAAAGTACAAAATATTAAAATCACACAATTATTCAGATCCACTTTTTTTGAGAAGTAGGAATTTGTAGAAATCAGGTTGTGTGAATCAGTTTCAATCTTCTTAAATGGATTCCTTTGTAATTATTGCATGTTCCTGCCTTCCTGGTGCAACATAATTAAAATGATTATCGTTTGAAACTGATTTTCGAATTTGCAACGATAGTTCAAAATTTATCGATCATAAATGTTATCTATATGTAATTAAATATCTACGCTGAAATATACTTGTAATTTACTTCAATATTTTAATGCATTGTCTAAGGACTTACAAGCAAAAAAAAAAAAAAAAAAAAATATCGATCATAACATTTTGTTAAAAGTTGCAAGTATATATCCATTTTTAACGAATAACAAATTTATATTTAATATACTACAGTATTTTTTTGTACAAAAGTATGAACAAAATATGTATTTAGAATGAGGACGGATTCAATTACATTATTTTATGGTAATACATTTTGACACCATATGTTAATCTGTTATTTATATGATTTCAAAGTTTAAATAGTCGATCTGAACTGTTCAACATGATCTCCATATTAAAATGTGATTGGAAATCAAATTTTACATTTTTAAAAAAAAAATTAGTATTTATTAAGATGTGTACAAATTTATTGTTTTCAAACAATTATGAACTATTGAAAAACAATGATTTTAAAAAATTTCAAAAAAAATGTAAAATTTAGTTTCCAAATACATTTTAATATGAAAATCATTTTGAATGGTTTAGATTTACTGTTTGAATTTTGAAATAACAAAAAAGTATTATAAATATATCGTGTCAAGATATGTCAATATAAAATAATGTAATTTGATCCCTCCTCATTTAAAAATACTATCTGAACACGTGTCTCCATCTAAAACTTTAATAAAATTTTAAGAAACAGAAAATTGTGAATGCTTCCACAAACTTCTATGATATATCTTGTTCAAAAATATTTAAAAAATAATCTTCTATTTTTATTATTTTTCAGAAAATAAAATAAAATATAACTTAAACTAAAAATAATTACAAAATTATGCTGTATCCTAAAACTTCTAAACTACAAAATATGCTGAACTGTGAAAGATTTCTCCAACATATACTTCTATTTTTATGTAATTCCAAAGTTTATCCCACCCTATTTGGCTGAAGTAAAAAGTTTTACTGTTCACGTGGGAAATTTTGTACTATTTTTTAAGATGGGTAGAAAATCACTTTTTTTAACTGTCCAAAAACAGTGATTTTATACATATCTTAAAAAAATAGTAAAATAATTTTAAAAATTATAAAATTTCATCCCCGGACATATTTTAGTATAAATATCATATTGAGTGGTTCGAATCAATAGTTTGAATTTTGAAAATAAAGATACAAAATATGAGGTATTGGATCCCTCCTAATGGTTTTAGTTTGACATATAAGTTTTAAATTTTAAATTACTAAAATTTTAAAATTGGATGTACAAAGGAGGTACAAAAAATGAAGGTACCGGTACTCTTAATTTGTACTAAAGAGTCAGATAATTTGAGATATTGGTGACTTGGTGTAGTAGTTTGCAGTGCTAGTGTTATAAATAATGGTATGTACTCCTCGGACAAATAGAGTATCATTAAGTGATTAATAAAAAATAATTAAAAATATTCGGTCATAATCAGAAATAATCGGCTAGTTAATTAGAAAAAACCATAACGATTTGATCGCCGCCAACGATTAAACAGCCAGTTTATCAATCTCAACGACCGTTTTTTACAATACTTATTTGCACTACAACTGTCTACAAAGTAGAATATATCACACAATTAGTCATATCCACTTTTCTAACGGAGGAGTTTGTAGCAAGGGTAAGGCTAAGGTGCTATGGGTTGTATAGCAACCTACGGTGTTACAGTTCAATATTTGAGTTTTCAAAATTCAAACGGTCAATCCGAACAGTTTCATTCTTCTTAAATGGACTGCTTTGTAATTATTGCATGTTCTTGGTGCAACATAACTAAAATGAAATATGAAATTAGAAGTTTTAAACTGATTTTAGAACTTACAACAATAGTTTTAAATTTATGGAATAGGAAACTTATATTTCAGCTTTGAAAGTATATTTTTTTAAGGGAGATGATATGAGTACCCGCACTCTCATCCCCCCATTATCCCCCCAATTTTATTTGTTCAATCTCGTCCACATTTCTCATGATCTATAAGGAATTTTGCGAATCTAAAATCACGAACGTCTTCTACACAATTTTATCTTTCAAATGAGATCCATGATGACATACTTTCGAGTTCGTCATCACACAAGTATTTATACCTCGTCATTTAAGTATTTATACCTAGTGTTTTTCACATATGACACTACTGACATTTAAAAATATTAATATCAAGTATTACAAGTATTTATATTTATGCACTGAAATATTTATACCTATGTGTTCAACTATTTTTGTTAGAGAAAGGTTGACGCAGGGACGATTAGGGAAATGTGATGCGGAGATGCGGGGTCCACGATTGGGGATAAATACTTACAAGTATAGGTATAAATACTTGTACCATGCGGTATAAATACTTGCACAATGAGGTATAAATACTTGTGTGATGATGAATCCGAAAGTACGTCATCATGGATCTCATTTGAAAGATAAAATTGCGCAGAATACATTCATGGTTTTAGATTCGCAAAATTCATCATAGAACGTGAGAAATGTGGAAGATATTGAAAAAAAAAATCCACCTCTAAAAACGTGTATGATTCTTCTCCCCATGTAGTTTGAGTGGTCTCTCTATATAGTTATACATGCAAGTATTAATATCTTAATTTGCAAGTATTAATTTATTATCTTCCAAGTATTTATACTAGTGTTTTGAATAAAATTAATTAAATTAGTTAGTTAAGTTAGTTTATGGGAAGTTAAAATCTGTTTAAGAGATGGGGGTATAATGCGGGTACTGGAGTGTGGGGATTGAAATAATTATTCTTTTTTTAATACAGAAAAGTGAAGAACTCTACTTAAAAATATTGTCCACAAACTTCCATGTTAGTCCTCTTCCTAAACAAAATTTCAAAAATAATATTCTATTTTTGTACTTTTTTTCAAAAAAATTATAAAGAATATAATTGAAATTAAAATAATTACAAAATTTTATGCTTCACCCTAGAGTGGAAAAAACGTGCTGTACTGTGTCTTGACTAACATGCCGTAACTTTGGTCTAGTGTCGTGCCGTGCCGTGACACGTCCCATGCCATGATCAAAATGTTGAGGGGTGGTCACAACACGCAATTCATGCCATGGCTCCCGTGCCATGTCAAAACGTAACTGGTTATGTTTCTCACGTTTAACTATTTTTTTCATAATTTAAGTTAGTTTATTCAAGATTCACCATTTAATTAAGACCTAACGGTCCTAATTACACGTGACTCGTGTAATTACGTGCCGTGACCGGATCTTTCGCGTGACGTGCCATGCCGTGCCAAAATTTACAAAAGCTGATCACGGCACAGGACACGTGAGCCATGACACAGAACAGTCACACGTGACGTACCGTTCCTTACCATAACTGTGCCGTTCCGTGATAGAGCCGGCTCTGCCGTGCCATTTTTCCCACTCTACTTCACCCTAAAAATTTTCTCCAAAAATATACTTTTATTTTTATGTAATTCTAAATTTTATCCCATTCTACTAGAGATATTAATTCCTCCCCTTATTCAATCAACATGTGTGAACAATAAAGTTCATATTTTGGACACAATTTTGCTACTACTCTAAAAACAATAGTATTATTGCAAGTTTTCTTAAAACTTAAAAGATAAGGTAGATCATGAATATAAATTTGTTTTGAATTTGTGGCTCCAAAGAAGATGTAAAGTAGGTTTGACTCTTCAATATTTGTAATTTATAACAAAAAGCTATAGTAATTATTTTTTTGACAAATAATTAATTGAAAGGATAGCTAATAATCATGTCATCATAAAGAAAAGACTTTGACTCTTGGAGATAAATTTATTTTAATATTGTCATTGCTTAATCTCTTAAACTAGTTCTCCTGTTTGACAAGTACATTTTCCTACAGTTGCATTTAAAATTCAAGAAATTTTCATTGTTGACCCAACAGGTGAAATTATTGACAACATTGATTTTAATTATTGATTAACAATGACTAAAGTATTGGGAGTAATTATTGATTAACAACGTAAATTTGAACCTATCATAATTAACAAGTCAAGTTTAATTTGCAAATATTATTTGATTGAAAGTAATTAAATATGTGTTTACATTTTTCAAAGATTTTTTGTCATATTGAGAAATAATATACAACAAATAATATCAATATTTGAAAAATATGAGGGTGAAAGTGAAAAACTTGAAAATCTAGATTACAAGTGGGTCCCCCTACTATAATTATCAGAGAAGTTAAACTGTTCCCTTAGAATAGTGACGAACTCTTACATTTAAATCTTACAAACATTTTACTTTTTCAAACCGTATCATGATTTCTTTCCTCAATAAGTAAATACCAGCGAATAAGCAATCAACACACAAGTTATAGTAAATTATCGTATATTATGACCTGTCGGTAGAGATTATATTCTTATTTCGGGAGCTTTCCGTTGGCGCGGTAGTCGGGAATCGAGGTTAGATATTAACATTACATAGTCATGGCGTACAACGGTTACATATGGACCCAATATTAAAAGCCTCTATAATTTGTTGGCAGTACTGTCGGCAACTTCATTAATGTGTGTACCGGATCTTTGCAGCTATTATGTACTAATTATCTAAAAATTTTAAGAAATATTTTTTTATAAAACAATTAAATATTTTGTTGTTGTTTTACTTGGCAATTTTTTTAATCTTGGGACATACAATTTGGGTCTAACACTGTTTCATTTTTTTTTTCTAATTGCCATGTTAAATCATTTTTCACCATCTACTTAAAAAAAAGGAAACAATTTGGATCTGACACCCATCAGACTCAAATTTGAATCTGATGAGTTTTGCATCTGTCTGATCCGTTTTAAAAATTGTGCGCGTGAATATTAAAGCATATTTGCACAAATATTGAACCAATATACACACATCTTAAAGCAGATCGAACAGATGCAAAACTTATTGGTCGATGGGTGTCCAACCCAAATTATTCCCTTTCAAAATGCCTCATTTGCTTCAAAAACTATACTACAAATTTAGACAAAAACTCAAAATGTATCACCAACCTCATTTATCTAGCAGCAACAGATTCTATATTATTTTGCCATTTCTAGAAGACTAGAAAGTCCTAACTTGTCAAATATGAAATATGTATTAGTGTAAATAGTCAAATCTATATTGATGTATAAATTTTGTAATAGTTAAATGTGCATTTAAGAAGTTTAAAAATATTAACAACAACCACACTGGGTGATAATTATAAATAACTATGTCTTAATTGAAATAGAAAATAATGCATTAATATTATAACAAATATGTATTTAGAAATAAAATAATATAATACATTGAAAAGTAAATGGTTGGCGTGAATTTGAGGTTCTTGAACATTGGTACTTGAAATTGTTAGATTCGAAATCTAAACAATCGATCTAAATTATTTAACTTGATCTCTATATCAGCTGAATAGTTGGAATCAATTATTTGAACTTTGAATTCAATGATATAATGTTCAATATAAATATCTATCTAGAGGAGGGATCAAATTACACTTTTTTTTTATGACACCAAATTACACTCTCTATTTACAAAGTTTTCAAAAAATCAAACAGTCGATCCAAACCATTTAACATGATGTATATATTAAAATGTGCTTGCAGATCAAATTTTACATTTTTTTTGATTTTTTTTACTATTTATTAAGTATTTAACAAAATCACTATATTCAGACCACTGAATTTTTGTACTCATCTTAATAGATAATAAAAAGATTAAAAAAAATGTAAAATTTGTTCTGCAAGCACATTTTAATATATCCATCATGTTGAACGGTTTTAATTAATTATTTAAACTTTAAAAATATAATGTAATCCGGTGTCATAAAAAAAAAATGTAATTGAATTCCTCCTCATTTATATATTGCAATACAACATAGCTAAACTCATCCATAAATGTTTACAGGTGAGAAGAATCAAATTTAATTGTTACAACTTACAAACTGAAGCAGTTCTTCAATGGGGCAGGTTTTTAACAAACAACAACCATCCATTCAACAGGCCTCCTTTATATTTAAAACAAAATTAACCTATACTAGCCCATTTCTATCCAATTTTTGGATGCTCTTTCCCTCAACAAAGTATTTTAGATGTCTCTTTCTTAGCTCAGAAATTCATGTCGACATACCAACATAGTATGCAAAATCGGAATCTAAATCAGTCATTTGATTGTATAATCAGAATCATATGAATTGGTTGAAATCAGATGAATTGGATTGGAATCTGAATTCAGAAATTAGTCTAAGAATATAATCAGAAACTCGCATTTCTGACCCGATTCAGTTGAAATTGGCTGATTCGATTTCTGATCTGACTCGGCCGAGTTTGCACACCATGACCAAAACCTATTGAAGGTTGAGTATATTAGTAATATATTCTAATTTATTAATTTATGCTCTTTTTAATAGTGAATCAAATTTTGTGGAAGCATATGTGTCTGTGTTATGAATTAAATTCCTAGTGAATTTACTAGGTGGACATGAGGATCAGTTTATAGCTAGTTTGTTAATTCTGATGTGCGGAAATGAGAGAAAAAAAAATACATGATATGAAGATTATGAACCTTTTAAAAATGATGATTTTCTACCTATTTAGAAAAATAGTAAAATAATTAAAAAAAATATATATATATAAAATTAATTGGCATGTACATTTCTATATGAAAATCATGTTGAACCGTTCAAATCAACTGTTTAAACTTTGAAATTAACAAAGATATTGCTCTTTACTACGGATTTAGAAATCTGAATAATGTAAAATTGGTATTATTTTTATTGAAGTAAAAGTTAAACAAGTAATAAAAAAAATAAAGTTCAAATATATACAATTATTAAATTTATTTTGTAATATTCTTAAACCGTAATTTTCTTTTAAATTCTTTTGTGTAACTTGGAAAATATTTTGTTGAATTAGAAGTTAAATAAGTCATTAAAAATAACAATGAAACAAACAATTTAAGCCATGACTTAAATAACACAACCGAAAAAAAATAATTTAATTCATAATTAAAGTAACAATGTAAATTTTTTGCGTAACTTTTTTTTTTGATTTGTTTTGTAAATAAAATAGAGATCAAACATATAATCTTATATTTTATTGATAAATTAAAAATAACATACAATCAAAAGTGTAAAGAAAAACATGAAATTGCTCAATGAGTACTGAACAAAAAAAATAAAAAATGTTAAAAATCTCTAGTAATTAATACTTGACCAATCAATTCCAATTAATTTTTAATTAGGAAAGGTCACACATATATGTATTAGATTACTGTCAAAATTGGTATGGTTCAACACTTCAACTACATTAAACAATTAGAACAAAGGTGGAGAATGTAGATCAGCTAAAACAGTATCTAGTCTTGTTTAGATGAGCTACCCCTTACCAAACTTTATTATTGTTTAAGAGACACAAGTCAGAGAAACTCTTTTTTATTTTTTTTTTAGAATAGTCAGAGAAACTTCACAGCTCAATTTTTTGGCTACCACTTTACCAGTGTACCAACATCTGAACAACCAACAACAAAATATCCAAATGGTGCTAGTATGTAGAATTTAGTAGACTTGTGTATGCTCTCTCTTTCTCTTACATTCTTAACTAATGGGCTAACAAACTTACATAAATGTGACACAAATACAGCTGAAATCCATTGACAATATCCAAATTAAAATCACATTTTATCAAAAACTTACAACAATATATTATACAAAAGCTCCTATCTTCATCCCTTGTAATTGGGTATTATCCATACATCTCCATTCACATAAAGAGCTCAACAAAAAATGGACAAAAGAAAAAAAAAAAAAAACAGAGAAAATTTCACTGTATAATTTTTTTTACCTTCTCTTGTTCTTGCCACCAAGCAACAAGCTAAAATAGAACAAGAACCTAAACAAGAAACCCCATGCAACTGCTACAAGGAGGCAATCCCATTTGCCCATTTGCGTCACCGCAACTTCTTTCAGAACACCCTGACCCGTCGTGACGCATGTTTGATTTGTAATTGTCACACCGAGAGCCCCGCTTATTGCACTCAGAACCTTCTCTTTCATCTGATGTGGTAGTCCTCCGAAAGGAGAGTTATCGAATATTTGAGTACCTCTTACGTAACATTCACCGGCCCGAGCGAACTCATTTTGTAGAACACCTTCATATGGATACTTGACAAGTGAGAGGTAATGGAACCATAACCAATAGTTCGGGATCCGGTCACGGTTTATAAAGAAGCCGGAGAAAAGAAGGAAATATGCCAAGATTGCGACAACCACAGTATATCCAATCATGACATGAGGAACTACGCCCGAAAGGAAAGTAACGAAACCCGACCCAGACCAGAAAGAAGCGAGAATAATAAGTACATAAAATATAAAACCTTCTAATCCTCCATCAAGACCTACAGAAAAGAAAGTGGTGACAGCAAATGCTATGGAGAGTAGCACGAGTGGCGGGAAGGAAACAATCATGTTAGACAGCACATAGGATGAATGGCGGTATGCATTATAGGCCGTCTCCCGCAAGAAGATGAACCGCTCATTGATGAACACAGGCAATGCATCGGCGCACACATAATACATTGTTGACATGGCAAAGGCAAAGAACCCGAGCCTTTCTTGCACCCCTTTGGGTGAGTCATCAAGCTTCCAAAACACTGTGCCGAGAATACCGCCTGTGACCACCACTGCAAAAAGCCTTATGATAAAGAGTTCTGGCATGCGGGATGTATTGATGAAAGATCGCTTGGTTAGCACGCCCATTTCAACCCAGAACGGGTTTGCGTAGGTTTGCATGGTGGAATCACTAGCAACAGGACCGTCAGTGCCAGAGACAAGCTTGCCACGTGAAATGCTTGCACTTATGGCATCTTTTAGAGTAAGTGAGGTGGGGCTTAGAATAGATGATCGGTTGGTGGCAGATGGATTGAGGAGGCACCATGTACGGTGGAAATCGACTAATGGTTTTGAACCCGTCGGGGATGACTCGAGCTCACGGATTACATCTAGTGCAAATTCGGTTCGGTTTTCGTTCTCTGGCATTGGCCGCCCAAACTTTGCAAAGTAGTATGGTAGCATATCGGGTGTACCGCTATACACCATTTGACCCCGAGAGAGGAACAATAATCGATCTAGCTGCCCCAGAATTCGGTATGATGGTTGATGAATGGACATGATCACGACACTTCCATTAAGTGCGATCCGGCGAAGCACCTTCACCACCATAAATGCACTAGTTGAATCAAGACCCGAGGTTGGTTCATCGAGGAATAATAATATCGGGTCATGGATTATGTCGGTGCCGATAGAAACACGACGACGCTCTCCACCTGACACACCACGGTGCCCCTCATCCCCAATGATTGTATTCGCTGCAGCACGGAGACCAAGCTGATCAATTAGAGCTTGAACACGTGCCTTCTTCTTTGAGGCAGAGAGGGTTCGAGGGAGACGAAACTCGGCAGAGAAAGAGAGGGTCTCTTCCACAGTTAGCATTGGAAATAGCAAATCATCTTGCATGACATATGCCGATATTGCCTTTAGAAGCCGGCTCTCGAGGGGTTCACCATTGAGGGTTCTTGATCCTTTTAAGCTTCCTTTAGCGATTCGGTTCGCAAGGGCATCGATTAGGGTTGATTTGCCAGAGCCGCTCGCACCAAGCACAGCTAGTATCTCACCATCTCTGGCCTCACCTGAAATGGAGTCGAGTAAAGTTTTGGTACGACCGTCAGAGTCGGGATCCACCGGTGTAAGAGCGTCCAAATTTGCTTCTAGGTGGCTGTTCTTGCGTCGTTTGGTCTTCACACTGTAGGTAAGGTTGGAGAAGGATAACACAAAAGGCACCGGACGAGAGACCTCGGTATCACTTAGGTCTATGGTGTAATCCGTCGGTGGTAGCATGGCATCATCCGCTTTGACATTGGTTGTGTCTCGTGTGTCGCCCACAAGTTTGAATAGCTCACCGAGGGACGGCCCCCTCTCCCGCTCCCGACTACGACTGTTGTTAAAAGCGGCATTATCGGGTGAATCAGCACCCTCCAAAAATGGCAACTTGTCAATGAACCTTGCCATGATAAAATATATGTTGTGTTTAACTTCGAAATGGATGTGAGTCTTAGTCTAAATTTATAGAGAAGGAGACAGATGAGAAGGTGAGCTAGGCTGCCTAACTGTGAGAATTACTATCAAATCTGTAATTGGTATTTAGTCTAGAATACAAGTGGGTCCCGCTGCTATAATTTCCATACAAATATAGTGACAAATTGTTACATGTAATTCTTACAAACATTTTACTTTTTCAAACCATATCATGTTTCCTTTCCTCAATAAGTAAATACCAGGTAATAAACAATCAACACACAAGTTATAGTAAATAGTCGTATATTATGAACTGTCCTCAAAGATTCTATATATATGTCCTTATTTTGGGAGGTTGACGAAAGTGCTTGGTAGACCGTTAGAGTGGGTTGAGACTTGAGGGAATTTAATAATAGCAATGCCGTGTGCAGTAGGAATAAGAGATCAGTTATTAGGCGGTGGGATATAGATATAAGGGAGTATCCGCATCGTCTGCATTAACTCAAAAGATGCTATAGATATCGACCGTCCGATTGTAAACGGAGTTCATTCGGCTTCCATCTATGTTAGTGCGGATTTAATTAGCACAAATTTTAAAACTGATCGGACGGTCTAGATGTATTAACTCAAAAGATTCCTTTTTGAGTTAATGCAGAGGAGACGAATTCGATATAAGGGGAGAGGGAATGGGGGTTCTTTATATATGGAGATTTATTAATGGATTTTAGACTATGACAGTAAAGAATAAAGATAAATTGAAAGGTGATGAGCTACATGGTACTCACGTAATGGCATTAATTGAAGTAGTTGTTTATTAATTGCATGCTGTTATTTATTTTATTTTTATTTTTCCTTTTTTCAAGTTGATGCCAATGCAATGATGTACTATGAGAGGGATCGTTGTCAACTTTTGAGAATTGCTCTCTCTCTCTAATTAATAGTTGTCAAGTTTGTAATTGGTATATTTAGCAGATACATAATTAGCTAATGAAATAAATATAATTGTATTTAAATGCAAACATGTACACATATACAGTGGGGGCTAAGATCAAAATAGTAGGTCTTGAAAGTTGGTCATATTAATTTGGTTTTGTAATTTTCAAATTTCAAAATAGTTGATTTGAACCGTTACACATGATATCTATATCAAAATAATCTTAGAGATCAAATTTTACATTTTTATTGAAATTTTATAATATTTATTAAGATGGTTTGAAAATTGTTGTTTTCACTGGTTCAAATTTTTTTGTTATTGCTTATTAAAATTAGTGATTTTCATGAGGGTTCAAATTAGATAGGGATCAAACCTCTAATATGCATTGTTCAACCTTTTGTTTTGTTTTGTAAATTAGATAGGGATCAAACCTCTAATTTTATATTTTTACTGGTAAATTAAAAATAACATCCAATTAAAAGTGTAAAAAAAAAACATGAAATTGCTAAAAGATTATTGAACAAAAATATTTTAAAAATAAACTTTAAAATCTCTAGTAATACTTGACCCATCAATTAAAATTAATTTTAAATTAGAAAAGGTCTCACGTGTATTGGTATGGTTGGATTCATTTGTCTGGTAGACCGGTACAGCTGAACTGGGAATGTGAGAGAAACCAGGAACCAAAGAAATCTAACTACAACATTAAACAATTAAAACCAAGGTGGAGAATGGAGATCAACTAACAGTATCTAGTCTTGTTTAGATGAGCTATACACGTACCTTTCCAAATTATAAAAGCTAAACCATTATACAGATTCTCTGTGGCAAGAACCTTTGTATCAATTATGTTGTCATGCCCGCGGGTAATTTTCTTGCAGCCGCACAAAAGTACCACACAAGCCTTGCATCAGAAATTCTTCCTTGAAAAGAAAAGAGAAATAATTCCAATGAAACTTGATAGAGAAGAAAAAACATAATGTGATGTGTGATATAATTATTATGCTGTGATTTGGTCATGTCATGTCATGTGATCAAAATTTATTTTTACTAAAGTAATTGAGGACAGTTACGTCACGCTAATAATCAAGTCACGTGTAGTTACATTGTATTCACGTGACATACTAATTGTGTTTAATTATAGTTTCAAGTTTAAGTTAGTTAAAAAATAATAATAACAAAATGTACCAAAAAATAAAAAACCGTACAAAATAATTAGAATTAATTATAATTAAGAAATAATATTTTAAAAATTGGTCATGTGACATGACGTGACCAAATCAATTTGTGTGACATGACATGACTAAAATGGTGAAAAACAGTCAAGTCATGCAACATGCGAGTCATGTTATGTGACCGAGACACGTGATGTGCCGTGACAGATTGCGTTTAATTATTGTTTTTAAGTTTAAGTTAGTTAAACAATAATAATAACAAAATGTACCTAAAAACAAAAAAAACTGTTACAAAATAATTATAATTAAGAAATAATGTTTAAAAAATTATTCACGTAACATGTCACATAATGTAATCCGAATTAATTTACGTGATGTGACTAAAATAGTGAAAAACAACACTGTGAAAATGATTACATCACACAACATACAAGTTACATTACGTAATCGACATAGATAATCACGTTATGACTAATTTCCTTCTCTACTCAAATTGAGGCTCCTTGCAAAACTTGGGAAGTTATCACACTTTCTTCCAAATTATAAATTAAAAGACTATTTGCATGTAAAATAATATTTGTTTAGTAGGCAATTGCGATCTGATACGTAATTTTCTCTACGAAATTCAATCTTTTGGGTTCCGTTTCCAACAACAAATTGGCGTTGGGTTGGTACCAACTTGAGCATAAATAAATTTTAGAAGTTTTGTCCTCTTCATAAATTTTTTTCTCAAATATTGCATAGACATAATTACATTGGCATATACTTAGATAGAATCGTATTGAAATGTAGATATGTGTGGTAAAATTCAATTGTGTTTCTCAATATTATGTGATAAACTATGCATTAATTGGGATTAAAATTACTATTTTACCAACAACAAGTTTCGATTGTGATCATTCACAATTTCGACCTTTTTTCAAAAGTGTGCAGCAATACCCTTCTTTAATTAGATATTTCATCTTTTTTAAGTGTACAATAATACCTATCTTCTTCCATTGCGTGGGTCTCTAATGGTAAGAATGCTGTTAGTACCTTCACATATAACGCATGCTCGTATGAACAATGCACAAATCCATACTCCTTGAAATATGCATCAATTCTATATAATTTTTTTATTTTTTATCAAATGAGATATAAAATAAAAAATAAGCAATTTACTTATTTTTAAATTTAAGTAAGAATCAAATGTGATATTAAGTTCAATTTATTAGGACGATACTAACAAATATGCTCCTTAATGGGCCACGTTTTTAACAAACAACAACCATGCATCCAACAGGCCCGGCCCAATAATTAACTTTATCTCTTCTTCATTATTAGGTTTCTAGTGGAGTTTAAAATCTAAAATTGTTGGACCAGGCCACATTTTTAAGTTAAAATCAAATATTTTAGTGCTATACTTGAAGCAGCTCTTTTATGGGCCACATTTTTAACAAAGAATGATCCATCCAATCGGCCCCCATTATATTAAAATTGTAATATACTGGCCCATATTAATCAAATTGGATATCTCAGTTGAGCATAGTGAAGAACATTGCTATTGCGAGGATAAAAAAATTTGTCCCATTCGGTAAATCGGTTGTTTCACATGCAGGTAGGTATTTTGAATTTTTTTTTTATCTAGTGGTATTTTATACTTGTGTTTACTATTAGATGAGAATAAAATATATTCTGGATTTAATTCACAGCTCAACATAAGAAAATTATGTATAAAAAAAAGTTGGCTCAACTGATTTGCGAAAAAGAAAGAAAAACAAAATAACATGGTCTTGTCCGTTACTCTGCTAAGAAGAATCATTGATTTGCATGAGAAAAAAGGAAGTCCGCTTCTCCGCTTCGATTCGTCAGAAAAAAAAAATGATTTGCGTTGCCATAAAGAAAAACAGGCGATGTGTGTGTTGCATTGCCACTCTTCGGAGGAGAGAAAAAAAAAGCAATTTGAATTGCCACCCCTCATTTCGCCCAAGCTAACTCTCGGTCTTGACTCTTCTCCTTTTTGTTGTCAACCTCGACTCTTTCTCTTCTCTAATTTCTCTTTGGTAAGTGATCAAACTCTATTGATTTTTGTGCCTCTTCTACCTCTGATTAAAATCTTGAATCCACTCTAATAGATACTTCTCTTCATTTAAGGTGTATGGTATCCTAAAAGATTCAAATTTATATCTTCTGAAGTAATTCAAAATTTGAACTTGGATTCCTTAGACACCTTGGAATAACTATTTCCATGGTCTTACTAACAACATATTAATAATTTTTTTAGAGTGAGTCTATGGTACTATGCATATTACAATTTGGCACTATGCTACGGCTCTATATTTGAGTTTTCAAATTCTAACGGTCGATCCGAACCGTTCATCTTGTTCTCCATATTAATATGTGTTTGGAGACCAAATTTTACATTTTTTGAAATTTTTTTACTATTTTTTTAGATTTATTGAAAATCACTGTTTTTGAATGGTCCAGAATTTTCAGATCAAGTGATTTTCTAAATATCTAAAAAAATAGTAAAAAAATTTCAAAAAATGTAAAATTTGGTCTCCAAACACATATTAATATGGAGAACAAGATGAACGGTTCGGATCGACCGTTAGGATTTGAAAACTCAAATATAGAGCCGTAGCACAGTAACAACCCGTGATATGCATAGTACCATAGACTCACTCATTTTTTTATCCTCACCACATTCTTAAAGTTTTCATCTATCCCCTCTACACAGGGGTGCAAGCGGGTCGGATACTACCTGTTCAAATCCGGATCTGTATCTGAATTTTTACGGATTCAGATATGCAGATACGGATAGTCGCGGATTTGGATACAGATACGGATATTTTTTATGCAGACTTGAATACGGATATAATTTGAGTTTCAGAATTGGATACGAATAATTATTTGTATCCGCATAAATTAGTATTTGGGATATCCGCATAAATTATACTCATCCTAAGTTATAATTATTTCTAAATAAAATACAACACGTGACTGACTGACTTTTTTCAGGAATTTTGACAGCCTTCATCCAATAGTTGCAAGTTCCCATACACGTAATCTGCTTTTGCATATAGGTCCATAATATAATTTCCCAAAAGAAAAAAAAATCTGCTCTTCCAAAGTTTTGTTATTGTTTACAACAAAAATTGTAATCAATAAATATAACTGATAGCTAATTAAGTACTGTTAAATTATTTTCATGTAACAAGTTCTTTTTTATATTTTTTTAACCACAATTAATTAAATAAAAATGGTTTCAGCTAAATAAGTATCAACCACAATTAATTACATAAAAGGTTTCAATCACAATTAATTAGTTATATATTTTGAATTAGAAATCAGAATTATATCCGTATATGGAATTGTATTCGAAAATATCCAATCCGTATCTGTATCCGTATCTGTATCCGAAAAAAATATGAATACGGATATGGGTTGAGCACTATTCGATCCGTATCTAATCCATTTGCATCCCTACCTCTAAAATATGAACCTGCGAAAACGGAGGTATGGAGTACGAAAAAAAGGTAGTATTAAATAAACAAATGAAGACATAAATACAATGTAAAATATAGCAAGGATTCGTACAAGATTACAAATTAAGGTTAATTAATTCAATAAAATTTATTAAATTTCTTTATATTGAAATATCAGTTTCTGGTCTACAAGCAAAAACAATACTCTTCGTTTGAGTGGTCGCAGATTCAAAATCCGGATAGCAAAGACAATTTCCTGACAATACTCGCAACAAAAAAAAATTATCTGTATTGATTCCACCAGACAGACACCACCATATTTCTTTACTGATAGAATTTATTCCATAAACCAATTATGAATGAATTATTGTATATATGTAGTACTTCTAATTATGAATGAATTATTCATGCACATATAATTTTATAACTACTATACCTTTGACCTTATAATGTAATAAACTAATAATTCAAAGTATAAAAAATTAAAAATCATCACAGTGCATGAAGCAGTTGATTCAGGAAGAATACTGTCAGCTATATATATATCAAAGAATTTTTTTTTTTTTTTTGTATTATTATCTTAAAAAAGAGAAAGCAAAGAAAAAACATATTGTTAGCAAATTAAACGAGACATTTCAGAGTTCTTGTAGTTACCTAAATATTAATCTTTGCAAGAAAAAATAAATTAATTTTAATTTCTCAAGATCCAATTCTCACCTCAGTAATTTTCTTTTCTGGTACCAATAATCTTTAGAAGAACAAATCCCATTTTTTAAATATTAACTATTTTGTAAAACCGATTTTGTGTCAGTTGACAAATATTAACCTTTTAATCTTTTTTTTTTCAATCTAACCCCTTGTTCTTTTATAATTCCATGATATGTCATTATTTTCCAAACTTTAGCTCCTTTATTCCATTTCCCACAACTGGAATAAATATTCGCAATTGAACCGGCATTTTTGCAATTAAGTCCTCGGTACGAAAAAATAAATTGATCATACAATACCTGACCAGCATTTGTTCAAAGTACCTCTTCCCATTCAATACCAAACCAGCATGAGTACATGCTGATAATTGAAACACATACATATGTAATATGAGCAGACTTTAATCCTCCCCTGAGCATTTCATCGAACAGTTCGAGTGCATCTTTTCCCATGCGTACTGGCCCATTTGAACATATAATAAGATCATAGTGTTCCAGCTATAAACATCTTTTAGAAGCAATTTATCGAACATAATTTCAGCGGTTTCAACATCACCACTTTTTTCATAAAAAATAAGTAACGAATTGGTGACTGGTACACAGTTATTGAGACCTAGTTTAACCCAAAGGAATTGACCTATCGACCGATGCAACCTGCCCAGAGTAGCACATGAAGAAAGAACATTTGTAAAATTGAACTGAGTTGGAACAATGTATTAACATGCTCTCTGAAGTCTGAACCAACCCAGTCGGTTGAACTCGGCAATCATGGTGGTCCATGAGACCGAGTCTCTTTAGGGCATTTTGTCAAACAGTTCTTGTGGAGTGTTGATTCTGCCAGCCTTGGTCTTGGTGTGCATGGAAAGAATGTGAAGCTCCAGGAGACAGATATCTCTGTCAGGCATTTAATCGAACAATATCTGGGCATCAAAGAAGAATCCAGTTTTGCAATCGCTGAGCTTAGCACACATTTTTGGTATCTAATTAATGTTGAATTAGGGAGCAGACGTCGCTTCCAAACAATAATTTATTTTACCATTCAAAATGCAGCTATTAATTTATATATCCTGATAATAAATAACCAAGGAATGGAAATTAAAACTATACAAAAATTGCAGGATTAATTAAGATCAACCCGCAGGTAGAAAAACAATATTAATTATATTACATATAGTTCATCTGTCAAAAGAATAAAATTACAGAAAATAAAAAAGCAAATTTAGATGGAGGAGACCAATTATGTAACATCTACCATGTGTACAACTAAAAATTTAATAAGAAAAGCAACCTACAGTGCAACCTATATCTAATAATAATCTGTTTTAAATGTAATGCTCACGTGCTGTAGTTCAGGAGGCAGGTGAAACTTAATGCTGTGATTATATACATTGAGGCTTTTAAGATTTGGCATGCCCCCCTCTGCCACCGTTAAACTCTTCACAGAATCCCATCCCAATTTCAAGTATTGTAGGACAGGGAATCCTGCTGGACAGAATATTTCACCAGAGTTGTACAGCTCGTCGCTTAGCACCGCATAATCTAAGAAAAGTTTTTTTAAGCTCTTCAACTTTCCAAGCTCCGGCATTGGATTTTGTGCAAAATTGGAGAATTGAAGTGTCAATTTGAGGAGGTGTGGTGGAAACAAGCTAGCATCTAAGGTGGCATTCTCTGACCAATCTCCTTTCAAGTGGAGAGATTGTAAATGTTGATAATTTGGGAGTGCTTTTGGGTAAACAATCTCCATTGAGAGATGTAACCCTTCGATCCCTAGGGAGACCAGGGAAGGCAAAGTTGCAATTAGATTGGTGAATGCAATCGGATCAAAGGGATCAACACGAGTACCTAATTTACATAGGTTGCTTAAGAGGGGCAGCTTATTAGTACAATCCACCCATTGCAAGGTCTGGATATTTTTTAGCTCAGCTGTTGTTTTTGGTAGCTCGAAAATATTATCACACATCACATGCCTCAATGTATCAATTGACCATAAACCATTTGGTACATTTGGAATAAAAGTTATCGACATTCCACGCATATCCAGGGTTTCAAGAGCCTTCATACGATGAAAGGAACATTCCGAGAATGTGGGAATATCACATTCTCTTAACCTCAAGTATTTTAAGTGAACCAACTTCTCTAATCCCCTGACCAGGTCATCATCATGGTTCATAACTCCCTCAAGTACTAAAACTTTCAGTAGCCTAAACTTACGGAAATTAGGTATTTGGGTATAATTCCAGCCATCCCCAAACAATAATAAAGAACGGACATTTGTACCTACATATTCTAAGTACAAAAGGTTATTGCGTACGTGGGAATCATCAACGTCTTCCAAGGAATGAAACGAAGTACGTCGGATTTCTTTGTTCGGCTTTTTGGAATCTGATTCTTCTGACAAAACCATAACAAAGTTTTCTTCCTTGGCTTTGTGCATTGCTAAATCACGGAGAAGATCATGCACATGGCAGCACTTAATCGAATCGTTCACGTGTCGGCTTGATACTTGAATCATACTCCTAAAATAATTAATTTTGGTTTAGAAACAAGTCTGGAATACAGAAAATATTATAATCATAATATATAGATTAATTAATTACTTCCTAAATTGAATGTTAAAATTAATCTATATATATGTTGATCATTAGGATGATTGAAATTAAAATAAACAATTAATTAATGCAATCTGTTGTATAAATAATAACTTTTGAAGAGAAATATTTGAATGTCCTATATGTTGGTTCAAAAGTTTTGGAATTAATAATATAAAAAAAATCGATTTATACTTTTAAAAATTTTAATTCCTTACACAAAATTATACTTTTCCTCTGGTCTCCGAAACATCAAATTTTTATTATTTTATCCTTAGAATCGTGTTTTAGTATAAAACTGTATCTATTGTTCCTTCTGCAACGGAAGTGAAAGATATCTAATTTAGAAAAAGCTTTTGTTCGTCACACTTGGAAGAAGCTATTTATTAGTTATTTATTAGAGAAGAAATCCTAAAATAGAAAGGGGTGTATGACACTTGTAAAATAAAATAATAGATGAAAGAAACTATATTTTATCGCAAAAATATTGATTTTGTCGTAAAGACTATTGATTAGGCGTTGTAGTCTATTTTGTTCATCAGGTATTTCATTTCACTTTTATATACTTTTATATGGTAGATTTCTACTTCTTCTACTCTATTATAAATAAAAAATAGAGTATATATCATGTATACCTAAAATGTGTCTTATGAGATAGTTAATTTGTGATAATTTTTTTTTAATAATATTGTATAGAAGGCAGAAAAAAAAAATTAAAGGATAACGGAAAAAATAAAACATATATATAACCTTTGTAAAAGTTCGTTGAGGTAGTCCTCAGCTGTTTCCTCCAACGTTTTCCTCTCTTCTTCTGGTATGAACCCCTCCGCTACCCACATTCTTATCAGACGTCTTGCAGAGATCTGATAGTCTTCAGGAAAAAAAGCAAGATAAAGGAAGCATGCCTTCAGATTATAAGGCATATCTTCGTAGCTCATGGCAAGGACGTCCATGCATTCTCTGCCCTCTGAGTGCCAATCCATTGTTCGCAACACTCTCTCCCATGCATGATAGTTTCGGCCTTTAGTTATAAGTATACCACCTACTACTATCAAAGCTAGAGGTAACCCCTTACATTTCTTTGATAGTTCGTCGGCGAGCTTCAGGAGATCGCTAGGCAATTCTTCACTAAGTTCTTGATTAGGGTGAACCTTTTTGAGGAGGAGATCTAGGCTTTGCTTATCATCTAACAAGTTGAGTTCGTAAGGTGCCATATTAGGGTCTGCAGATATTGCAACATCGATAGATCTGCTGGTAATTAGAACGCGACTCCCATTTTTTACATCAGGCAAGGCATCTTTTAGTTGATTCCACACATCAACCTGCCATACATCATCTAGAATAATTAGATATCTTCTCCTACTTAATTTTTTATTTAGCTCGCTCACTAAATATTCCACATCTTGCTCCTTCGATACATCATCTATGAGTTGACGTAGCATCCTTTTCAAGAGTTCAGTGAGACTGAATTGTTGAGAAACTGACAGCATTATATGATATTCGAACTCTGCCCTCGCACTGGATATACAAACAAACAGAAATATACTATTAGATTGATTAATTTCTAGGACAACTTTTAACAATAGTCATCGCGGCAACTATGTGTTCTAAGATCTGAGCAATTATTTCTTAGAAAACTAATCACTATATATCTAATTAAATTTTTTTAAACCACTTAAAATATGAATGTCAATAACGAAACATATTGATAATTATTATTAACAATTAAGAGCTAATAGTAGACATCTCTCAGCGCTCAACATGAAATGGCAGTAAACACTGTTAATAATAATGATATTATCATCATCATCATCATCATCATCATCATCATCATCATCATCATCATCATCATCATTATTATTATTATGATTAATTATTCAAATACCATATTAAAAATACCATATTAAAAAATACCATATTAAAAAATACCATATTAAAAAATACCATATTAAAAAATACCATATTATTATGAAGTTGGTCCTATACCTGAAATTTTTAAAAATACCATATTAAAAAAAAAAAAAAATCAAATAATCACGAAATTCTGAAAATTCGAAAAATACTATGGCCGCATCCCGTAGATGCAGACCCCTTTTCTGGGGACCGCATCTAGGAGACGCGGACTATAAATGGGGTCCGCATCCCCTAGATGTAGCCCCCTTTTTTTTTTTTCTTTTCCTTCTCTTTGTTAGTTTCGATCAAAAAAATTTTGGTCAAAAATTTCGGCCCCTATTTTGTTTTGAATTGAACGGTGTGAGAAGGAAAAAAAAAGTGGCCATAACTAGGGGATGCGGCCCCAATTAATGGTCCGCATCCCTTAGATGCAGCTTCCAGAAAAGGGGTCCACATCTAGGGAATGCGGTTGTATTAAAATTCGAATTTTTCAGAATCAGTGGTTAGTTGGTTTATTTTATTTTTTATTATGGCATTTTTAAAAATTTTGGGTCCTATACATTGCAACCTAGTCTAACACTAACTATTGATATTGTTATTGTTGCAATTATTTATCTCATTATAATATAGTTGAAAAAGATATATCAGCACTTGCCTTTTGTATATCATATGTGCTAGTGTAGTCTTTCCTAGACCGCCGGTACCCACGATGGTTATGACGGCCCGCCTTGGTGTTTCCTCATGGCGCAACAACTTCAGAATGTTGTTTTTATCAGTATCCAGGCCTACGACTTCAGTTTCATCTACTACAGAATAAGTAGCTCTCCGAGCAGGCAATATGACTGGCTCTCCCACTATGTCTTGCAGGGCTATGATTCCATAGTTCACCCTGCTGTTCCAGATCTCTTCGAGTTCAATTTGAATGCTATTGAGCTTTGTACCAAGTTTGTGGAGCAAATGCGCCTCCCGTGGCATGTTCGACACCTTCTTGAGTTTCTGCAAAAAGCTAGGATTTTGGTTACATTCAACTTTGAGAAAGAATGTGTCGATTGCGTCCTCGATGCGATATGCCACATCACGGAGCTCATTGAGCCAGTTCTGCACCCTCTCATCTCCTTTGCGTTTGGAATTGGCATCTCTCAGGCAGCACTGGATTCGGGTTAGTTCACGCTGCGCCTTTTTTACTTTCTCCCCAACCCCACCCAAGAACTGAATTTCTTTCGCGATGATATTAGCAAGCTTGCGGACCACCATATTCACTATAACCGCCTCAGCCATTTCTCTCTCTCTTTGAAAATAAATGTGCACTAGTATAAGAGGATATTATTAGCTAATGCTGATGACTATGCTAGGCAAAGATAGTGTGATTATATAGGCGACCTACTCGAAACCAAACTGATTCTATGTGTAATTGCAAAAATTAATTTAATTTCTAAAATGCCCGCTTGGTGGTAATATCAATTTTATACCAGACAAGCTCTCAATTTTGTTTGGCTATATTATTATTTTATGAAAGGTCAGCTTGAAATATTTACAATGTCCTAATCTATTAATTATATAATTGTTAGAGGAGACAGACCAACTGAGCTATCATTATCGTCAATAATATAATAGTAAATTTTATAATAGATGAATTCATCTGTTTGATTCCCGAAATTTTTAAAAATACCATATTCCAAAAAAAAAAAAAAAACCAAATAACCACGAAATCCTGAAAATTCGAAAAATACCCTGGCCTCATCCCCTAGATGCGGACCCCTTTTCTGGGAACCGGATCTAGGAGATGCGGACCCTCTTTTTTTTTCGTTTTTGTTTTCTTTCTCTCTGTTATCCGAAGGTCAAACATGGCAATTGGTCAAATATTTCTGCGTATTAGATGGCTTGAATTGAATTGCCGCTGTACGCTGTACCATAAGGAAAAAGAAAAAAGAAAAAAAAAGGAGGGCCGCAACTAGGGGATGCGTCCCCCATTAATGGTCTACATCCCCTAGATGCAGTCCCCAGAAAAGGGGTCCGCATCTAGGAGATGCGGTCTTGTCAAAATTTGAATTTATTAGAAAACGTAGTTATTTGGTTTATTTTTTTTTTGGGTATAGTATATTTTAAAATTTCGGGTTTGATTCAAATTATTCACATCAAATCCACTGTGATCTTCAAGAACTTTTTTTTTTTTCCAAATTTGATCAAGAAGTTATGCATCACCTTTTCAAGTATGATAGTAATTAGAAAGATTATAAATACGCCACAAGATTAAAGAACATCTAATATAAAAACATCTTACATGATGGCACATGCAATTAATTTAACGAGCTCTATATTTTAGAAAGTTTTTTAGAACATATAAAGTCCGTGAATCCTTTCACAAGGCGAGTCATGGGATATTTTTTTTTAATCCTGTATCTATCGATCAACTCTGTTTATTCAATTATTAACCATTATTGAGAAATTTGTACTAATTTAGTTTTTAGTATAATGACCTAACATAATGTACATTACTGTCATGTTTCAATTTTTTTTGTAGATTTTGTTTGTTAAGGATATATTTCAAACTTTCTTGTTTGCTATGTCCTTTTCTCTTTCTTTAAGTATGCAATATATGACTTCATCATCTTCATTTGAAAAGTCTTTATTCTCTAACAAGTTGGGAGTAAGCTAGAAATGAAACTCAACCGGAATCAGCAACACAGGGACTTCCCAAGATATATGTCACCCATCCTAGTACTGACTCACCAAGCCCATAAGCTTTTTTTTTTTTACGTGAGGATTTCATTTCCATAAGCTATTTTTTTCTACTACTGACTCACCAAGCCCATCACTAACCCTCTTCCTTTTTGTTGATTTGGGACAGGTTGTGTAGAAACTACACAGACGGAGTTAATAAAGTATTTTTACCTTTCTTTTTCGCTTTAAATTACATGAGCTATTCTTTGACTGAAAGAAAGGATATCCTGGTTTGATTTCAAATCTGCATGTTTCAGACCAAAAAATAATTGACTGAAGAGCAATTATGTATAATTGGCATGATTATCTAAATTATAGAAATTTGATAAAACATCTTGACATCATTTATTGCTTTTGATTTTTATTTGTTGTGCATGATGATATTCTACATATTTAGTCTTTTAGTTAATCTTGAAATAAACTAATCGCTCAATCAAATTGAGAGATCTGCTTTGGCGCAATGCAACTATTTTGGTTTTTTTTTTTTATTGACTAGAGCTTATATCTACCTCTTGGTAGATCTCACTTTTGTCTGATTTTAATTTTAGAATATTGTTATGCAATTTTGGTTTTAGATCTTGTTGTGATCGATGTCCTCCATCATAATAGATATTTTTTTTACACCAGAGATCCAACCATTAAATTGATAAAAATGAAAAATATATTGTGATTTACAGAAGAAATTATCTTCAAGTTGTTCCTAATTAATAACCTTATACTTAAATTCACAAAATCAAAGAAAACAACTAATTTATCTCTTAAAAACACAGTAATTAATCTAGAACTACTCTCAATTTCTGTACACCGTAATTATTTTATATACGTGAGATGTTTCATCTATTATTGTCAATCTATGTTCTAAAATTGGACAATCCATCGAATTGTTAGTTCTTATATCCATATTCCAAATATCAAAGGATTTGTCGCTTGGGTATATTTAACAGGAAGGAGCACATGTACGTATGATTAGTTTAATAATATGATTGAGTGGTAAGATGAGCATGAGACATGGGAAAGAGATCGACGTACGCATCTGTCAAATATTATGATCCAACAACTCATGTGTTAGTTAATTATCTCCTATTATTGTTTAGTGCATATGAACAGCTGCATAGACAGATCACAGATGCGATCTGAACTCAACTAATTAATCAATTGAATTAAACAAATGAAGAGATATATATTGTAGAGTAGACCTCGAAATGTTGCATTAAGTTTGACTAATAAATTATAGACAAATGAGTAGTTGAAAGTTGGCAGTTGGCACTTATGGTTTTCTATGGCTAACCTGTGCGATCATGTTCGATCTGAAACGCTGACAAATTTTATATATTTAAATAGATAAAAGACTAGTTGAAGCTCAGGTATAAATCCTGTCTATATATACAAAAACAAATATGTCTTAAAGGCCAGGATAAAATTACTTAGTAGCGTTGATATTCTCGCTAATATTCCATCTAAAATAAACATATCCTCAGAAATAATTACCTCAATGTTTTAATTCTTGACAATACTCATTCGTTTCTTCGTCTTTAAAACAAAATTTTGTAAATATATTATATCCGAACTAAGAGAAAAATTTCCTGAGCTATCATGCAAGTTTTTATATCCATATCCTAATTTGATGTCAAATGATTTGTCTGTTCAGTATGCTTCAATATATCAATCAGGCCAGCACATGTATTTTGTTTTACATTGCGCATTTATCGGATACATATTGATATTTAACAGAATATCAACTATTGTCATGCATCATTAGGGCAGTTCCATGCATCATTTTCCAGCTGCTACACATGCATACCACACCAATTGGCACACCCAACAACTGCCAGTGCAACAACTCGTCGAAATCAACGGAATTAATTAACATATGAAGTAGACCTCGAAATATGCTATTAAGTTTCATTAATGAATTCAAGACATGTTCTGATAAGCTGGCACACATGCATCTTTTTAAATTAAGCAGCACTTTTTTTTTTTAAGGTTAGCGGCTTTAAATGCCTACTAATAATTTGATTGATAAAAAACATATTTCTAAGCAACTCTAATTCCTAAATCTACTTCTTTATTCTCATGAAATTTTCTAAATCACTCAAAATTACTCTAATCGCCATTAATCAACCTCTAAATTCTTAAATCTACTCTTCTAATTCTACTGATATAAACTCATAATCACTCTAATACTTTAATCCTCATCTCACTTCATAATCGGATCCGCTCTTCCGACCACTACCGCACTCCGACGATCAGATCTACTAACCGTCACGCAGTACTAACATAACTCCGCCGGTACCTGGTACCGTCAGGTTGAAGCCCTCAAATGCTCCTGTCAGACCCATCTCAGCAACCGCATCAGCAGCAACTGTCGAGGGGACTCGCAATGAGATCATCAACAAACAAACCTCACTGGCCGCATCATGACTGATACCTCCTTGCGCCATCTCCTCTCACGGCAGGTCACTCTCTATCCTCTCCTTAGCCCGAGGTGCACCCATCGCCTCACCCTCAGCTCGAGGTACGCACATCTCTCTCTCTGTCTCTATCTCTCATTTCCTCCCCTCCCCTCACCCTCCTCTCCGATCTGATGCGGAGGGAAGAGGCGAGAGAGGGGAGAGTAGCGGCATCGGAGTCAGAGAGCTAGGGTGACGGAGTGGGAGGTGGCGGCTGGGCTAGGGTTTGGGTTTTTTGAAATCGTCAAAATTCGCTCTGGCGAAAGAGCGACCACAGTAACTTAATTTATTGAATAATCAATTAAGCAGCACTTGTATAATTTTAATTACTTCAGATTGCTACCGAACACCAACTTCTAGTGTAGTGTAGTGACAAAGGTAATTAATTTCCGATTGACAATGTCTTGCAAACATATGAAATTGGGAGATTTAATTCTATGTACGTATGTCTTAAGAAAAAGAGATTGTTATATTATATCGGCAATGTATATAATTAAAAAACTTGTTGTTTTGCGTATATTAATAAGGCACGCACGCATGTTGTTTATCCTTCAGAATTTGAAGCTCAATATCGACTCAGGCATTCAGGTAAAATCTTTAGTAGTCAAGCAGTCACATCCCCTCTCAAAATCAAGAGAAATTGACCATAACCAACATTTACAGAGCCATGCACGCTGTATAAATGGCCTAGACAATACTTTATTTCTTGGGCCCTATTACCCAATTATCTGTGAAAGGTTCATATATTTTGGCTCAGTTCAATCATGTTGATCACTAGACACCATTAGACCACTAACTATTAATTTGTTGATTATGTGTGTATTCATAATGAAAATAACAAATTGCAAAATGGTGTAATCTTTTGTATATTTACGAGATCTTGATTTGGTGTGTATTAATTACATTATAAGGAGATCTTTTGTTCAGAAAAAAATAAATTTGATAAAAAAATGAAATGCACATAGCAAGCACGGTTTCAAACGAATAACTGTGTGCAGTCATACACGGTTATTCAGTACGATCCGTGTATTATATGGTTTTTTGTTTTTCACGGCTCTTTGACTACCATGTAAACGCCTCTTCGACTCCCCCTACACATTATACACGGTTTCTTCTAGCAAACCGTACATGTTTGATTATTGTATATTATACACAGTACATGTTATGGAACCGTGTATGAATAGTCCTTAGGGTTTTCTCTTTTTTTGTGTCTTCGATCACTGCCCTATCGTTAATTCCCACCACTCTCACTTCTAATCGTATAACTTCCTCTCCTATCTCTCTCTTCCTCTTTATAGTTGTCAAGTCATCTTCTCTCTTCACTCTCTCTCTCTCTCTCTCTCTATTAGGGTTTCAGCCCCCTCCTCTTTCTCTAAAGAACTCTCTCGAAAACAATCTAGGGTGTTACAGACCACTTTGTTGTTTGGTTTCTCTAAAGAACTCCACTCGGATCAATTTGAATTTTTGCTTGCTTGCTTTGTTGTTGTGTGTAATCGAGGACTGGCCAGGATGCTACTTCCTGTCACCCGCCTTGGCACCATGCATTCTCTATATAATGTTGCATCAACTGTCTTGCCTTTATCATATCGGATAAATTTTTCGTACCGCTCTCAATCAGACTAATGAGATTACAATCTTCTATTTAATTTCTACAACATCCCCTTCACATATGTTTCTTGAGACACAAAAATACAAATTAATTTATCTTCTCACTTCTAACCCGATAAAATAGGAGGTGTGCAAATTGGTCATCCCAATTATTTTCCATATAAATCAAATCATATACAAGGTTACATATAAAATATCATCTATATGCGTTGTTACCTCCAGAGATTAGTAGAGACTGTTACTAACTGAATTCATTCATGTAAATTTTGCATATTATAAAAGATTAATTAATTGGTTTTTATTTACGTAAAATGTAGTGCCTAAAAATGTAATTGGTTTTAATTTAAATTTGGATCTCACTGACTAATAATAACATATTAAACGCCAGATAAATAATTAACACCAATTTTTCAAATCTGATTAATTTATGGAGTCACGAGGCAATTTATAATTAATTAAACTGTTAAACGAGAGCTCTTGATACCATCACAACAAGAATGAGACACTTTTCGCGAGGATAAAAAAGTGACTTTTTGCGACGGACTATTCTCATTGTTCAGTTTTTTCTTTTTGCGAAGGATAACCGTCATAAAAGCGTTTTTTTCCTCGCAAAAAGTGTCTATTTTGTTGTAGTGCATTTTCATTGAGTATACCCACTTTTATTAAAAAATACATAAATTATCAAACAAGATATACAAAAAAAAGTAAAAAAAAAAATTAATTCTTTATAAATTTATGTAAGGATCAAATACGACCTTAAAGTTTAAATTCCTAGTGCTATACTAACGAAGCAGCTCTTCAATGGGCCACGTTTTAACAAACAACAACCATCCACCCGGCCCACAAATTAATTTTCTAGTGCAGTTTAAAATCTGAAATTGTTGGACCTTACATAAAACTGTTAAAATCAAATTTTTGAGTGCTATTCTTGAAGCAGCTCTTTAATTAATGGTCCACATTTTTAACAAATCCAATCACACCCCTTTTATGTTAAAAGCAAAGTATACTGTCCCATTAATCAGATTGGATATCTCTTTCCCTCAAAAATGTACTTGAAATTTAATTTTAAGATATCTCCAGTTTAGCTCAGAAATTCATGTTGCTACCTGCCAAAACCTATTTGAAGGTTGAGCATAGTGAAGAATATTGCTATTGCGAGGATAAAAAATATTTTCGCATGCTGTAAATTGTGCATTTCAGATGCAGTGGCAGATCCAAAGAGATTCAGATATAGGCAACTTCTGGATTCTGAATTTTATTTCGATTCGGTGGTATTTTTATTTGTGTCTATTCCTTAGATGAGAATAAGACCTACCCTAGATTTAATTCACCACTCAACAAAAGCAAATTGTGCATAAAAGAAAGTTAGTCAAGATTGATTCGCAGAAAAGAAAAAAAAAAACAAAAATGGTGTCTAGTCCACTACCCTGTTCAGAAAAATTGCTGATTTGCCAAGGAAAAATGAGGTCCACTACTACGCTCTGATTCACTAGGAGAAAAAAAAATGATTTGCGTCACCAAAAAGAAAAAAAAAGACGATGTGTTTGGCGTCACCGCTCACCAGAGGAGAGAAAAAAGACAATTTGCATCGCCCCCCTCATTTCGCCCAAGTTGGTCCTCCGCCCCAACTATTCTCCTCTTTCTTTCTTTTTTTGAGGTTTCTCCTCTTTCTTTCTGACCTCGACTCTTTCTCTTCTCTGATTCTTCTTTGATAAGTGATCGAATTCTATTGTTTTTTGTGCCTCTGATCTCTACTAGATCTTCTCAGTATTTTGTGCTCATCTCTGATTGAAATTCTGAATCCACCTCGATCTGTTCAGATGCTTTTCTCTTCATTTATTGTGTATGGTATCCTAAAAGATTCAAATTCATATCTTCTGAAGTAATTCAAAATTTGAAGTTGATTCCTTAACATCTTGGGAATAACTATTTCCGTGGTCTTACTAACAACATATAAGTAATTTTTTTATCATCACCTTATTCTTGTAGTTTTCATCTATCCCCTCTAAAGCTATAGGTACGGTGGAGCTCCAATATGAACCAGAGACAACGGAGGCATTGAGTATGAAAAAAAACAAGCTAATATTAAATAAACAAATGAAGACATAAATATAATGTAAAATAGCAAGGATTCGTACGAGATTACAAGGGATAATTAATTCAATAAAATTTATTAAATTTCTTTATATTAAAAAATCAGTCTTTGGTCTAGAAGCAAAGACAATGCTCTTCGTATGGGTGATCACAGGTTCAAAATCCGGATAGCAAAGATAATTTCCAGCTATAAACAACTTTTAGAAGAAATTTATCGAACATAGTTTCAGCGGTTTGAACATCACCACTTTTTCAATAAAAATTAAGTAACGAATTGGTGACCGGTACACAGTTATTGAGTCCTAATTTAACCACAAAGGAATGGAGCTATTGACCGATACGACCTGCCCCAATAGTAGCACATGAAAGAAAGAACATTAATTGGTAAAATTGAACTGAGTTGGAACAATGTATTAACAGCCTCTCTGAACGAACCCAGTCGGTTGAACCTGACAATCATGGTGGTCCACGAGACGGAGTCTCTCTGGGGCATTTTGTCAAACAGTTATTGTGCTGTGTTGATTCTGCCAGCCTTGGTGTGCATGGAAAGAATGAAGTTCCAGGAGACGATATCTCCGTTAGGCATTTCATCGAATAGTATCTGGGCATGAGAGAAGAATTAGGGAGCAGATGTCGCTTCCAAAAAATAATTTATTTTACCACTCAAAATGCAGCTATTAATATATGTATCCTGATAATAAATAACCAAAGAATGGAAAATAAAACTATACAAAAATTGCAGGATGAAGATCAACCCGTAAGTAGAAAAACAACAATCAAATTTTCATATAATTCATCTGTCAAAAGAATAATTAAAATTACATAAAACAAAAAAGCAAATTTAGGAGGAGGCGGCCAATTATGTAACATCTACAATGTGTAAAACTAAAAATTTAATAAGAAAAGCAACCTACAGTGCACCCTATATCTAAAAATTATGTTCAAATGTAATGCTCACGTGCTGTAGTTCAAGAGGCAGGTGACACTTAATGCTGCGTTTAAATAAATTGATGTATTTAAGTTTTGGCATGGCTCCCTCTGCCACTGTTAAACTCTTCACAGACAAAACTCCCAATTTCAAGTTTTGTAGGACAGGGAATCCTGCTGGACAGAATATTTCACCAGAGTTGTACAGCTCGTCGCTTAGCACCTCATGTTCTAAGCAAAGTTTCTTTAAGCTCTTCAACTTTTCAAGCTCCCGCATTGGATTTTGTTCAAATCTGGATCCCACAAGTGTCAATTTGAGGAGGTGTGGTGGAAACAAGCTAGCATTTAAGGTGACATTCTTTGGCCATTTTCCTTCCAAGTAGAGAGATTGTAAAAGTTGATAATTTGGGAGTGTTTTTGGGTAAACAACCTCCATTGTGAGATACCATGAATCGATACTTAGGGAGACTAGAGAAGGTAGCGTTGCAAGTAGATTAGTGGTGAGGTTGAGAATTGGATCACCCCATGATGGAATATAAATACCTAATTTACACAGGTTGCTGAAAAGGGGCATCTTCTTATTAAAATACACCCATTGCATGGTCTGGATATTTTTTAGCTTAGCTGTTGTTTCTGGTAGCTCGAAAGGCTTATAACACATCACATGCCTCAATGTATCAATTGACCATAAACCATTCGGTAGTTCAACATCATTTATCATTCCTCGCATATCCAGGGTTTCAAGAACCTTCATACGATGAAAGGAACATTTCGAGATGGGAATAGTACATCCTCTTAACCCCAAGTATTTTAGGTGAACCAACTTCTCTAATCCCCTGACAAGGTCAACATCATGGTTCTTGACTCCCTCAAGTACTAGAACTTTCAGTATCCTAAACTTACGGAAATTGGGTATTTGGCTCCAGCCATATTCCCCAAACAATAATAAAGAACGGGTATATTGTAAGTACAAAAGGTTATTGCGCAGGTGGGAATCATCACTGTCTTTCAAGGAATGAAACGAAGCACGTCGGATTTCTTTGTTGGGCTTTCTGGAATCTGATTCTTTTGAGAAAACCATAAAAAAGTTTTCTTCCCTGGCTTTGTGCATTGCTAAGTCGCGGAGAACATCATGCACTTGGAAGCACTTGATTGAACCATTCACGTGTCGGCTTGATACTTGAATCATACTCCTGAAATAGTTTTGGCTTATAAACAAGTCAGGAATAGATAAAATATTGTAATCAAAGTATAATTGTACACTTACCGTGAACCCTAAGTGTACAATTATAAATCCATTACGACCGCATTATAAACCCTAAACCGTAAACCCTAGAGTAGGGTCCACATCTGCTAGATGCGGCTCTATTTTTTTTTACAAAGTCTGAGAGATTCTCAGAGTTGATACGAATTCAAATTTAAGTTATAACATATTATTTTATTTTATCATTATTTTTTACCGAAGACCCTAGAAGTTTATTCATCTATATCCCTAAATTTATTTTTATTACGAAATGTCCAATAACATGTATATTATTTTATTTTATTTTTTATTATTTTTCACCAAATTAAGACCCTAAAAGTTTATTTGCCGATAGTCCTAAATTAATTTTTATAACAGAGTAGTCCAATAACGTATATATTATTTTATTTTATGATTATTTTTCACCAAAAAATCTAGAAGATTATTCGTCGATAACCCTAGAAGTTTAATTTAGAGCTATCAGTGATTAAACTTCTAGGATTTTCGGTGAAAAAATAATCACTAAATAAAATAAAGTAATATATCTGTTGTTGAACTTCTTTGTAATAAAAATAAATTTAGAGATATCGGCAAATAAACTCCAAGTTCTTTGGTGAAAAATAGTCACAAAATTAAATAAAATAATATATATGTTATTAGACTTCTTTCTAATAACAAATAATTTAGGCTATCAGCGAATATTTTTTGAGGGTCTCTTCTAAAAAATAACCATAAAATAATATATATGTAATTGGACTTCTTTGTAATAAAAATTAATTTAGGGCTGTCAGTAAAAAAACTTCTAGGGTCTTCAGTGAAAAATAACTATAAAATAAAATAATATATTATAACTTAAATTTGAATTCGTATCCTCTGAGAATATCAGACTTTGGAAAAAAATATGGCCATATCTAGTGGATGCGGTACCCAGTAATTGGATCCATATCCTTTAAATGCGGTCGTGGTTGATTTATAATTGTACACAAATTATGGTTTTTTGGTTTATTTTTTTTTTTTGGAGAAATGATATTTTTAAAAAAGTTCGGTTAAAAGTGTTGGAATTAATAATATTAAAAAAATGATTTTTACTTTTGAAATTCTGATTCCTTATATACAAAATAATACTTTTGCACCCCCTAGTCTCTAAAATATCAAATTTTTATTTTATCATTAGAATCGTGTTTTAGTACCAAACCATATCTATTGTTTCTTTTGCAACGGAAGTGAAAGATGTGTAATTTAGAAAAAGCTTTTGCTGGCACTATTTAAAAAAAAAAAAAAAATTAGAGCACACTTGGTAGAAGGTTTTTCAGGAAGAAGCTATTTATTAGATAAGAAATCATAATATAAAGGGGTGTATTATATAATAATAGATGAAGGAAACTATATCTTATTACAAAAATATCGATTTTGTAGTAAAGAGTATTAGGCGTTGTAGCTTATTTTGTTCGTTAGGTATTTCATTTCAATTTTATATACTATTATATGGTAGATCTCTACTTCTTCTACTCTATTATAAAAAAAAAATGAAGTATATATCATGAATACCTGAAATGTGTTCTATGATAGTTAATTTGTCCTAAAAAAAATTGTAATAATATTGTATAGAAGACTGAAAAAATCTAAAGGATAAAAGAAAAAAATAAAACATATTATAACCTTTGAAAAAGTTCGTAGAGGTAATCCTCAGCTATTTCCTCCATCGTTATCCTCTCTTCTTGTGGTATGAACCCCTCTGCTACCCACATTCTTATCAAACGTCTTGCAGAGATCTGATAGTCCTCAGGAAATAAAGCAAGATAAAGGAAGCATGCCTTGAGATAATAAGGCATATCTTCGTAGCTCATGGCGAGGACGTCCATGCATTCTTTGCCCTTTGAGTGCCAATCCATTGTTCGGAACACTCTCTCCCACGCATGATAGTTTCGATCTTTAGTTGAAAGAATACCACCTAGCACCACCAAAGCTAGAGGTAACCCCTCACATTTCTTTGATAGTTCATTGGCAAACGTAAGGAGATCGCTAGCCAATTCTTCGCTAGGTTCTTGATTAGGGAGGGCCTTTTTGAGGAGGAGATCTATGCTTTTCTGATCATCTAACAAGTTTAGTTCGCATGGTGCCATAATAGGGTCTGCTGATTTGGCAACATCGATAGACCGGCTGGTAATTAGAACGCGACTTCCATTCTTGTCATCTGGCAATGCATTTTTCAGGTGATTCCACACATCAACCTGCCATACATCATCAAGAATAATTAGATATCTTCTGCTACTTAATTTTTTCTTGAGCTCGCTCATTAAACCTTCCACATCTAGCTCATTCGGTACATCATCTATGAGTTGGCGTAGCATCTTTTTCAAGAGTTCAGTTAGATTGAACTGCTGAGAAACTGACAGCATTATATGATACTCGAACTTTGCCTTCGCACTGGATATACAAACAAACAGAAATATAGTATTAGATTTATCTCTAGCACAATTTTTAACAATTAATAGTCCTCACGGCAACTATGTATTCCAAGATCTGAGCAATTATTTCTTAGAAATTAATAACTATCTAATTAAATTTTTCCGAACCACTTAAATATATTAATGTCAATAGCGAAACATATTGATAATTATGATTCACAAATAAGTTAACCGTTAATAAATACTGATAAAATGATATTATTGCTGTTGTTGTTATTATTATTATTACTAATATTAGTATTATTTTATTATTTAAATTGGGAATTTAGGAAACACTGTTAATAATAATGACATTGCAACCTAGCTAGTCTTGCAATTATTTATCTCATTATAGCATAGTTGAAAACGAAATATCTCACTTGCCTTTTGTATATAATATGTGCTAGGGTAGTCTTTCCTATACCACCGGTACCCACGATGGTTATGACGGCCCGCCTTGGTGTTTCCTCACGGTGCAGCAACTTCAGAATTTTGTCCCTGTCAGCATGCAGGCCTACGACTTCAGTTTCGTCAACTTCAGAATAAGTAGTTCTCCGAACAGGCAAGATAACTGGGTCTCCCACCGCTATGTCTTGCAGGGCTGTGATTCCATAGTTCAGCCTGCTCTTCGAGATCTCTTCGAGTTCATTTTGAATGCTATTGAGCTTAGTGCCCAGTTTGTGGAGGAAATACACCTCCCGGGGCTTATTCTTGAGTTTCTGCAAACAGGTATGATTTTTGTTACATTCAACTTTGATAAAGAACATGTCGATTGCATCCTCAATGCAATATGCCACATCGCGGAGCTCATTGAGCCAGTTCTGCACCCTCTCATCTAGTTTTCGTTTTGAATCCGCATCTTTCAGGCACGACTGGATTCGGGTTAGCTCACGTTGTGCCTTTTTGACTTTCTCCCCAACGCCACCCAAGAACTGAATTTCTTTCGCAATGATATTAGCAAGCTTGTCGACCACGATATTCACAATAATCGCCTCAGCCATTTCTCTCTCTTTTTGGAAATAATGTGCACTAGTGTAAGGGGATGTTATTAGCTAATGCAGATGACTATGCTAGGCAAAGATAATGTGCATGGTTATATATATAGGCGAGCTACTGGAAAGCAAACTGATGCTATGTGTAATTGCAAAAATAAATTTAATTCATTTTTCGATTGATGCTATATATGTCTAATTTACCATGTTCTAATTTATTAATTATATAATAGGTGAATTCATCTGTTTGATTCAAATTATTCACATCAAATATTTAAGAACTTTTTTCAAATTTCAACTAAATTCAAATTTGATCAGGAAGTTATGGCATCACTTATTCAAGTACGGTACTAATTAGAAAGATTATAAATGCGACATTATGGGATGCCAAAAAGTAAAACATGACCTGCTGAGCTTTACTAAATCAACCGATATTTTGAGAGAAGTGCTTTTTGGTGTTTTCCTCATAGTGAAATGTTTTTCCTTTTTTTTTTTAATAAAAAAATGGATCATGAATGAATGGAGAAATCTACATGTAAAAAAAAAATCACTGTAAAAATTCGAACCTAATTTAAACTTTTCAATTTTACAATTTCACTTAATTTTTTTCTAAATCAGCTAAAATATAATTTGTTTTAGTTAATCATTTCCTATTTTATTTTAGTACACATCAGCAGCTGCGATTAAGAGGATATTAATTGTTAGCTATAGCAGATTACTATCCTAAAGGCAAAGATACTATTACTTGTGTAATAGTATATTATTCTTTTCTTAGGTGGTTCCATATTGATATCTCTTTCGTGTGCCCAACCATACTTTTCTTTTTATATTCCCCTTTCATCCTTTATACTCAATGTCTTATTTTATCTTTATTATTTTTTTTTTTTTGGGAGTATAAGTGGTGGAGAAGTCTGTTTTGGGTATAAAGGTTGAGAGGGGAATATGAAAAGAGTGATTAAGGAGGAAGAGAAATATGAAAACAAAAAAAAATTGGAAGCAAGGCATCAACAACAACCTAAAAAAAGAATATCAATCTTTTGTGCACTAATGTTTCACAGATACCCAAAACACACATTCACACGCCATGAATAGAATGAAGCAATGCATGTTTAATTTTCACATGCCATGACTTGATTAACTGAATTTTAATTCACATTAGAGTTTTTTAAGAGAAACATCATTCGTCACAAGCTTTGCTAAAATGTATAGCTTAAAATAAGTTGAAGAAAATTATAAAGATGAAGTCTTCATCAAGTGCAGTATGTAATAAATGAGGAAAAAAAAACAGAGAACAAAAAATGATGAAAAGAAATGAAATATGGCTAATGTAGGATTTAGATGGTATGCT
Source organism: Carex rostrata (assembly GCA_964058875.1). Lineage (NCBI taxonomy): Eukaryota > Viridiplantae > Streptophyta > Magnoliopsida > Poales > Cyperaceae > Carex > Carex rostrata. Next base: position 918,667 of record CAXKVT010000170.1, read on the forward strand.
AAGTGAATGGAGGAAATGAATTTAATAATACCAAGGAAAGGTGAATTTATGTTATTGACAAAATATGCTACACTTAAGTATGCTGTGTTTCAGTTCAGCTTAAATCACATAAATAATCAATTTGTTTTTATTCTTTCATTTTGTTTGGTAAAGATTTTAACGGAGCAGTTTTAACTTCATGCAGCACATGGTGACTATAAAATCAAGACAGCGCTACTGAAGCCAAAGCTCTTATGTTAATCTTTACCCTTGTGTTGTCTAAAGACTTAAGATACTGAAGACATGCATTAAGACAGCCTGGTAGACAGTTGTTTGATTATTTTCAAAATTCGGTGTTATATAATGTTTGAATACATGCGTTAAAAATGACTAATAAGTGAACACACACTAGTGGAAAAACATGAATCAGGATCGGCCTATCTGGATCGGTTATATGAAACAACCGATACTAATACCTATCTGGATCGGTTTTCTGAACAAAACCGATCCTAAAAACTAGTTAGATTGGGTTTTTTAGTCAACCGATCCTAATTTGTGAACTATCCGGATCGGTTTTTTATAAAACCGATCCTGATACTATCAGGATCGGTTGTTCTAAAAAACCGATCCTAATAGTTAAACTATTAGGATCGGTTGTTCTAAAAAACCGATCCTGATAGTATCAGGATCCGTTGTTCTAAAAAACCGATCCTAATAGTTAAACTATTAGGATCGGTTGTTTAGAACAACTGATCCTGATACAATTTTTTTTTTCAAAATTGGTTCTGCAAAAAAAAAAAAAAAAAAAAAAAAAAAAAAAAAATCAGGGCCGGTTTTTTATAAAGAACCGATCCTGATACTATTAGGATCGGTTTTTTATAAAAAACCGATCCTGATTTTTTTTTTTTTTTTTTTTTACAGAACCAATTTTGAAAAAAAAAATTGTATCAGGATCGGTTTTATTGCTAAAAACCGATCCTGATAGTATCTGGATCGGTTTTTAGCAATAAAACCGATCCTGATAGTATCTGGATCGGTTTTTAGCAATAAAACCGATCCTGATAGTTTTTATCTGGATCGGTTATGTTTAAATAAATATAAAAAATTACATATTAGAAATATAAGTTAATTATTTAATAGAAATTTTATTTAATTTTCAAATTCTACTTAAATAATATTAAGATCCAACGTAAACTATTTACGGCCGTGCGATGTTGCTATATTGTTTTGCTTTGATGAACTAGTAAATGAATCCCGAATTGTATCAAATTTTATAATGGTGAAATTAATATGACATTCTTTCATTTTAACGGTTCCGATCGACCAAATGCTAATGTTCGTATTCGTTCCTTCACAACCCCACACAACAAGGGTTCAAGTCCTATGTATATTATTATATGGCACAAGTCATTGATGCATCATGCATCATTGTATAAAAAAATTCAATAGTCAAAATGACTTCAAAATGAAATATCAATGTCAAATAATTAATTATATTATCACATAAATTTTAATAATATAAATTACATTAATTTTCATCAAAATTACATTAATGAAATGTCAATGTCAAATAGTACTTATCTCCTGTTTAATATTATTTAAGTAGAATTTGAAAATTAAATAAAATTTCTATTAAATAATTAACTTATATTTCTAATATGTAATTTTTTATATTTATTTAAACATAACCATATGAAAAGAGTTTCCAAATAAAAGAAAAAAACTATCTGGATCGGTTTTATTGCTAAAAACCGATCCAGATACTATCAGGATCGGTTTTTAGCAATAAAACCGATCCTGATACAATTTTTTTTTTTCAAAATTGATTCTGTAAAAAAAAAAAAAAAAAAAAAAAAAAAAAAAAAAAAAAAAATCAGGATCGGTTTTTTATAAAAAACCGATCCTAATAGTATCAGGATCGGTTTTTTATAAAAAACCGACCCTGATTTTTTTTTTTTTTTTTTTTTTTTTTTTTTTTTTTTTACAGAATCAATTTTGAAAAATAAAAATTGTATCAGGATCGGTTTTTTATAATAAAAAACCGATCCTGATACTATTTTTATACAAAAAAATTAGTATCAGGATCGGTTTTTTTATTATAAAACCGATCCTGATACTATTAGGATCGGTTCTTTATAAACAACCGATCCTAATGATAATTCCTATATAACCAGCTTAGCTAGGGTTCTTCTTATTTTCATTTCGCGCCTCTCATTTTCAATTTAGCATCTCTGTCTCTGTCTCTGTCTCTGTCTCTGTCTCTGTCTCCGTATCTTCCTCTCAAATCCTCAGTACTCTGTCTCTCTCTCTCTGTCTCCGTCTCTCCCTCTCCTCCGTGTCTCTCTCTCTCTTTCTCTCCGTCTCTTCCTCTCAAATCCGAGCCTCTCGCACCTCCGACTCAATTGTGCCAGTTTTTAATTTGTTTTATTGTTTCAAAAATTAATTAATGGTGTTTGTATATTGTTTTACAGTTTTGAGGACATCTCTCTCAAGTTACTTAATCATCCGGCCGATCAACTATCATGGTATTAGCTTTATCTAATTTTCTCATTATTATACTTTTAAAACACATTTTTTTGTATTTTTTATTGGAAAATGTTTTTCCATCTAATTGTTACCTTTGTTTTTGTTTTTAGGGTCTTTTTTAATCTCAAGTGATGTGATTGCAAAAGAGGTAATTATTGATTTTTTTTTATTGTTGTGCTTTACATTAATTGCATAAATGTGTATATTGTATAAATGTGTGTTAATTGAAGAAATAGCCCAATTAGTCAATTGTATGTTTGTTAATTAATTTTTTTTTGGATTTAGATTTCTTGTTATAACATGTAATGCTTCACAAAACTTTTTATGAAGTACATGAATTTTTTGTAATAGTTTAAGATGTGTATGATAATTAATTTAGAATGTGTATATGATATTTAATTGATTATTGCTTCTTACTGTGCAACAAAAAAAATTTAGGATGCTGGCCAGCAAAATATATATGGAAACTGGTCAAATAAATAAAAATATTTTTTTTAGCTTCAATAAAACATCAGGATCGGTTATTTTAAACAACCGATCCAGATTACTACTATTAGGATCGGTTGTTTAAAATAACCGATCCTAATTCTAAAAAAAAAAAAAAAAAACCTTTTAGGATCGGTTTTTAAATAAAAACTGATCCTAAAAGTTTTTTTTTTTATCAGATCATAATTAAAAAAAAAAAAAAAAACTTTTAGGATCGGTTTTTAAATAAAAACCGATCCTAAAAGTTTTTTTTTTTTTTTTTTTGGAATTATGATCTGAAATACAATCAAGATCGGTTTTAATATAAAACCGATCTTGATAGTACGTATCAGGATCGGTTGTTATGTAATTTAAAAAAAAAATTCGAAAATACTATCAAGATCGGTTCTTATATAAAAACCGATCTTGATAGTACGTATCGGGATCGGTTCTTAGTCAAAAACCGATCTAGATAACAACTATTAAGATCGGTTTTATTAAAAAACCGATCCTAATAGTTTCTATTTGGATCGGTTCTTGAAAAATATAAAACCGATCCTGATAGTATCAGTATCGCCTTCATCAGGATCGGTTGGATTCCGATACTGATATGTGTATATAACCGATCCTGATTCCTGTTTTTCCACTAGCGACATATACATATATTCAGACAATATATCCAATGTTGTCAAAAAAGATTTAAACAAAATATATATGTTATTGTTTAAAATCTTAAATAGAGATTATAGGCAAAGTCACTGACACGTGAGTCTGAGATGAGTTTTGACATTTAAATATTAGATATATTTTTGTCTCAAAATCCATCCAGAACCCACATGTCAGTAACTTTGGAGACAGAAATTTTATGTCCACATGGGAGTAGGAGATTTGATTCCAACTCGACTCCACCGAAAGTAAGCCATCCCACATGGGGACACCGAGATTTGATTCCAACTCATATTTTAGGAAGACAGATTAAAAGAAAAGAAATGATTTAATAAGGAAAATAACAATATTACTTGTTTGCATGATATGATAAAGTTAATTAAACAATACTATATAGTTTCTTTATGAGAGAAATACTTTTATTCCATCGGATTACGTATTTAATTGAAGCAATAAGGCCTATTCAGATTTTACCAATTATACTTTTGGAAATACATTCATAAATAAGAAAAGAAAAGTACTGCAGCGCTAATTAAGCGGAGCATAATATAGTGTTCATGCCGAAATTCACACCAGCTTCCAATAAGTTAATTAAGTCAGAATGAGGTCATTTACAGCTGAGCATTTTCTTTATGAAGAACTCAAATTGTGTGTCCAATCGTACTTTTCTTTTTCTTTTTATATTACCCTTTCAACATTTATACCCATTGTCTTTTTTTTTTTCTTTTTTTTTTTTTTTTTTGGGAGTATAGGTGGTGAAGTCTGTCTTGGGTGTAAAGGTTGAGAGGGGAATATGAAAAGAGTGATTAAGGAGAAAGGAAAATATTAAAACAAAAAAAAAGTTGCAACCAAGGCATCAACAACAACCTAAAAAATATATATATATCAACATTTCGTGCACTAATGTTTCCAACACCTTAATCAAAGTATCAATCTTTCACAGATACTCAAAACACACATCCACACGCCATGAATAGAAGAAAGCAAGAAATATTTAATTTCCACATGTTATGACTTGATTAATTGAATTTTATTTCACATTGGAGTTTTTTAAAAGAAACATCACTTGTTACAAGTTTTGGTGAAATGTATAACTTAAAATAAGTTCAAGAAAATAATAAAGATTAATTCTTTATCAAGTGTAGTATGTAATAGATGAGAGAACAAAAAAATAGAGAACAAAAAAGGATGAAAAAAAATTAAATATGGCTAATGTAGAACTTAGATGGTATGCTAAGTGAATTGAGGAAATGAATTTAAAATTACGAGAAAAGATGAGTTTATGTTATTGTCAAAATATACTACGCTAAAGTATGCTTTGGTTCAGTTCAGTTTAAATCACATAAATAATCAATTTGTTTTTATTTTTTAACTTTGTTGGGTAATTAAAGATTTAACATAGCAGTTTTGACTTCATGCAGCACATGGACTGTATCATCAAAAGAGCGCTGCTGAAGCCAAAGCTCTTATGTTAAAATCTTTACCCTTGTATTGTCCTGCTCTGTACTAGTTTATCTGGAATTTAGTCCAAGGCTTAATTTTTTAGCAAGGGTTTATAACTTCATATGCATTGATGAGCACATCAGTCAAAACATTATTCAGACGAATATTTAATGTTTTCATTTTTTTAGTTCTAATTTATAGCCGGTTTGAAATTTTTTATTATTTTTATTTTAAAATGTTTAACAGCTATATGTTTAATTTCAAAACAAGTTCACAAGTTATTCTAAACTCATGTACATGTGTAAATGTCTAAAAAATTCTTCTTTTTTTTCTATATACCAAAAATAATAATTTAAATGTAAGATACTGAAGCATGCATTAAGAAAGCCTGTTAGACAGTTGCTTCATTATTTCCAAAATTCAGTATTATATAATGTTTGAATACATGAGTTCAAAATGACTAGTGAGTACATATAGATACATTCAGGCAATATATCCAGCGTGTTGTCAAAAATATGTTATTGTTTAAAAATCCTAAATAGAGATCACAGACAAAGTAGGAAAATTGCGTAAGACTGAGTACATTTTATACTACTACTCGAACAATTATTTGCAAGGTACCTATAATGACTCCACTGGAACTGGATCACTAGCTCCCTTGTAGGTTGGAAATTACTGCTTCTAAAGTTACTGACATGTGAGTCCAGGGTGGATTTTGACATTTAATATCCGGTATAGTTTTGCCTCAAAATATATCTCGGATCCACATGTCAGTGATTTTAGAATAAGAATTCCCTGCCCACAGAGAGGCAGGAGATTCGGTTCCGAGATGATTTAATATGGAAAATAACAAGAGTACTTGTTTGCATGATATGATAAATTTAATTAAGCAATACTATATAGTTTCTTTATGAGAGAAATACTTTTGTTCCATCAGATTACGTACGTAATTAATTGAATCAATATTCAATTTGCAAAGGAAAAGCGTTCCATTCCACGTGATTAGTTTTGGTACTTTTAGAATCTTTGAAGGCTGCAGATGTATCAATCTGGGAATTAATGAGGCCCAATAAGGGTCTCACAATTGTACGGAATTATTAGAGAAAGAACTAAAAAAATAAAAGTAGGAAAGCACCAACTGAAGGTGATGTATCAATTTTTTTTTTTAATTGCAGTTGAATATATTGCTTGGTTAGTTGAGGGGATATATAAGCTAAAATTTGTATTTGGCAATTCGTCATTAGATGAATTAAAGAAACAAGAACAATAATTCTTGAAAAATTGATAATATATTCATGCTGAAATTCACACCAGCTTGCAATAAGATAATTAAAAAAAAAAAAAGTGGTATTGACCACCTGTTTCATTACAAAACGATAGAGTCAGAATGAGGTGAAATTGAAGAAGCTAATTAAGTCAGAATGAGGTCGTTTAAAGCTGACCATTTCCTTTATAAAAAACCCAAATTGAACAAGCTCAATTATTTTCCAAGTTCATTTGAAACTAACTACTGACATTGGCCCAGTATAAGCCCATTATAATTTTCAACACCAGTGCAGTCACTGCCTCTGACCAGTTGTCAGCATCCGATACAACAAAGGACAGCACGCGCTCCGCACATGGATGAATTGTAAGGTGCAGTTTGATTACAGTTTCTTCTATAGGTAGAGATGTAACTACCGTTATCACAGCTACCCGTCTTCTATCGGTAGTGAGGGAAACTACTGTTCTATCGTGTTGGTATCTATCGGTGGAAATACTGCTAGTACTCAGCTTTTTTGCCCGATAGAACTCAACAGTTCTGTAGTAGTGCCGATGTATTGAATAAAACATTTTGCGAAAAAAATCTCAATTATTTCGATATATATATTATAAAATCTGTGTAATATCTGCATTTTGTAAATAATATTTTACTGTTTTTTAAAGCAGATAGTAAAATGGTAGATGCTCTTAAATGACTTTTGGTAGGTTATGAAGACCTATATTGTACGAAATTAAAGTTACCAAACTGTAAAACGACAGGTAGCCAGGTAGGTGTCAATGGGTATGGTTCAGAATTGTTAGCAAAGAGTAATAAAAGAACAAAATTGTTAGCAAAGCTAGGAAATTTGAGAGTTCTTGTAATCACATAGTCATTAACCTTTGCAAAAGAAGTTGAATCAATTAATCTCTGGTACCAATAATCTTTACAAGAACAAAAACCATATTGGAAATGATGAAAACGGATTACATATTCCTTGCAATAATCTCTCTTTGACACATCTTTCAGATAAAATTTCATCGTCATGCGACAATCCATGCGCACCATCGATTTTCCATTATCCACAAAGTGGTCCCTCATGGAGAATGGTTAACAACATCTCTTCCATTATTTCTTCCTCCACTTCATGTAAAATTAATTTTGTATCATTTGAGGATGCAAAATATCATCTGCTTCAAGTTTTGATTTTATAAATAAACTAACACCTTGTTCCTCTTTAATTCCTTGATTTCTCATTCTTTGCCAAATTTTAGCTTCTTTATTCCATTCCCCAAAAGTGGAATACTTATTCGCTAAGGTGGAATATATAAGCATCACTACTCAACGGATCAATGGCTTGCAGCCTTTCCGGCTTCCGCTGCCTTTAATTTTAGCCATGTCAGCACTTTTGTGGGCCCTACAAGCACCTAAAAGAGAACCCCAAGCAATTTAATCTGGTTCGACTGGAATTTTTCAATGAAGTCCTCGGTTTCTTGAAACTTCCCGGCACGAGAAAATTAATCTATCATACATGTGTAATGGCACATGGTCGGTACAATCTTGTGCTCATTTTGCATTTGTTCAAAATACCTCTTCCCATTCTGTACCAAACCTAAATGACTACATACCTACACACGTAATGTGATTGGGAGGTCCACGAGACCTTGTCTCTCTGGGGCATTTTGTCAAACAGTTCTCGTGCAGTGTTGATTCTGCCAGCTTTGGTGTGTATGGAAAGAATGAAGTTCCAGGAGATGATATCTCTGTTAGGCATTTCATCGAATAGTATGTGGGCATGAGAGGAGAATCATGTTTTACAAATTTCAGGATACATAAATTAATGTTGTATTAGGGAGCAGATGTCGCTTCCAAACAATTTGTGTATTTCGAAATCACCAAATACGGATTTCTCTAAGAATATTGTGTAAGATTCAAAATTTATAAGTATGAGTCAATTTGTAAAAATTTGTGTATTTAATTCATCGGTATAAATCCATGCCCTTTGAATAGGCATCACTTCTGATATTCCAAACTCTTAACAATTATTAGCGGTAAGAATGTAAATTGTTCGGCATTAAATTGAATAAAAAACACTTTGATGGATTAATCACAAACAATAAAAAAATGTCTAAAGGTACATGTTTTATTTTTTTGTCAAGATTTCTTATAGAATTATACATACACAGATACACTAGGCAATTCATGGCAAATTAACTAGAGTTATTTTCCAGATTTTGCTCCGTTAAAAAAAAAAACAATTGGGGAAAAGGAGAGGTAGCACATGGTTAGGAAAACGGTCCTGTGACAGTTGATTACTCGAAGGTTAAGATTTTTGATCTCTCCTCACGACTTCGCTCGGTAAAGATTTTTTTTTTTTAAAAATACAATTGAAGAAATAATTTATTTTTTCAAAGTAAGACAATTTATGAAAAATTTGTTTATTTCAGAACTGTAAATAAAACACTCCGTGATGAGAAACAATTTTCTTTTATTTGTATACTTTCAGGAGGGCATTAATAGTTAATGGATACTGATAGTAATATTAAATCTCACTTGGATTGTTTTCTCTTTCAATAGAAAAAATAGTAACCAGCATATCAGTAATTGTGGGGTAAAAAAAAAGAGAACAAATATTTGTTGTTAGCACATGCCTCAGTAAGTGGTTTGTTTCAAGGCCTTATCTTTATTGGACTAAAAGAGGCCTTAGGCTCAGTGTGAAATATGCTGATGTACTCACACCAATTTGGTTCGTTTCATAAATAGCTAAGGCAAAACATTTTCCTAAAATGTACTTGCATCATTCGTTACGGATTTCATGTAGATTTTTTTTTTTTTTACAGGCTTTTGATTCGACGACTTTGTATGTATGAACTCCGAACATATTAATAACATATATAAGAAATTAATCTAAAAACATACATGATAGAAACAGGTAATAAACAAACATTTGAAAAAGAACGTGAAAAATATCTGATGATCATCTCTTCGTTCTTCATTACAAAATAACCACATTCTCAGTTATTGTTTTATTTAGAACACTGAAATGTGTATTCATAAAATATGAATAAACTATCAGAATAAAAAACTTGTATTCGCATCATGGATTCGTAAAATATTGGAAAAAGGTAGAGAATAATTTTAATGTAAAAGATGACTTAGACATGGTGATCTATTGTCCTCATTCCTCACTGATTTAATTAGTGCCTGATGTATTGAATAAAATTTGCAAAAAAAAAAATCTCAATTAGTTCGATTCATATCTTAGGTATGTGTAAATTTATTTTTATATAAAATCAATGTTAAATCTGCATTTTGCAAATAATACTGGAAATAGTAAAATGATAGATGCTCTTAAATGACTTTTGGTAGGTTTTGAAGACCTATTGTCACACCCCGTAGCCACCAACTACGGAATGCGACCGGTACCCTGCCGTAAACATACGGTTTCCCGTATGCCTACTAGGCAATTACGATTAATTTTTTTTTTTTTTCACATCCAAAATAATCCCAAAATACCCCACATGCACACATCATACATAACCCAAAAAAATATCCAACATCACAACATGTCCCCAAAATATTCCCAAATAATAACCCCAACATCGAACACACATCACATGTTCTAATAAAATACCATATCATACAAGTCAGACACAACACAGATAAGTATGTCATACCGAACAGTATTCCATACGGGTACAAAAGTGGTTCATGACATAGAGAATATATAACATCAAAAACATGTGTACATCTCTAGTCAAATACCATACCAAACTAAGTAGCAAGGTGACCTACGGCTGTCGTGCCTCTCCCGGATCAGCCGCACCAGATCCTGAAAAAGAATAACCCAACGGGCGTGAGAATAAATTCTCAGTGCGATAATTTCCACAAATGAATCCCTGGACTTGCAATCAAACTTTATTTTCAAAATGAAATCATTAACAACACATTGCACATATATAACACTATATAAACATAAATGCATACCTGACAGCAGATAATCGAATGAATTACAACACAAGAGTTATTAAATCGAATTTCAAATCAATGAACAATCAGGCTTAATTATTTTAATCAGTCTGGTAGCAACTACCGATGTACCACCCAGCTGTATCACAAACCCGTCGACAACGGTAGGGTTCCAGACACCTACAGAAGGCCACCCTACTGAACTGTATATGACACCCATCGGTAGTGCTTGGCTTAACCATTTCCTAAATTTCTAGTTACAAGTCATATTCAGAAAATTCATTAAGAATCATAATCTCAACCGACCATTCAAACGCATATCACATCGGATCATGCATACGACATTTCACACTAGTCACCCATATTCCTACAATTCACAATTCGTTTCATACTGCCCTTGCCCCAACCGGTTTGGGGACTTACGCGAGCCTCGGTAGACTAAAGCTTTAGAATCCTCTCAAAACCCGTGCACCAGGTTTTGCAAATTGGTCACACATTGGTGATCCATAACATACCATTTTTCTCATTTCCAATTCCGGTGACTTTTCATCTAAGATCAGATCATAATAAATCGACACAAACGTAATCAATACCAATATGCAAGTCAATCAGATTACCGCAATTCGAGTTCGACAATATTAGGGTATGCAATGCAATGCACAACTCATATAATGCAACAACAAGAATATTCAACATGTCAATCGAATTACAATTTAATTCTGAAAATAAAACATCAGACAAGTCCAGAAATCCCGCACCTTAGCGTATAGCGTACACCTGCCTAAGGTTCAGACGTCTCGAAGGATCCCGAAAGACCTCGCCTTACCGATTCGACACCTACTATTAATATTAATTAGGTTTAGATCAAGAATTTCAAAAATTAGGGTTTAAAACACTCAATTAGGGCTAAACAGGGTGTTCCTTGCGGCCCGGAACAGATCCATTGCGGCCCGCAGAAACCCCAGACCGAGAGCAGCGTTTTTCAGAATTTCCATTGCGGCCCGCAACATGCTCTGTTTTTCATCCAGAGGCTCTGGAAATTTTCAGGTTTTGCTTGCGGCCCGTAACAGAAGTCTTGCGGCCCGCAACCAATACACAGATTTTTGACTACTTAGGTTTTAACTCGATTCGATCGGTGTCGATTGCGATAATTTCCAAAGGGTTCAGTATAACAGTTCTAAATGGATTAATTGAGCTACACAATACTCAATTCAATTTAATTTCCCATTATCCAAAATCCCAAAACCCTAGTTCCAAGTTTCAAAGTCCAAACGATAAAATTCAATCAACATAATCGCAATCGATACGATAATCGAATTAAACTCAATCAATTCAACACAAATTCTGAAATTTCAAACCAAAATTCAAAGAAAGGAAATTCAAGGGTTTACAAGAAATCAAAGGATAGAATTTATACCAATTTAGAGATTAGAATCGAGTAGAGAACGTCGTTCTGATTTCGAAACTACGATCGGCTCGATCTATCGCTCAAACTTCACTCTCTTTCTCTCTTTCTCTATGGTTTCGGCCACACACACCTCTCCACCGAACACACACACAGAAAATCGGTATGCCCAAGGAAAGAAGAAAGGTTTGGGTGATATGTACTTGGAATTTTTCTAATAGGCCCCTCTATTTTGTTGAAATTACAAGGGATGGCTATTTTGCACATGAAACCTCTTATTAAATTTTTAATACATCTCAATCCTTTCTAAAATTAATTCTAATATATATATACCATTTTAATTATATATATATAATTTTTAGTAATATATATATATTTATGTTTTATTACATAAATTCCTTTATATCCATTTTAATGCATATTAGCTTCTAAATATAATTTGTATTATATAACTAAATAATCAAACAACATAGTATATATATTTATTTTTATAAGAAATTTAGGAGAATGTTACACCTATCTTGTATGAAAATAAACTTATCAATTAGTATGGGTATACTATGAGTTGAGTGGAACTATTTTAATATTAATATATATATTAATTTGTATAAAATATCATTGTTCATATCTTACCTGTACTCACTAAGATAACAAATAAATAAATGAATAATGTGTAATTATGAAATAAATTGATTACTTATAAAAATATAAGAAATCATCAAATATATTAAACACATATGTACGTAATTTCATAAAATTTAACAATTATTATTTTCTATTTCACTATTTTAAAAATATGGATTTTCAATTAACTAAAATGATATAAAATGTTTTATAAATCAATCTAATCATAATATTAACATGATAGAATTATATGAGAACAAATCAAAATATCGTATATCATCTAATATTTATTAATCATTATATAGCATAATGAGTACGAAATAGTTTTTACTTGTACCCTTATCCAAGAAACTTTTTTTTTTTTTACCTGTACTCATACCCGTTAATGAAAAAAATTACACCTTAGTCATTATTACAATATGGAATAATGTTACAGTACAAATTGGCACAACATATAATTGAACCTAGGCACCAGAAGTAGTAGACTTTTATAAAAATCATAAAAATATCATTGTACACCTTGTAAGCATTTATGGCACTGAAGATTTATTGAATTGAGCATTACACAATACTAAATATTTTTTGAGTATTGATAATTATGTTCAACACTTTTTGATTGCCAAGCAAAAATAAGGTAATTTTCTTGTGATAAACAAGCAGGCTAAACTAACAATGATGGATCATAAAATTTATTTGATTTATAATTATAAAAGTAAAAAATTAGTTGAATGACGTCACTTAAATGTTTTCCTGTCTCAAAATTCATAAAAGAAATTTATGATAGTTGTTTTTAGTTAATTGTTTTATAGAGCAGTGGAGGAAACTAATTTTAAAATTAAATGAAACAATTGTCCAATGAAAGAAATGTGAATCTTTCTAACATAATTAAATTATTAGATTGTGAGTTACATTTGACCTTATAAACAATATTTTCTTGATTATTTTGTTCCAATAACATTAAAAATTAGCATCATTACAGCAGTTCAAATTGATAGCATGAAATTTCAAAAAGTATAATTAAATGGTATTGTATATATGTATGTATTACTTCTAATTATGAAAGAATTATTCATGCATATATAAAATTTTATAACTACTATGCCTCACTAGTGGAAAAACTGAAATCAAGATCGGCTTATCTGTATCGGCTGTAAGAACCAACCGATACTAATACCTATCAGGATCGGTTCTATCACTAAAACCGATACTAATAGCGATTGAAACCACAGCACCTGAACTATCAGTATCGGTTCTTAGCTTAGAACCGATGCTGATACTATCAGTATCGGTTCTTACGTAAGAACTGATACTGATAGTTCAGGTGCTGTGGTTTCAATCGCTATTAGTATCGGTTTTAGTGATAGAACCGATCCTGATAGTGCATATTTAGCTTTTCCCAAAGTCTGATTCTTCACAGAATCAGTTTTCTTTCTTCCTCCGGTTGGTTGGCGCAGCAGCTATTTTACTGGGCATTGATCAGCTATCTCACTCTTCTTTTCTCAGGTTCATTAATTGATTGATTCTTTCTTTTCTCAAGTTTGATGTTAGATCTAGCACCATTTAAGCTCTAATTCGGCTCATTTTTATATTTTAAAATAACATACACATTTAAAAATAAAAAGCCAATTTTAAATAAATAGCACTATGATGCAATATGGTCCTACGCATGCGTCACGAAAAGGGGTGTAACTTTTGATCCGTCCGTCGGATCGTGCTGAAATTTTGACAGGAACTCCACAGCCCCAAATCCAAGCTAACTCATTTTGCAGTTCGATCCGACCGTCGGATGGCTCAGATTCGCGATCCGAGTCTTCCTTCATGGAGTTCTGGGCCGTTCTTTATAATTTTAGCATTTTCAGGGTCTTTTATGTATCTTTTATGTATTTTCTATTCTTAGGGTTGGTATTTAAATAGAAGTCATGTCTTTTGGCAGGAGTTAGTGGTGAATGTATTCAGTGTTATCAAAGAATTGAGAATCTGTCTGATCTCAGAACCAAATCTATCTTTCCATTACTTTTTTTTCAATTTCTTGATCAATTCGTGCATCACACTATCAGCATCGGTTCCTAGCTTAAGAACCGATGCTGATAGTAATCCGCATTATTTTAAATAAATAGCACTATCAGCATCGGTTCCTAGCTTAAGAACCGATACAGATAAGTATCAGCATCGGTTCTTAAGCTAGGAACCGATGCTGATAGGCTTCCTTCCCAACCGGCACCTCTATATTTCTAAATTTCTTCTAAGTTTTCAAAACACTCAACACACATAAACACTCAAAACCTCAAAACCCTCTCCAAGCCGCCGTGACCTAGCCGTGCTCCGCCTTGCCGCGCTCCCTCTCCACGCTGTTGATAGTGTTCCCTCTCCTCCTTCGTGACCTAGCCGTGATCGACCTATCAAAACCGTGACCTAGCCGGTGCTCCGTCTCTCCCTCTCAATCTCGGGTTAGTCTTCTTCTATAAATTCGATTTATTAGGGTATGAATGTGCTGATTTTGTGTGTATACCAAACTTTGAACTAACAGAGACCATTATGCAAAATTTTAGAATTTTGATTTTGAGTGTTATACCAGATTTGAACTAACAGGGTCCATTTTGTGAAATTTTAAAAGTTTAGGGGTTCATATACAAATTGTGAGATTGTTTAGAAATTAAGAATTGTTTATTAGAAATTGTTTAGAAATAATTGGTTTACAAATTGCTTATTAGAAATTGAACCAAGGCATTGCTTATTACAAATTGTTTATTAGGAATTGTACCAAGGCATTGCTGATTTTGTTTAGAAATACTTGGTACATTAGAATAATTGTTGGTACATTAGAATAATTGTTGATTTGGATTTATTTGTTGATTTAATTTGAATTGGTTTGAAGTTAGTTTGTGTATGATATATAATTAATTTAGGATGTGTTTTATTGATAATTAATTTAGGATGTGTTTTATTGATAATTTAGGATCTGTGATAATTTGAAATTTCGGCCAGCTAAATAAATATGGAAGCTGGCCATTTAATAAAAAATATTTTTTAAAAATTCAAAAGAGTATCAGTATCGGTTCTTACGTAAGAACCGATACTGATAGTTATTTTCTGAATTTAAAAAATCTAATTTGAAATATACATCTGTATCGGTTGTACAGTACAACCGATACTGATAATTTTTTCCTGAATTTTAAAAAATCTAATTTACAATATACATCTGTGTCGGGTGTTAATTACAACCGATGCAGATAGTAACTATTAGTATCGGTTGTAACAACCGATACAGATTTGTTTGGTATCTGTGTCGCCCTCATCAGGATCGGTTGTGAACCGATACTGATATCAGTATATAACCGATCCTGATTCTATTTTTTCCAATGGTGCCTTTGACTATATAATGTAATAATTCAAAGTATAAAAAATAAAAAATTATCATAGTGAAGCATTTGATTCAGGAAAAGTTCTTTGTAGTTAACTAATAATTAATATTTGCACGAAAAGTTAAATTAATCTTAATTTCTCAAGATCTAATTCTCAATCTCAGTACGTAATTTCTTTTATGGTACAAAAAATCTTTAGAAGAACAAATTTCATTCCTAAAATATTAACTATTTTGTAAAACTGATTTTGTGTCACTTGACAAACATTAACCTTTTAATATTTTTGTTCAAACTAACCCCATGTTCTTTTTTAATTTCTTGATCCGTCATTCTTTTCCAAATTAACTTTAGCTGCTTTATTCCATTCCCGGCCCACAAGTGGAATAAATTATTCGCAATTGAACAATCTTGTGCTCGGTTTCTTTTATATTCCCGGCATGAGAAAATAAAGTGATCGATTGGTACAATTTAAAACTATACAAAAATTGCAGGATGAAGATTAACCCGTAAGTAGAAAAACAACAATCAAATTTTCATATAATTCATCGATCTGTCAAAAGAATAAAATTACAGAAAACAAAAAAGAAAATTTATTCGAAGGAGGCCAATTACGTAACATCTACCATGTGTACAATTAACAATTGCATAAGAAAAGCAACCTACAGTACTGCACCCTATATATAATTATTAATTACATATGTAATGCTCACGTGCTGTAGTTCAGGAGGCAAGTGAAACATAATGTCGTGGTCATATACATTGAGGTATTTAAGATTTGGCATGGTCCCCTCTGCCACCGTTAAACTCTTCATAGAATTCCTTCCCAATTTCAAGTATTGTAGGACAGGGAATCCTGCTGGACAGAATATTGGACCAGAGTTGTAGTACAGGTCGATGCTTAGCACCTCACATTCTAAGCAAAGTTTCTTTAAGCTCTTCAACTTTCCAAGCTCCGGCATTGGATTTTGTCCAAATCTGGACCATTCAAGTGTCAATTTGAGGAGGTGTGGTGGAAACAAGCTAGCATCTAAGGTGACATTCTCTGACCACTCTCCATCTAAGTAGAGAGATTGTAAATGTTGATAATTTGGGAGTGCTTTTGGGTAAACAACCTCCATTGTGAGACTATCATACCATGAATGGATACTTAGGGAGACCAGAGAAGGTAGCGTTGCAAATAGATTACTGGTGAATGCAATCGGATCACCATCTTCTTCAATAACAAGATCTAATTTACACAGGCTGCTTAAAAGGGGCATTTTCTTATTAAAATACACCCGTTGCAAGGTCTGGATATTTTTTAGCTCAGCTGTTGTTTTTGGTAGCTTGAAAGGATTATCAGAATCACATCTCACATGCCTTAATGTATCAATTGACCATATACCATCCGGTACTTCACCATCACCATATATTAATATTTCTCGCATATCCAGGGTTTCAAGAGCCTTCATACAATGAAAGGAACATTTCGAGATGGGAATATGACATCCTCTTAACCCCAAGTATTTTAGGTGAACCAACTTTTCTAATCCCCTGACCAGGTCAACATCATCGTTCTCGACTCCCTCAAGTACTAGAACTTTCAGTAGTCTAAACTTACGGAAATTGGCGGGTATTGGGCTCCAGCCATATTCCCCAAACAATAATAAAGAACGGGCATATTCTAAGTACAAAAGGTTATTGCGGAGGTGGGAATTATCATCACCGTACTCCAAGGAATGAAACGAAGCACGTCGGATTTCTTTGTTCGGCTTTCCGGAATCTGATTCTTTTGAGAAAACCATAAAAAAGTTTTCTTCCCTGGCTTTGTGCATTGCTAAGTCGCGAAGAAGATCATGCACTTGGAAGCACTTGATCGAACCATTCACGTGTCGGCTTGATACTTGAATCATACTCCTGAAATAATTTTGGTTTATAAACAAGTCAGGAATACATAAAATATTGTAATCATAATAGATTAGTTAATTACTTTCTACATTGAATGTTAAAATTAGTCAATTACTTTCTACATTCAAAATTAAGTTATAAATGTTGATCATTTGGATGACTGAAATTAAAATAAACAATTAATGCAATATGTATGTACTACTATAAATAAGAACATTAAATTTGAAGAGAAATATTTGAATGTACATATGTTGGTTAAAAACTCAAAAAATTTTAAATGTACCATTTTCTCAAAAAAAAAAAAAACTAAAAAAATAAAGGTTTCTATACAATTATAAATCTATTATGGTCGCATCTATGAGATGTGGACTCAATTACTGGGGACTGTATCTAGGGGATACGGCCCTAGAATAAGGTTCGCATCCGCTATATAGGGCCCTATATATATATATTTTTTTTCAAAGTCTAAGAGATTCTCAGAGGATACCAATTTAAATTTAAGTTATAATATATTATTTTATTCTATGGTTATCTTTCACCGAAAACTCTAAAAATTTATTCGCTGATATCCGTAAATTTATTTTTATTACAAAAAATCCAATAATATATATTATTTTATTTTATTTTTTTGATGATTTTTCACCGATAACCTTAAAATTTTATTCTCCGATAACCCTAAATTAATTTTGATTACAAAGTAGTCCAATAATATATATAATATTTTATTTTATAATTATTTTTCACCGAACACCCTAGAAGTTTATTTGCCGATAACCCTAAAAAGTTTAATTTCGGGGTATCGGCGATTAATAGGGGTGAAAATGGAGCGGATAATGCTGATACCATATCCACATTCGTCTTTTAATGAGCGGATACGAATAGTAAACGGATAACAAAATTCAAAACCAAATTCACCATAAACAGATACGGATAGTCCACGGATACGAATTCGAATAGATATATGAAATGAATAATTGTCGAATAATTAATTTATATGAACTTTAATATACAAATATTAATTAAAAAAATAAGAAGAATAAAACAAAACATAAATAAAAAAGAAAAATGGAAAAGAAAGCCGTTTATATATTTGATCAACATTAATCGGATGATGAATGTTGACTTCATCTACTATATATGGTTCTACAAATAAAGTTCTCGATATAAAAACAAGCTCTTCAATGGGATGGGTCCAGTCAAAAAGAAAAGATTGATTGTTCAGTAATCATTTGAACCGGGTCCAGGGATTGACTGGCTGGCGCTTCTTCTCATGCGAAAAAAATAAAGAAAGAAGAATTTCGGGGCGCTAGAATCCAAAGAAAAAAAGAAGAAAAGTTCCGGACTCCTTTGCCCAAAATTAGTCCCACGTGATCTCTTCATTGAATGTCAACAACAAATTTCAATTTCAATATTTTCGATGAAAATTAATCTCAAAAATAAAATAAAATATATATAAATTTCAAAGTTTTCCATGAAAAATAATCTCAAAAATAAAATAAAATAATATATATGTTATTGAACTTCTTTGTAATAAAAAATTACAAGACTATTGAAAAATAAATTTCTGTTCGGTGAAAAATAATTCAAAGATAAAATAAAATAATATATATGTTATTGAACTTCTTTATAATAAAAAATAATTTATAATTCCAAAAATAAAATAAAATAAAATAAAATAATATATATGTTATTGAGCTTCTTTGTAATAAAAAAATAATTTAAGGGCTATCGAAAAATAAACTTCTATTCGGTGAAAAATAATCCCAAAAATAAAATAAATTAATATATATGTTATTGAACTTCTTTATAATAAAAAATAATTTAAGGGCTATCGAAAAATAAATTTCGAGAGTCTTCGGTGAAAAATAATCATAAAATAAAATAACATATATGTAATTAGACTTCTTTGTACTAAGAATTAATTTAGGATTATCGGCGAATAAACTTTTAAGGTCTTCGGTGAAAAATAGATATAAAATAAAATAATATATTATAACTTAAATTTGAATTCTTATCCTTTGAGAATCCCTCAGATGCGGCCGTGGTAGATTTATAATTGTACATAAATCGTGGTTTTTTAGTTTTTTTTTTTTTTGGAGAAATAGTATTTTTTAAAATTTTGGTTAACAAGTGTTAGAATTAATAATATTAAAAATAATTGATTTTTACTTTTGAAATTCTGATTCCTTACACAAAATAATACTTTTGCACCCTCTAGTCTCTGAAATATCAAATTTTGATTTTATCCTTAGAATCGTGTTTTAGTATCAAACCGTATTTATTATTTCTTTTGCAACGGAAGTGAAAGATATCGAATTTAGAAAAAGCTTTTGCTGGCACTATTTTAAAAAATAATAATTAGAGCACACTTGGTACAAGGTTTTCGAGGAAGAAGCTATTTATTAGAGAAGAAATCATAAAATATAAAGGGGTGTATATATGATACTTGTAATAAAATATAAAGGGGTGTATATAATGAACGAAACTATATTTTATTGCAAAACATATATCAAATTTTGTAGTAAAGAGTATTGATTATTCTGTTAGTCAGGTCTACATGATTATTTTGTAGTAAAGAGTATTAAAGGCGTTGTAGCTTATTTTGTTTGTCAGGCATTGCATTTCATTTATATATACTTTAATATGGTATTTCTCTACTTCTACTCTATTATGAGAACAAAATTGGAGTATATATCATGTATACCTGAATTTTGTCTTATGAGAAAATTTATTTGTGACAAAAAAATTTGCAAAAATATTGTATAGGAAGGCTGAAATAAATTAAAGGATAAATAAAAAAATAAAACATATAACCTTTGAAAAAGTTCGTAGAGGTAATCCTCAGCTATGTCCTCCATCGTTTTCCTCCCTTCTTGTGGTATGAATCCCTCTGCTACCCACATTCTTATCAAACGTCTTGCAGAGATCTGATAGTCCTCAGGAAAAGAAGCAAGATAAAGGAAGCATGCCTTTAGATAATAAGGCATATCTCCGTAGCTCATGGCGAGGACGTCCATGCATTCTCTGCCCTCTGAGTGCCAATCCATTGTACGCAACACTCTCTCCCATGCATGATAGTTTCGGCCTTTAGTTATAAGTATACCACCTACTACTATCAAAGCTAGAGGTAACCCCTTACATTTTTTTGATAGTTCGTCGGCGAGCTTCAGGAGATCGTCAGGCAATTCTTCGCTGGGTTCTTGATTAGGGAGGGCCTTTTTGAGGAGGAGATCTAGGCTTTTCTGATCATCTAACAAGTTTAGTTCGTAAGGTGCCATATTAGGGTCTGCAGATATTGCAACATCGATAGATCTGCTGGTAATTAGAACGCGACTCCCATTTTTTACATCAGGCAAGGCATCTTTTAGTTGATTCCACACATCAACCTGCCATACATCATCAAGAATAATTAGATATCTTCTGCTACTTATGTTTTTCTTGAGCTCGCTCATTAACTCTCCCACATCTAGCTCCTTCGGTACAGAACCTATGAGTTGACGTAGCATCCTTCTCAAGAGTTCAGTTAGACTGAATTGTTGAGAAACTGACAGCATTATATGATACTCGAACTCTGCCCTTGCACTGCATATCCGAACAAACAAAAATGAACTATTAGATTGATTTCTAGCACAATTTTTAACAATAGTCATCACGGCAACTATGTATTCTAAGATCTGAGCAATTATTTCTTAGAAATTAATGACTATCTAATTAAATTTTTCCGAACCACTAAAATATATAAATGTCAATAGCAAAACATATTGATAATTATGATTAACAAATAAGTTAACCGCTAATAAATACTGATAAAATGATATTATTGTTGTTGTTTTTATTATGATTATTATTTAAATTGGAAATTTAGGAAACACTGTTAATAATAATGACATTGCAACCTTGCTAGTCTTGCAATTATTTATCTCATTATAACATAGTTGAATAAGAAATATCTGCACTTGCCTCTTGTATATCATATGTGCAAGGGTAGTCTTTCCTAAACCGCCGGTACCCACGATGGTTATGACGGACCGCCTTGGTGTTTCCTCAGGGCGCAGCAACTTCAGAATGTTGTCCCTGTCAGCATGCAGGCCTACGACTTCCGTTTCGTCTACTTCAGAATAAGTAACTCTTCGAAAAGGCAAGATGACTGCCTCTCCCACCGCTATGTCTTGCAGGGCTACAATTCCATAGTGCACTCTGCTGTTCCAGATCTCTTCAAGTTCACTTTGGATGCTATTGAGCTTAGTGCCAAGTTTGTGGAGGAAATACACCTCCTGGGGCTTGTTCAACATCTTCTTGAAATTCTGCAAAAAAGTATGATTTTGGTTACATTCAACTTTGATAAAGAATATGTCGATTGCATCCTCGATGCGATATGCCACATCGCGGAGCTCATTGAGCCAGTTCTGCACCCTCTCATCTCCTTTTCGTTTTGAATCCGCGTCTTTCAGGCAGGACTGGATTCGGGTTAGCTCACGCTGTGCCTTTTTGAGTTTCTCCCCAACCCCACCCAAGAACTGAATTTCTTTCTTGATGATATTAGCAAGTTTGCCGACCACGATATTCACAATAATCCCCTCAGCCATTTCTCTCTCTCTCTCTCTTTGGAAATAATGTGCACTAGTGTAAAGGGATATTATTAGCTAATGCAGATGACTATGCTAGGCAAAGATAATGTGATTATATAGGCGACCTACTCGAAAGCAAACTAATTCTCTGTCTAATTGCAAAAATAAATTTAATTAATTTCTAAAATGACCGCTTGGTGGAATATCAATTCTATATGAGACAAGCTCTAAACTTCGTTTGGCTTTATTATTATTTTATAAAAGGTCAGCTTGAAATATTTACCATGCATGTCCTACTATATTAATTATATAATTGTTCGAGGAGACAGATCAACTCAGCTATCGTCAATAATATAACAATAATATATATTTTATAATAGATGAATTCATCTGTTTGATCCAAATTATTCACATCAAATCCACACTGTGATCTTCGAGAACATTTTTTTTTCATTCAAATTTCAACTTTGTTTCAATTTTTTTAAAAGATTTTGTTTGTTAGGGATATATTTTAAACTTTCTTGTTTGTTATGTCTATTTCTATTTCTTAAGTATGCAATATATGACTTTATCATCTTCATCTTAAAAGTCTTTATTTCCAAACAAGTTGGAGGTAGACTAGAAATGAAACTCAACAGGAATTAGCCATACAGAGATTACCCAGAAGGTCACCCATCCTAGTACCCAGAAGTCCATCACTAACTCTCCTCCTTTTTTCTAGTTTGAGACAGGCTGTGTAAAAATACACAGGCGGAGTTAATAAAGTATTTTTACCTTTCTTTTTTGAATTAAGTTACATCAGCTTTCCTATGAGTGAAAGAAAGAATTTCCTGGCTTGATTTCAAATCTGAATGTTTTAGAACAAAAAGTAATTGACTGAAGAGCAATTATGTATAATTGGCATGATTATCTAAATTATATAAATTTGATAAAACATCTTGACATCATTTATTGCTTTTGATTTTTATTTGTTGTGCATGATGATATTCTACATATTTAGTCTTTCAGTTAATCTTCAAATAAACTAATCGCTTAATCAAATTGAGAGATCTGCTTTGGCGCAATGCAACTACTTTGGCTTTTTTATTGACTGAAGCTTATATCTACCTCTTTGTCTGATTTTAATTTTAGAATATTGGTATGCAATTTTGTTTTAAGTCTTGTTGTGATGTCCTCCGTCATAATAGAGATTATTTTTTTACATCAGAAATCCAACCATTAGTTTGATAAAAATGAAAATAACCAATATACAAAATCAAAGAAAACAACTAATTAATGGCTCGTACAAATTGAGATCTGCATTTATGGAATCTAAATGTGCTAAGTCAAATATTATTTCCCCATCCAACAACTGTTTTAGTTAATTATTTCTATATTCTTGTTTAATACACATGAACAGCTGGATACAGCTAGAGATGCGATCTGAACTCGACTAAATCAATATTGAATTAAACAAATGAAGAGATCTTGTAGAGTAGACCTCGAAATGTGCCATTAAGTCTGACTAATGAATTAAAGACAAATGAGTAGTAGACAGTTGGCACTTATGGTTCGCGCGCTATGTGGCTCTACATGTTCTGAAACGCTATCATGAATAGATAACAGGCTACTTGAAGCTCAGGTATAAATCCCGTCTATATGTAAAATAAAATTTTGTAAATATCTTTTATCCGAACTAATAGAAAATTTTCTTGAGTGGTAAGATGAGCATGAGACTTGGAAAAGGGACGTACCATCTGTACGCATCAATCATGCCAGCACATGTATTTTCAACGAGTCCGCATCGTCTACATTAACTCAAAAGAGCATCTTTTGAGTTAATATATATCGGCCGTCCGATTGTAAACGGAGTCCATCCAGCTCCAACATAAAACATAGGGTGTCTTCAATATTAGTGCAGATCTAAGTCGCACGAATATTGAAGCTAATCAAACGGTCCATATGCATTAACTCAAAAGATTCCTTTTTGAGTTAATGCAGACGTTTTGTTAAACCACTGTTGGATCAATGATTTTCAAAGTGGCTTAACAAATAGTAAAAAAAATTCAGAAAAATGTAAAATTTGGTCTCCAAGCACAATTTAATATGGAGAACAACTTGAATGGTTCGGATCGACGTTTTGAACTTTGAAAATTGAAAAACGAATTGGTAGCACCAAAACTTAGGAACTACCACTTTGATCTTAGCCAACCTCTATATATATATATTTATGACGGGGGCTTAATTTTAATATTACTTTATTTTAAAAGTTTTAATAATCTTTAAAAGGAAGCTTAAATTTAAATACAATATTATAGACATGATATATCTATAAAATATAACGAAATTTTTTGTTATAATTCACTATACATCAATTACTTAAAATTTCAACGACTTGAAATTAATGGTTCTTCATGCATCGGCAAACAATACTTAAATTGTATGAAATTTATTAGGTTATCTATGTGTCCGATAGCATATGTGCAAATTTACTCTAAAATTTTAAATTGGTAACTGGATATGATATTTTGCAATTAATAGTTGCTGGATTTGGCAAAATAATTGATAATTTATTAGTTACACCATTTTATAGTGACATATCTTGACACTATATATTTATAAGTAATTTTTGCGATTTCAAAATTCAAACAGTCAATCCGAACTGTTCAACATGATTTTCATATTAAAATGTGCTTGCAAACCAAATTTTTCATTTTTTGAAAATTGTTTACTATTTATTATAATTTTTTAAAATCGTTGTTTTTCAATGATCCATAATTGTCTTAAAACAACAATTTTGTACACATCTTACTAAATTCTAAAAAAGTTCAAAAAAAATGTAAAATTTGGACTCAATCACATTTTAATATAGAGATCATGTTGAACGGTTCGGATTGACAGTTTGGCCTTTGAAATCGCAAAAATAGCTTATAAACATATGGTGTCAATAAGGTGTGTTACCATAAAATGGTGCAATTGTATTCCTCCTCATTTATTGTTATTATAATTAATCATGTTAATACAAATATAAACCTATGGGAAAAATTAAGACACTAAGATTATGATTGAAAACACAACATGCATGTGAAATAGAAAATATAAATTGTAACGTGTAAAAAAATAAGGATGAGTAGACGGTTTAAATTATTGGGTTCACTTTCACTTCGGTGGTTGGTAGGTCCAAATAGAATAAGGAATTCAAGCCTTAATTATTTTATCAAATGCGGATTATAATCATGTCAGTTTAACATTTAAAATTAGGCCTCTAAATGTAAACCACCTATTCATGTTGCTTAAGAGTAATTAGTCCTCCAATGATCCCACTATCAGTGACTATTTTTTTTTTTCAGATCCTAATTCTAAAAAAAAAAAAACTTTTAGGATCGGTTATTTTTAACAACCGATCCTAAAAGTTTTTTTTTTTTTAGAATTAGGATCTGAAAAAAAAAATTAGGATTGGTTGTTAAAAATAACCGATCCTGAAAATTTTTTTTTTTTAGAATTAGGATCTGGAAAAAAAAACTTTTAGGATCGGTTCTTTTTAACAACCGATCCTAAAAGTTTTTTTTTTTTAGAATTAGGATCGGTTGTTTAGAGAGAACTAATCCTGATAGTATCAGGATCGGTTCTAAGCTAAGGACCGATCCTAATATATGATAATTAGGATCGGTCCTTAGCTTAGAACCGATCCTAATATTATCAGGATCGGTTTTTAGAGAGAACCGATCCTAATGCTTATATAGCGCTAGGGTTTATTTTCGTTTCGCGCCTCTGTACTTATCCAAAATATTTGAGTCTCAACTCATCCCTTTATTTTCGTTTCGCGCCTCTGTACTTAGCCAAAAAATTTGAGTCTCAACTCATCCCTCTCTCTCTCTCTCTCTCCTCCGTGTCTCTCTTTTTCTCCCTCTCCGTCTCTCCCTCTCCTTCGTGTTTCTCTCTCTCTCTCTGTCTCCGTCTCTCCCTCTCAAAGCCGCTCTCCCTCTCGCCTCACCCTCTCCGCTAAATAAGCTTTACAGTTAATTTTAGATTTATTAACAAAGTGGATTTGCATGTGATTTAAGAGCTTTGATGTTAATTTTGTCTTTCATTTGCAAATTTTATTTTGAACGTTACCTTGTTGGTATTTTTTCAGGCTTGCAAATTGAAGTTAGTGGATTTCAATGGTGCTTTATTAGATACTAATTTTGCAATTCGTGAGAGGGAGGGTCATGCTAAGGCTTATTTTCGGCAAGGATAGGTTCTGAAATTTATTTGATATTGTGTTTTTGGTGCCAAAATTATGGAATTTTTTCAAGGGTCGTATGAGAAATTCACTTTGATTATTTGTTTTCCTTTTTCTGGTGTTATCTTCTTGTAGGGAAAAGCAGTGATGACTAATTCACTATTCTCTTTAGTGATGCAAAACTTAATTTTTGTTGATAGAGAGTTCACATTTTGGTTATTTCTAAAGCTTTGGTTAAGGTAAACTTTGCATGAACATGAATTTTTTGTAATAATTTAAGATGTGTATGATATTTAATTTAGGATGTGTATATGATATTTGATTATTGCTTCTTACTGTGTAAAAAAAAAAAATTAGGATCCTGGCCAGCAAAATATATATGGAAGCTGGTCAAATAAATAAAAATATTTTTTTTAGCTTCAATAAAACACTAGGATCGGTTATTTTAAACAACCGAACCTGATTACTACTATTAGGATCGGTTGTTTAAAATAACCGATCCTAATTCTAAAAAAAAAACTTTTAGGATCGGTTGTTTAAAATAACCAATCCTAATTTTTATTTTTTTTTTAGAATTAGGATCGGTTATTTTAAACAACCGATCCAGATTACTACTATTAGGATCGGTTGTTTAAAATAACTGATCCTAAAAGTTTATTTTTTTTTTGAATTAGGGTCAGTTATATTAAACAACCGATCCTAATAGTTACTATTTGGATTGATTATTTAAACAACCGATTCTGATAGTTTCTATCTGGATCGGTTGAATAACAGATTCAAATTATTGTAGTATCAGTATCGCCTTCATCAGGATCGGTTATATTCCGATACTAATATGCGTATATAACCGATCCTGATTCCATATTTTCCACTAGTGAAACAAAATCAAAGAAAACAACTAATTAATGGCTCGTACAAATTGAGATCTGCATTTATGGAATCTAAATGTGCTAAGTCAAATATTATTTCCCCATCCAACAACTGTTTTAGTTAATTATTTCTATATTCTTGTTTAATACACATGAACAGCTGGATACAGCTAGAGATGCGATCTGAACTCGACTAAATCAATATTGAATTAAACAAATGAAGAGATCTTGTAGAGTAGACCTCGAAATGTGCCATTAAGTCTGACTAATGAATTAAAGACAAATGAGTAGTAGACAGTTGGCAGTTGGCACTTATGGTTCGCTATGGCACACATCTTTTTAGATGTTCATTTCATGCTCAACATGCTGGGAGCTGTTTATCCCACCAAGTCACCCCTTTAAATTCTATGCACCATTTAATAATAATTATAATGTTGGTTACTTCAAATTAAGAAGCACTTGTATCATTTTAATTACTTCAGATTGCTACTGAACACCAACTTCTAGTGCAGTGACTAAGGTAATTTCCGACTGACAATGTATTGCAAATATATATATAAAATTGGGAGATTTAATTCTATCTATATCTTAAAAAAGTTTGCTATATTGGCAATGTATATAATTAAAAAGCTTGTTGTTTTGCAGATATTAATAAGGCACGCACACACGATGTTCATCCTTCAGGATTCGAAGCTCAATATCGACTCAGGCATTCAGGATTCGAAGCTCAATATCTCCATATGTAATTATTACCCAATTATCAGTGAAAGGTCCATATTTTGGCTCAGTTCAATCATGTTGATCACTAGACACCATTAGACCACTAGCTATTAATTTGTTGATTATGTGTGTATTCATCATGAAAATAACAAATTGCATGTAATCTTTTGTATATTTAGGAGATCTTGATCGGTGTGTATTAATTACGTACATATGGAGATCTTTTGTTCAGACACAGGAATTTGAGGTAAGTTAATTAGGTATGTTCAACACCTTTTTGATTGTCGGGCAAACATGCATGCGGCAATCTTCTTATGATAAGCATTCAAGCATCTATAACTTCTCAGCAATATCAAGTATTCAAGCATCTATAATTCTATAACAATTTTTCTTTGAATTTACCCTGCAATATAATAAAGCGATAAAAATTATCGAGTTGATTTTTTAAAAACACTGTTAAATTATATATCAATGCATCTTAGTATATTATTATCTTAAAAAAAGAGTAATCAAAGAACAAAATTGTTAGCAAATCCAGGAAATTTGAGAGTTCTTGTAATTACACAGTCATTAACCTTTGCAAAAGAGGTTGAATCATTAATCTTTATAACTTCTTTTTCTGGTACCAATAATCTTTAAAACAACAAAAACTTTCTTGGATATGGTGAAAATGGATTACATTCCTCGCAATAATCTCTCTTTGACACATCCTTTAGATAAAATTTCACCGTCATGCAACAATCGTGGAGAATGGTTAACAACATCTCTTCCATTAATTCTCGCTTGGACCATCTCTGTATATAAAATAAAACCCAACTTTAAAAATCCATAGAAATTTCTTTAATTTTTCAAATTTTAAATGAAACTAAACTTGATGAAATACTCACAAAGATATAACTAAATTTTCAGAAGAGCATGTCACCAAGGACCTACAAGGATCAACAGCAAGTTTGTCCCAGCTTCATAAAGCTCCATTCGGGTCATTTAGCGTGGCCTTTATCCTCATCAATGTTTGCACTAGAGAAATGCACGACACCGTCGACACGGGAAGATTAGTTGAGTTCATTTTTTTTACATGTTTTGAGAATAAAAGAGCGATAAAGACATGAGTTAAAAGTTCAATTTGAGGCCTATTTAGATCAAGCTGAAACTGAAATCATCATGTGAAAAATACACAACAGTTAATTTTCATATTAAATTGACCGAGTAAAGGCCCATATATGATCAGTTAAATTTGAATATCAAAAGAGAAAATCACCTTCTATGTTGATACCATTTGAAGTTTCTAGGCCAGAAGCAGAGCGGCACCAAGGGCAGAGAAGAAACATGGCTAATAACCCATGTGTGATTATACCACTTAACCTCGGTGCCACCATTATTAAAACCGTCAATGGGTTATTTTTTCTATAGGTTTTGGTTTTCTTCTCTCTTCTCTGCCCTTCACAGTTAATGAGAGACTGAGAGAACAAACAAAGGCATACAGCCTTACTTTCTAGCTATGTTTTGGCGTTGTGATGTGCATTAGAAATTGACATAAAAGAATATGATTGTGTGTTGGGGCAGCAAGGGAAGTTGAGAGGAGAGAGAGACATAAAAAAGAAGAGGGAAGGATCAGTCGTTTCAAAAAATCAAAACAAAGTATCTTTAAGAAGGGGAAAGACAGTGATTTTGACAGGGTACAAATGCTTGTTGTAAAAATACGCTTAATTATACACACACGATCATTTAAAACAAAACCGTGTACAAAAGTCATCCGGATTTGTACACAGTTCTTTACTAAGAACCCGTGCACAATTATAAACCTTCATACACGGTTAACAAGAAAGAAACCATGTATGTTTTTCAAATCTCCAAACACGGATTTCTCTAAGAATTAATATTGTGTAAGATACAAAATTTATATGTACGAGTCAATTTGTAAAAAATTGTGTATTTAGTTCATTGGTATAAATCCATGCCCTTTGAATAGACATCACTTGGGATATTCCAAGCTCTTAACAAGTATTACAAGTAAAAATGTAAATTTTTGGGTATTGAAGTGAATAAAAAACACTTTGATGGATTACTCACAAACAACAACAAAATGTCTAGAGGTACACATGTTTTCTTTTTTGTCAGGATTTCTTATAGAATTATATATACACTGGGGCAATTCATGCAAACTAGTGTTTTTTCCCAGATTTTAGTCCGTTAAAAAAAAAAAATACAATTGAAGAAATAATTTATTTTTTTAAATTAAGACAATTTATATGAAAATTTTGTTTCTTTTAGAACTGTAAATAAAACACTCCTTGATGAGAAACAATTTTCTTTTATTTGTATGCTTTCAGGAGGGCATTAATAGTTAATGGATACTGGTAGTAATATTAAATCTCACTTGGATTGTTTTCTCTATCAATAGAAAAACTAGTAACCAGCAGATCAGTAATTGTGGGGTCAAAAAAAGAGAAGAAAATTTGCTGTTAGCCCAGAAAAAAAACAGCTAATTTTCTTGAAATCTATTTTCCATCTCTTTTATTTTATATAGAAATCTAAGCCCATGAGTAAGTGGTTCGTTTCACAGGCCTTATCTTTATCGGGCTAAAAGAGGCCTTAGACTCAGTGTGAAATATGCAGATGTACTTGCACCATTTGTTTGTTTCATAATTAGCTAAGGCAAAACATTTTCTTAAGAAGTACTTACACCATTTATTACATATTTCATGTAGATCTCTTTTCTTGTACGGGTAGGTGTGTCAATGGTACCTTTTTAGCCGTTTACCTGACCCGTATCGTATTCGATAAGACGGGTATGGATAAGATTTTTTTTTCGTTAGCTTATTGGGTATGGGTATGGGTAAGAAATTTTTTTCGTTAAATAAATGGGTAAGGGTATGGGTAATGACTATTTCGTACCCGTTACCCTATAAGGTAATTATAAAATCCAAATATATATTCAATTCAATTTTCAACCCACTTAAATGTATATTCGTTTTTTTGAATTTTTATTCTTTATAAAAAATAATTTAGTTGGAATTGATTGCACATTTATTTTATTTTTTATTAGAAATGCAATTATATATGTGTTAAAATGAATGAGTTTTTGATGTTTAATTTGTAAAATATAATAAAACTAATTATTATACTAGTATTATCCGTTATTCACCCGCTACCGTTTCGTTACCCGATAATATTAACGGGTAAGGGTAGGGTAGGGTAAGATCAATTTTTAATGGGTATGGATAGGGTATGAATAAGATCAATTTTAATGGGTATGGGTATGAAAATGTCTCCACCCGACCCGTACCGTACCCATTGACACCCCTATGTACGAGTTTTTGCTCAGACGATACTGTATGAATGAACTTCAAACATATTAATAACATATATAAAAATTAATCTAAAACCATACATGATAGAAACAGGTGATTGACAAACTTTTGGAGAAGAACGTGAAAAACATCTGATGATCATCTCCATGTTCTTCATTATAAAATAGCCACATTTCCAGTTGTTGTTTTGTGTAGGGCACTGAAATGTGTATTCATAAAATATTAATAAAATATAAGAATAAAAAACTTGTATTCGAATGGATTAATTCATAAAATATTGGAAAGAGGTAGAGAATAATTTTAATGTAAAAGATGACTTAGACATGGTGATCTATTGTCCTCATTCCTCACTTATTTAGTGCCTGATATATTGAATAAAATCTGCAAAACAAATTTCAATTAGTTTCGATTCATCTTAGGTATGTGTCAATTTTTTTTTTTTTATATAAAATCAGTGTTAAATCTGCATTTTGTAAATAATACTGCAAATAGTAAAATGATAGATGCTCTTAAATGACTTTTGGTAGGTTTTGAAGACCTATCTTGTATGAAAATAAACTTTTCAAACAGTATGCGTATAGTATGGGTCGAGTGGAAGTATTTTAATATTAATATATATATATATGTATATGTATATATATGTATGTATGTATAAAATATCCTTGTTCATATCTTATTTGTACTCACTAAGATAACAAATAAATAAACGAATAATGTGTAATTATGAAATAAATTGATAACTTATAAAAATATAAGAAATAATCAAATATATTAAACACAGATGTACGTAATTTCATAAATTTAAGAATTATTATTTTTTATTTCACTATTTTAAAAATATGAATTTTCAATTAAATAAAATAATATAAATATTTTATAAATCAATCTAATCATAATAATTAACACGATACAATTATATGAGAACAAATAAAAATATCGTATATCATCTACTATTTATTAATCATTATATAGGGTAATGAATACGAAATAGTTTTTACTTGTACCTTTATTCAAAAACTAATTTTTTTTTTTTTTTTACCCGTACTCATTCCAGTTATGTTAACAAAAAAAATATACCTTAGTTATTATTACAATATGCAGTAATTAATGAATGTTACAGTACAAATTGGCACAACATATAATTAAACCTGGGCACCAGAAGTACTAGACTTTTATAGAAATCATCAAATATCATTGTACACCTTGTAAGTATTTATGGCACTGAATGTTTATTGAATTTGTGCATTACACAATAATAAATATTTATTGTGTTTTGATAATTATGTTAGTATTCCTTCATCTTAAAAAAAAGTAATATGATTATTTTTATTGGGAACCAGGAAGTTCCTGAGGTAAGTTTGGCATGTTCAACACTTTTTGATTGCCAAGCAAAAATAAGGTAATTTTCTTATGATAAACAATTAAGCAGGCTAAACTAACAATGATGGATCATAAAATTTATTTGATTTATAATTATAAAAGTAAAAAATTAGTTGAATGACGTCACTTAAAGGTTTTCCTGTCTCAAAATTCATAAAAGAAATTTATGATACTTGTTTTTAGTTAATTGTTATATAGAGCAATGGAGGAAACTAATTATAAATTAAATGAAACGATTGTTCAATGAAAGAAATGTGAATCTTTCTAACATAATTAAATTATTAGATTGTGAGTTAGATTTGACTTCATAAACAATATTTTCTTGATTATTTTGTTCCAATGACATTAAAAATTAGCATCATTACAGCGGTTCAAATTGATAGCATGAAATTTCAAAAAGTATAATTAAATGGTATTGTATATATGTATGAATTACTTCTAATTATGAAAGAATTATTCATGCATATATAAAATTTTATAACTACTATGCCTTTGACTTTATAATTCAAAGTATAAAAAATTAAAAATTATCATAGTGAAGCAGATGATTCAGGAAAAGTTCTTTGTAGTTAACTAATAATTAATATTTGCACGAAAAGTTAAATTAATCTTAATTTCTCAAGATCTAATTCTCAATCTCAGTATGTAATTTCTTTTATGGTACCAAAAATCTTTACAAGAACAAATTTCATTCCTAAAATATTAACTATTTTGTAAAACCGATTTTGTGTCACTTGACAAACATTAACCTTTTAATATTTTTATTCAAACTAACCCCTTGTTCTTTTTTAATTTCTTGATCCGTCATTCTTTTCCAAACTTTAATTAGCTGCTTTATTCCATTCCCCACAAGTGGAATAAATTATTCGCAATTGAACAATCTTGTGCTCGGTTTCTTTTATATTCCCGGCATGAGAAAATAAAGTGATCGGTACAATCTTGTGCTCATTTTGCATTTGTTCAAAGTACCTCTTCCCATTCAATACCAAACTGGCATGAGTACATGCTGATAATTGAAACAAATGCATATGTAATATGGTCAAGTTTCACTCCTGACTTGAGCATTTCATCGAACAGTTGAAGTGCAACTTTTCCCATGGATATTGGCCCACTTGAGCATATAATTAATGAGATCATGGTGTTACAGCTATAATTTCAGCGGTTTGAACATCACCACTTTTTCTATAAAAATTAAGTAACCAATTGGTGACCGGTACACAGTTATTGAGTCCTAATTTAACCACAAAGGAATGGACCTATCCACCGATATGACCTGCCCCAAGAGTAGCACATGAAAGAAAGAACATTGGTAAAATTGAACTGAGTTGGAACAATGTATTAGCAGTCTCTCTGAACCTACCCAGTCGGTTGAACCCGAAAATCATGGTGGTCCACGAGACCGAGTCTCTCTGGGGCATTTTGTCAAACTGTTATTGTGCAGTGTTGATTCTGCCAGCCTTGGTGTGCATGGAAAGAATGAAGTTCCAGGAGACGATATCTCTGTTAGGCATTTCATCGAATAGTATCTGGGCATGAGAGAAGAATTAGGGAGCAGACGTCTTTTCCAAACAATAATTTATTTTACCACTCAAAATGCAGCTATTAATTTATGTATCTTGATAATAAATAACCAAGGAATGGAAATTAAAACTATGCAAAAATTGCAGGATGAAGACCAACCCGTAAGTAAAAAAACAATAATCAAACTTTCATATAGTTCATCTGTCAAAAGAATAAAATTACAGAAAACAAAAAAGCAAATTTATTCGAAGGAGGCCAATTACGTAACATCTACCATGTGTACAACTAATATAACAATTTCATAAGAAAAGCAACCTACAGTGCACCCTATATCTAATTATCTAAACTATATGTAATGCTCACGTGCTGTAGTTCAGGAGGCAGGTGAAACTTAATGCCGTGGTTAAATACATTGAGGTATTTAAGATTTGGCATGGCCCCCTTTGCCACCGTTAAACTCTTCACAGAATGCCATCCCAATTTCAAGTATTGTAGGACAGGGAATACTGCTGGACAGAATATTGGACCCGAGTTGTACAGCTTGTAGCTTAGCACGCTATATTCTAAGCAAAGTTTCTTTAAGCTCTTCAACTTTCCAAGCTCCGGCATTGGATTTTGTTCCAAATTAGAGTATGCAAGTGTCAATTTAAGTAGGTGTGGTGGAAACAAGCTAGCATTTAAGGTGACGTTCTTTGGCCATTTTCCTTCCAAGTAGAGAGATTGTAAATGTTGATAATTTGGGAGTGCTTTTGGGTAAACAACCTCCATTGAAAGGGGAACATCCCATGGACTGATACGAATACTTAGGGAGACCAGAGAAGGTAGCGTTGCAAATAGATTACTGGTGAATGCAATCGGATCACCCGTTGATGGAATAAAAATACCTAATTTACACAGGTTGCTTAAAAGGGGCATCTTCTTATCAAAAATCACCCATGGTAAGGTCTGGATATTTTTTAGCTCAATTGTTGATTTTGGTAGCTTTAAAGGTTTATCACACATCACATGCCTCAATGTATCAATTGACCATAAACCATTCGGTGTTTTTCTAACATAAGTTCCTCGCATATCCAGGGTTTCAAGAGCCTTCATACGATGAAAGGACCATTCCGAGATGGGAATATCACATTCTCTTAACCCCAAGTATTTTAGGTGAACCAACTTTTCTAATCCCCTGACCAGGTCAACATCATGGTTAGTGACTCCCTCAAGTACTAGAACTTTCAGTAGCCTAAACTTACGGAAATTGGGTATTTGGGTCACATAATGCCCAAAAAAATATTCCCCAAACCATAATAAAGAACGGACATTTGGACCTGCATGTTCTAAGTACAAATGGTTGTTATTGCGCAGTCGGGAATCATCACTGTCTTTCAAGGAATGAAACGAAGCACGTCGGATTTCTTTCTTCGGCTTTTTGGAATCTGATTCTTCTGAGAAAACCATAACGAAGTTTTCTTCCCTGGCTTTGTGCATTGCTAAGTCACGGAGAAGATCATGCACTTGGAAGTATTTGATTGAACCATTCACGTGTCGGCTTGATACTTGAATCATACTCCTGAAATAATTTTGGCTTATAAACAAATCAGGAATAGATAAAATATTGTAATCATAATAGATTAGTTAATTAAAATTGTAATCATAATAGATTAGTTAATTACTTCCTACATTGAATGTTAAAATTAAGTTATATATGTTGATTATTAGGATGACTGCAATTAAAATAAACAATTAATGCAATCTCTACGTACTAGTATAAATAAGAACTTTTGAAGAGAATATTTTAAATTAATGTACGTATGTTGGTTAAAAAGTCCCAAATTATTAAATGTTCTATTTTCTCAAAAAGAAAATAAACCATAAAAAGTGTTGGAATTAATAATATTAAAAAAATTGATTTTTAATTTCGAAATTCTGATTCCTGACACAAAATAATACTTTTGCACCCTCTAGTCTCTAAAATATCAAATTTTGATTTTATCATTAAAATCGTGTTTTAGTATCAAACCGTATCTATTGTTTCTTTTGCAACGGAAGTGAAAGATAACTAATTTAGACAAAGCTTTTGCTGGCACTATTTAAAAAAAAAAAAAAATTAAAGCACACTTGGTAGAAGTTTTTTCAGGATGAAGCTATTTATTAGAGAAGAAATCATAAAATATAAAGGGGTGTATATATATGATACTTGTAATAAATAGTAATAGATGAACGAAACTATATTTTATTGCAAAAAATATCGATTTTGTCGTAAAGAGAATTGACTAGGCATTATAACTTATTTTGTTCGTCAGGTATTTCATTTCACTTTTATATACTTTTATATGGTAGATCTCTACTTCTTCTACTCTATTATAAAAACGAAAATGGAGTATATATCATGAATACCTGTAATGTATTCTATGATAGTTAATTTGTCCTAAAAAATTGTAATAATATTGTATAGAAGACTGAAAAAAGTTAAAGGATATATAAAAGAAGAGAAAAAATAAAACATATAACCTTTGAAAAAGTTCGTAGAGGTAATCCTCAGCTATTTCCTCCATCGTTTTTCTCCCTTCTTGTGGTATGAACCCCTCTGCTACCCACATTCTTATCAGACGTCTTGCAGAGATCTGATAGTCCTCAGGAAATAAAGCAAGATAAAGGAAGCATGCCTTGAGATAATAAGACATATCTTCGTAGCTCATGGCGAGGATGTCCATGCATTCTCTGCCCTCCGAGTGCCAATTCATTGTTCGCAACACTCTCTCCCACGCATGATAGTTTCGATCTTTAGTTATAAGTATACCACCTAGTACCACCAAAGCTAGAGGTAACCCCTTACATTTCTTTGATAGTTCATTAGCGAGCTTCAGGAGATCGCTAGGCAATTCTTCGCTAGGTTCTTGATTAGGGAGGGCCTTTTTGAGGAGGAGATCTAGGCTTTTCTGATCATCTAACAAGTTTAGTTCGTATGGTGCCATATTAGGGTCTGCTGATTTGGCAACATCGATAGACCGGCTGGTAGTTAGAACGCGACTTCCATTCTTGTCATCTGGCAATGTATTTTTCAATTGATTCCACACATCAATTGTCCATACATCATCTAGAATAATTAGATATCTTCTGCTACTTAATTTATTTTTGAGCTCGCTCATTAAATCTTCCACATCTAGCTCCATCGGTACAGGATCTATGAATTTACGTAGCATCCTTCTCAAGAGTTCAGTTAGACTGAACTGTTGAGAAACTGACAGCATTATATGATACTTGAAGTTTGCCCTCGCACTGGATATACAAACAAACAGAAATAAACTATTAGATTGATTTCTAGCACAATTTTTAACAATAGTCATCACGGCAACTACGTATTATAAGATCTGAGCAATTATTTCTTAGAAATTGATAACTATCTAATTAAATTTTTCCGAACCACTTAAATATGTGAATGTCAATAGCGAAACATATTGATAATTATGATTAACAATTAAGTTAACCGCTAATAAATACTGATAAAAATGATATTATATATTGTTGTTGTAAATTGGGAATTTAGGAAACACTGTTAATAATAATGACACTGCAACCTAGCTAGGCTTGCAATTATTTATCGCATTATAACATAGTGGAAAAAGAGATATCTGCACTTGCCTTTTGAGTATCATATGTGCTAGAGTAGTCTTTCCTAGACCGCCGGTACCCACAATTGTTATGACGGACCTCCTTGGTGTTTCCTCTGGGCGCAGCAACTTCAGAATGTTGTCCCTGTCAGCATGCAGGCCTACAACTTCAGTTTCGTCAACTTCAGAATAAGTAGCTCTCCGAACAGGCAATACGACTGGCTCTCCCACCGCTATGTCTTGCAGAGCTATGATTCCATAGTTCACCCTGCTGTTCCAGATCTCTTCGAGTTCATTTTGAATGCTATCGAGCTGAGTGCCAAGTTTGTGGAGCAAATGCAAATCTCGTTGCTTGTTCAGCAGCTTCTTGAGTTTCTGCAAAAAGGTATGATTTTTGTTATAATCAACTTCGAGAAAGAACATGTCGATTGCATCCTCGATGCGATATGCCACATCACGGAGTTCATTGAGCCAGTTCTGCACCCTCTCATCTCGTTTTAATTTTGAATCCGCATCTTTCAGGCAGGATTGGATTCGGATTAGCTGACGTTGCGCCCTTTTGACTTTCTCCCCAACGCCACCCAAGAACTGAATTTCTTTCGTGATGATATTAGCAAGCTTGCTGATCACAATATTCACAATAACCGCCTGAGCCATTTCTCTCTCTCTCTTTGGAAATAATGTGCACTAGTGTAAGGGGATATTATTAGCTAATGCAGATGACTATGCTAGGCAAAGATAATGTGTTTATATAGGCGAGCTACTGAAAAGCAAACTGATGCTCTGTCTAATTGCAAAAATATTTTAATTCATTTTTCAATTGATGTTATGTCTAATTTATTAATTATATAATAGGTGAATTCATCTGTTTGATTCAAATTATTCACATCAAATATTTAAGAACTTTTTTTCAAATTTGAGCTAAATTCAAATTTGATTAGGAAGTTATGGCACCACTTATTCAAGTACGGTAGTAATTAGAAAGATTATAAATGCGCCATAAGATGTGAATTAAAACAACATAAATACCACATTTAATCATGCAGCGCAATTATATATGGTATGTCAAAAGTCAAAGATTAGTCAAACATGACCAGCTGAGCTTTACTAAATCAACCAATATTTTGAGAGAAGTGCTTTTTGGTGTTTTCCTCATAGTGAAATGTTTTTCCTTTTTTTTTAATAAAAAATTGGATCATGAATGAATGGATAAATCTACTTGTAAAAAAAAAAATTTGACTGTAAAAATTCGAACTTAATTTAAACTTTTCAATTTTTCAATTTCACTTAATTTCTTTCTTAATCAGCTAAAATATAATTTGTTTTAGTTAATCATTTCCTATATTGTTTTAGTACACATCAGCAGCTGCGATTAAGAGGATATTAATTGTTAGCTATAGCAGATTAATTACTATCCTAAAGGCAAAGATATATGGTCTCATTACTTGTGTACTAGTATATTTATTTAATAGTATATTATTCTTTTCTTAGGTGGTTCCATATTCATATCTCTTTCGTGTGCCCAACCGTACTTTTCTTTTTATATTCCTTTCATCCTTTATATATACTCAATGCCTTACTTTTTCTTTATTATTATTTTTTTTTGGGAGTATAAGTGGTGGAGAAGTCTGTTTTGAGTATAAAAGTTGAGAGGGGAATATGAAAAGAGTGATCAAGGAGAAAGGGAAATATAAAAACAAAAAACAAAAAGTTGGAAGGAAGCAATCTTTCGTGCACTAATGTCTCTAACACCTTAATCAAAGTATCAATCTTTCACAGATATCCAAAACACACATCCACACGCTA
Organism: Carex rostrata; assembly: GCA_964058875.1. Classification (NCBI taxonomy): domain Eukaryota; kingdom Viridiplantae; phylum Streptophyta; class Magnoliopsida; order Poales; family Cyperaceae; genus Carex; species Carex rostrata. Next base: position 958,211 of record CAXKVT010000170.1, read on the forward strand.
TGAATAGAAGGAAGCAAGACATGTTTAATTTCCACATTATTAACATTAGAATTTTTTAAGAGAAACACCATTCGTCACAAGCTTTGCTGAAATGTATAGCTTAAAATAAGTTGAAGAAAATTATAAAGATTAATTCTTCATCAAGTGCAGAATGTAATAAATGAGAGAACAAAAAAACAGAGAACAAAAAAGGATGAAAAGAAATGAAATATGGCTAATGTAGAATTTAGATGGTATGCTAAGTGAATGGAGGAAATGAATTTAATAATAACAAGGAAAGATGAATTTATGTTATTGACAAAATATGCTACACTTAAGTATGCTTTGTTTCAGTTCAGCTTAAATCGCATAAATAATCAATTTGTTTTTATTCTTTCACTTTGTTGGGTAAAGATTTTAACGGAGCATTTTTAACTTCACGCAGCACATGGATTATAAAATCAAGACAGCGCTACTGAAGCCAAAGCTCTTATGTTAAAATCTTTACCCTTGTGTTGTCTATGACTTAAGATACTGAAGACATGCATTAAGACAGCCTGGTAGACAGTTGTTTGATTATTTCCAAAATTCGGTGTTATATAATGTTTGAATACATGCGTTAAAAATGACCAAGTGAACACATATGCATACATTCAGACAATATATCCAGTGTTGTCAAAAAGATTTAAACAAGAATATATATGTTATTGTTTAAAATCTTAAATAGATATTATAGGAAAAGTCACTGACACGTGGGTCCGAGGTGAGTTTTGACATTTAAATATTAGATATAGTTTTGCCTCAAAATCCATCCAGAACCCACGTGTCAACCCACGTGTCAGTGACTCTAGATACATAAATTTCCTATCCACATGGGGGTAGGAGATTTGGTTCCGACTCGACTCCATCAAAAGGAAGCCATCCCACATGGGGACACCGAGATTTGGTTCCGACTCATCTTTTAGGAAGACGGATCAAAAGAAAAGAAATGCTAAATTTTTTAAGGTAAGAAATGATTTAATAAGGAAAATAACAAGAGTACTTGTTTGCATGATATGATAAATTTAATTAAAAAATACAATATAGTTTCTTTATGAGAGAAATACTTTTATTCCATTGGATTACCTATTGAATTGAATCAATATTCAATTTTTAAATATGTTAATCAATATTCACTTTGAAAAGGAAAAGTGTTCCATTCCATGTTATTAGTTTTGGAATCTCTGAAGACTTGCAGATGTATCAATTTGGGAATATGAAAAGAGTGATCAAGGAGAAAGGGAAATATTAAAACAAAAACAAAAAAAAGTTGGAAGCAAAGCATCAACAACAACCTAAAAAAGTAATATCAATCTTTCGTGCACTAATGTTTCCAACACCTTAATCAAAGTGTCAACCTTTCACAGATATTCAAAACACACACCCTGAATAGAAGAAAGCAATGCATGTTTAATTTTCACATGCCATGACTTGATTAATTAAATTTTATTTCACATTGGAGATTTTTTAAGAGAAACATCACTTGTTACAAGTTTTGCTGAAATGTATAGTTTAAAATAAGTTGAAAAAAATAATAAAAATTAATTCTTCATCAAGTGCAGTCTGTAATAAATGAGAAAAACAAAATAGAGAACAAAAAAGGATGAAAAAAAATGAAATATGGCTAATGTAGAATTTAGATGATATGCTAAGTGAATGGAGGAAATGAATTTAAAATTACAAGGAAAGATGAGTTTATGTTATTGTCAAAATATAGTACACTAAAGTACGTTTGTTTTGGTGGTTCAGTTCAGCTTAAATCACATAAATAATCAATTTGTTTTTATTCTTTCACTTAATTTGTTGGGCAAAGATTTTAACAAAGCAGTTTTGACTTCATGCAGCACATGGACTATAGAATCAAAACAGCGCTACTTAAGCCAAAGCTCTTATGTTAAAATCTTTACCCTTGTATTGTCCTGCTCTGTACTTAATTAAGTCAAAATGAAGTCATTTAAAGCTAACTATTTCCTTTATGAAGAACGCAAATTGTGTGCCAACCGTACTTTTCTTTTTCTTTTTATATTTCTCTTTCAACTTTTATACCCAATGTCTTATTTATTTTCTTTACTAGTGAAGTGTCTGTGCGTTGCAACAGGAATTAAAATATTATTATTGACTTATTATTGACCAAGTTTATGTCATGAATATTATTTTGGGATAGACTTGCAACAAAAAAACATTCAAAGAAAGCCTCTACATTGAAAAAAAGGATAATAACACTAAGAAAATATATATAAAAAAAAAAAACATCCAGTTTATAATACAAAGCCAACTATAAAACTATCTACATAGAATGCCTTAGTAACAAAATATCATCAAGTAATAGGAATTTCACATATCATAACTCTCACTCCTAGTCTAGAAAACTAATACTAATATTTAATAATATTATACATGCGTCCATGTGCTCAATTTTGCAATGTAAAGTGGTCAATTGGTTTAAAATACTGATCTCCTTGCCTGGCCAGGAAACAAAATGCACCCAAAACAATTATCTAAATCCGATTCTACCCCAAAAAATTTCCAATTTAATTGATGATGGCGTCACCATACGACCCCACTTTTTTAGTGTTATGCTTTTGATTCCAATGCCAAAAGGATCTTCTTTCTTGAACCCAAGAAACAAGAGAAAAATCACCAACCTCTTTGTCTGTAGAACAGAACTGCAAACAAAATCTAACATAGATAGACTGCATACAAGAAGATCAAATAATTTAAACATTAAAAATTAAAAAGGAAACATGGCGCTGCCCCATAACATGCGCACAAGGGAGATGCACATGTGCACAAATACACAAGCTTTTGTTCATTCCATAGAGTTGGTTCTCAGTTACTTGTGCACGATAATATAATAATTAGTTTCACCAGAAATGACTAAACAGTATTCTATCCATTGATCCGGTCTTAAGTGCAGTTTGTCATCTTGGTAGATACTCATCTCAACACTTTTATTCACAAATTATATAATTCCATTTAGCTTAAACTTAAAAAGGTATAAATATTGTTTAATAATAATGACATCCTTTCAACTGTTGAGCAACCAGCAAACATAACGGTAAGAAGGATATGCAACACTCAAGGAAAATATTTCTCTATTGAAAATTGATTGAGGGATATATTACCAAAGCCATCATGCATTTTAAGCTAATATCTGCTGACAATTTGGTGGGCCCGCTAGCAAGCAGCTTGTCTATTACCTCTGCCACATCATCAAGTGGATTTAGATTTAGATTTAGATTTAGATTTAGATTCAGATTGTCTATTACGCTAGCAAGCAGCTTGTCTATTACCTCTATTACCTCTGCCAATTATTTTAGATTCAGATTCAGAGATAATCATCAAAAGGGAAGTTGTTAATAAATGATAATTAAACACTTAAACTTACTGTTAATGACCCCATTAAATGACCACATATATATATTTCCTTTGATATCTGAGCTCAAAATATAGCCTCCTAGTAGACAGAGAGAACTATTTTCCATGCGGCTACCTGCAATATCATTCCAAAAAAAAAAAAAAAACTGAAATAAAAAAGGGGAAAAAATAAATTCTTGTAGCACCTAAAAACTGAGAAATTTTAAACTGTTGTGCTAAGTGTCAATTGCATAGAAAATGAGCCTTTCAGACCTAGTTAATAGGCAAAGACCGTGAATAACATCTTCTTGCCTATAGGTTGATTAATTTGTTGCTATGCCCTCTAAAATAAAGAAACAGTACTGTAACCCTCCAAAACCCAAATTACCATATATATGCTTGGGATTTTGCATGGTAGTACATAATAAACTTCAGAGGTTACAGAGATTATAACAGAAACATGACCAATATATGACATAAAAGAGCTTAGCAAAATAACCAATGAAAATAACATAGCACTGACCTGTTTGACACGCTTGAAGACTCCAATTTGGGTCCCATATGCAGCAAAGGTATAATTTTTGAAATATGTAGGGGCTCGAATCTTCTTAGGCACTTAAGGTCCTGAAAAAAAACACCCATTTAACCCCAAATGAAAACCACCATTACGAAGGCACAGTATGTACTGGATTATAAAAGTATGCTTAAGAGTAATGAATTCTTGAAACCAACCCTATAGAAAAGGTTGTTCATGAAGCGAGTGAGATTGAAAGGTCATAAACCAGATATGAAAATAAGTGGGCATTCTATTTCACCATGTCCCAAACAGTTTGTAATGCTTTTCATTTCTCTAGAAGCATGGCATGATCATCAAAACTATGAATAATTCAATATAAGGGTATAATGGCCAATATTCTAATAAAAATCCTAATGCATTATCTAGTGGACCTTAATGCAAAATCCAGAGCCTCCCTTCCTGCAAAATCCTTTGACCCTAAAGACACACTCATTTCTTTGTTTCCAGAGTCCCCAAACCACACAGATAAACCATGTGCGCCACACCTTTTTCCTTTTTGAAAACCTGCCAGAGCATGAATTTTTGAAGGCCTTCAATGAGTCATACCAGATACACTCTACTCTCCCTCTCGCTCTCTCTCTCTCTCTTTGTCTATAATGGAGAAAAACAAAATGGTACCTATCATAAAAATAAGAAGAAACATTACAATTACGTAAAAGCCAGAAGAGTAAATGGAAATTGAAGAAGGCTACTTTAATTTTCTTTAAAGTGTCTTTAAAAATAAGAAGAGACGTTACATTAGAATTATATTGCTGAATTGCAGGGGGGGTTATGCAAAATTTTATTGGTTATATGTGCCACTATAAGAAGTTATGTAGACAACACATAATTGTATTGATAGTGCGACCAATTAAGTATTTTGTCGTGAATTGCTTAAGCTTTATTTGATGTCCCTAAAAAAAATATGTTCCAGCAGAAATGCAAAATCTGATTTTAGAATTATAACTTGGTCAACAAATTAATTAACACATATTACCCGGTCTGAGAGGTGGGTCCCTCTGCATCATGTTGCCCATTGCAGAGAACAAATCAAGCTGGTTTCTGAGGAAGTATTTTGCTGAGCGCTTGGCTGACTCGTACTCATCTCGAAACTGATCATACAGCTCATCCAATTTCCTGTTCTGCTTGATAAAAGCCAGATTAATTAAATATTAATAATGGTGATTATAATCATTAGTTATTTATATAGCATCGACAAACATTATAGTAATGTTGTCGCAGTTTCATACATCTGAAAGTTTGTAAATAACAGACGGGCACTAATGTATGTACAAGTTTGTAATATAAATTGACTGGCACCCAGGATAACCCAGTACAAAACAAATCAGTACAATATTTACAGGTTATGGTACCAGGACTGTGCTTCGTTTTAAATAATTTTCTAGGATGAAAAATGGCATTACCACTACATTAAGCAAGTGGGTTTTAACCAGTAGCACCCTGATTTTTGTAAAGGATTATATATATATCACTTGAGCCCCTTATCTCCTTATACAGAAGACCCAATTTATCCTTGGGTATCTTAAAAAGTATAATATATTCCTTTTTCAAATAAAAGTATAACAAGACATCACAAAATAATTACTTTCTTATTAAGGGAATAGATATAGTTCCTGAATTATGTAGGGTCATAAATGGTATTCTGGTATCCTATTCATATCTTTTGCAGGAAACATGCAACACTTCTAAAGTCTTTAGGTAACATATGCAAATATATAGCATTGTAAATAGTACCTCCATTTTCTTCCCAATAATTACTTCCTGACATTGTACCACTTGTAAGCAAGTGGGTTTTAACCAGTGGCACCCTGATTTTTGTAAAATTGGAATTAGTAATCCGCTATCTTGCCGCATGCTTCCTGCTGTGTTATTAGACGACCTCCATTGTCCCCCTCCCCTCCCTTTAATGGAGACTCAATCTCCAGCTCTGTAGAAACAAAGATTGTAGATAACCGTAGTGAAGAAAGGCTAAAAGGGTACCACACTCAGCATTTCTCATGTTGAATCAAAGCACTATTTAAATAACACGAACTGGGAAATTGATCTGTTGTTTAAATAGTAACACAGCAACAATGCCAGTCTTTCAATTGATTGCTCTTTCTTTTCTTTTAAAAATAGAAGTTGACTATATTGAGCGGGAAATAACATAAATACTGGAATCAGATGATATAGTTGGATGAGCCAATTCAGAGGAGGTTTCCATTAACCTTTATTTGGCAATTCAATCTCCATTTCGTAATTTCAAAGAATTGCTGAGACAAAGGTAGTACGTATCTGGGATTTTCTTCACTTGTATGGCCTTCAATGCAAATTCAGGATTTGGAAATTGACAACAATAGTGACTCTTCAATGCAAATTCAGGGTCTATATAACCCGGCAAAAAGCATCGCGCAAGGGTCAAGGTGCTCAGAGAGAAACGGCGAAGAGGGAGAGAGTATGTCTCTCACTCGATTAGGGATTTAGGGTTTAGAAAGTCGGTTGTGTCGGGATGGAAAAAAAAAAAAGAGAAAAAGGAGAAGGAGACTGCGTGGGGAAGGAGTGTGGGGAAGGAGAAGAAAACCGCATCTTAATGCGTCGGAAAGAGGAACAAAAAGAGAGAGAGGAGGAGGAGAAACGCCTTACTTTTGTTTGTTTAACTAAAACAATTTTCATGTGACTTTCCATGTATTTAGACTTTTACAGTTTTGACAATATTAAACAGATGTATGAAATCAAAATTAGTGATTAATGACATAGATTGAAATATACTTTTAATGAGAGGCTGAGTTATATTGAATGAACGGCTGAGATTTTGTTTGGACAGATAGGTGGTTGGAGTCTAAATTTTTTTACGTGATATTATAGTAGTGATGAGAATTTATTTTTGGGTGTATACAAGGCGGATCCATAAAGGCTCAGGGTAGACAACAGCATACTCCTGAAATTAGATTTTCTTTTGGGTCCAGTATATATTTGATTCTATGTCTAGCCCTGATTTAATACTGTGCCTAGCCCTAGCCCAAAGGAAAAAAAATAAGCAAGGCCCATTTCACTGTGCTGGAGAAAAATCCGATCCACTACTATTCATTTTCGCTGCTTGATTAAAAAAGATGACTTCGCATCATCCGGTACGCTTAACAGAGCAAAATAATAAAAAAAAATGACTTCATTTGATACTTTGCGCTGTTGGGACTTGGGACCAAAGAGTAAAACCAAAAAAAAAAAAAAGACTTCATTTGCTAATTCTTGTTTGCTACTCGGAGTCAGAGAACAAATAAAAAAAAATGACCTCGCTTATTCACTGGAGAAAGGAAAAGATCTCCGTTTGCTGGGGAAAGAAAGAGCCTCCGCACTTCGACTCAACACACGAACACGCTAGTGGTTTAGGGTTTCATTCAGGCTCTATTGAGAATTTTTCACCTCAAAATTCAATGCAATAAACCTACTGATAAACATAAGAAAACACTAATTTACCTTGTTATTTTGCCTTTATCATGGTGATTGTTTTTTATTTAGTACTCAATTAATTAATGAATTTGAACCCGATAATTATTTGAACCCGTTTAGTGCCCTATCTTGACGGAAATCCTGGATCCGCCCCTGGGCGTATAAGTGGTGGAGAAGTATGTTTTGGGTATAAAGGTTGAGAGGGAATATGAAAAGAGTGATTAAGGAGAAAGTGAAATATAAAAACAATAAAAAATTGGTAACAAGGCAAATACCAACCTAAAAAAAAGAATATCAATTTTTGGTGTACTAATGTTTTCAGCACCTTAATTAAAGTATCAACATTTCACAGATACCTAAAAAACACCTCCACACGCCATGAATAGAAGAAAGCAATTGATGTTTAATTTTCACATGACATAACTTGATTAATTAAATTTTATTTCACATTGGAGTTTTTTAAGAGAAACATTACTTGTCACAAGTTTTGCTGAAATGTATAGCTTAAAATAAGTTGAAAAAAATAATAAAGATTAATTCTTCATCAAGTCTAGTCTGTGATAAATGATGAGAAAAAAAAAGAGAGAACAAAACGTGATGAAAAGAAATGAAATATGGCAAATGTAGAAATTAGATGGTATATATACTAAGTGAATGGAGAAAATTGATTTAAAATTACAAGAAAAGATGAGTTTATATTATTGTCAATTTTTTTTTTTTTTTTTTTTTGAAAAAAGGCTAAAAGCCCGTTCCATTAAAATGAAACAAGTACAACCAAGAGTCACAATTAATCCAAAACCAAATTAACAGAGCCATCGACATCAACATGCTGCCATAGTCCAAAGGTACTCAAAAACAAGGTTGACAGAGCCAAAATATAGATCTATTAATAAAACCCCTTTATTTAATCTCTAGCTAAGTCATGTAAATCAAGGATTACTATCCATCTTCTTCTTGTGGATCCACGGCTGAGCCTTGCCCAGCGAATATGTCTAGTTGTATGTCCTGTTCAGGTGCCAGAGCCTGTAGAGGAATTGCATCCAACTCACCCGGCAGCCATAGACCTGTAAAGGATTTGAACTTCTTCAAAGTGTTACCTAGCCAATAAGAAACCAGTGAGATAATGAGTAAAATAGTAGTCTTAAAAGATTTTGGTGTTAATTGTTGAAAACAGATTTCATTTCTAATTTTCCATAAAGTCCAGCATAGAGCACTGAATACAATAAGAAAGGATTGTTGTTGGCCATTCGGTAATGTAAATGAAAATGCAAGAACATCCTTGATGGAATGCCAATTCTGGTAAAATTGGTGACTAATACCCATCCAATACCAAATTGTTGAGTAAATCTACATTTCAGAAAAAGATGGTTATGAGTTTCCTCTTGGGTACAGAAGTGGCATTTGGTACAGCCGGACCAACCTCGTTTTGCCAGATTTTTTTTGGTAAGTAGTTTATTATGAGTAAGAAGCCACATAAAAGTTCTTATTTTGTAAGGAATGGGTAGTGTCCATAGTACCATACTTTTATTCCTAATCACCCCTCCAAAAGTAAGAAATTTATAAAGGGACCTAATAGTAAATGCACCAGATGTTTCCCATCGCCACGAAATTTTGTCTGCAGCATGTGTAAATGAGATACCACTAAGTTTATGTAATATAAAGTGCCATTCTTGTAACAAAATGCCATCTAAGGACCGTCTAAACCTGACATTGTGTCCTTGGGAAGTGATTGTTTCGCTAAGAGAACAATTGGGGGTAGTACAAATTTCAAATAACTGAGGGAATTGTGTTGCTAGAGGGCACTAATTGTCCCAAGTGTCAGTCCAAAGTCGAAGCTCAGAATCGAAACCAGGTGTATAGGTAATACTACAATATCCTAGCTGTTCCAATTTGACTATCTCCCCCCAGAATGGAGATATGCAATTTGAGAAGTGTTGCTATAATATTGGTACTGAATAATAGACTTCCACATGGATGAGTACGTTGAGTCTTTATATCTCCACCACCATTTCATAAGTAAAGCTATGTTCATTTGATATAGATTAAGAATTCCCATGCCCCCAAATTCCTTAGCTAAACATGTTGTATTCCAATTCACTAATGCATATTTTTTTCCTTTTTCTAACTGTTCCTTGCCAAAGAAAGCGACACCTAATCTGATCTATCCTTTTGATAATAGTGACAGGAATTTTATGTATTGAGAGAGTATATAGTGGGACTGATGACAATACCGAGTTAATCAATGTAAGTCTACCGCCTATCGATATAAGTTGACCCTGCCAATTGGGGAGTTTCTTTTTGATCTTTTCAATAAGAAAATCCCAATCTTTTAATAAAGGTTTATGGTCGTGAAGGGGCAATCCTAAATATTTAATAGGAAATTTTCCTAAATTGCATCTAAAAGAATTAGCAAAGTGTGTACCTAAATCTGTATTTATAGTGAAGAGTTCTGTTTTAGAAAAATTCATTTTGATACCGGATATGCCTTCAAATGCCATCATGGCCCACCAAGCTGCCTCGATATTGTTAGTTTGTGCATCTAAGAAAAGAATGGTATCGTCTGCATAGTGGCAGTTTGTAATTGGCATACCTTCACTACACGGTGGACCTAAACCAGAAAGTTTCTGCCCTTTTCTTCCTTTGGTAAAAATTTTACTAAGCGTGTCGGCTGCAAGTATGAAAATAAATGGAGACAATGGATCTCCTTGTCTAACACCCCGTTTACAGTAAAAAAAATTGGTAAGTTCCCCATTAACAGTGATACACGACTGTGAGCTAACTAACCAGTCATGGATCCATCTAATCCAAATCTGACCAAATCCTCTAGCTTTAAGTAAACTAAGATATATTGCCAATGGATTTTATCATACGCTTTCTCGAAATCCACTTTGACAATAACTCCCGGATGTTTGGATTGCTTACAAGAATGAATTATTTCCTGGCTGATTACAACATTGTCCAGAATATAACGATCTTTTAAGAAAGCAGTTTGGCTAGAGTCTATGAGTGAATGCATACAATGTGCTAGTCGATTGGTAAGAAGTTTTGATAAAATTTTGAAACTACAATTCA
>CAXKVT010000172.1:0-77023 GCA_964058875.1 Carex rostrata
GAACAGCTTCCTCAAGCATTGTGCTGATGTCAACCTGTGACATTTGTTTAATTTTCCCATGCATTAGCATAATGAAAGATCAGCAATAGATCATGCAATTACCAGAAAACATTGGCGAGTTCACAGGAAAAAAAAAAGAATCACCTTAGTTCCATTTGGAACCAATTTCTGCAGTATCTTCAATCTCTCATTGATCCTTTCTCTTCTTTTCTGTTGGAAAATTAATCCAACAAAACAAAAATCAGAACAAGAAAAAGGGCAATATGACTGGAAAACATTACTAATTATTAATTTAGTTTCAAAGCAGTTGTATATTTTCATAATTTTAATAAAAACACTTGGATTGTAATTCAAGAAAAAACTAGTTACCCTTGCATAAAGGCTCTGAGGATCGGTTAGCTGAACCCCGGCCTGCTCTAGGTTTTCCATTCTGACTAGTAGAAGCAGATTTCTTCGAATTTGATGCCCTGCGGCCTCCATTAATCTCTTGTGATTCATTTGAGTCATCCTCTGAGCTATATGTGCTTGAGCTATGAGCATTTAATTCACCATCGCCTTCCTCGTCATTGCTGTTGATTCCTTTCTTTTGGGACCTCTTTGATTGTGAGTTCTTAGCTCTCTTTAATGTCTGAGAAAGAAAACAATAATTCAAATTAGCACATGGTTTGAGCTTCAAATGGCAAGAATAATGGTCTTTATGATTATTAATTATCAGGCTATACACTTTTGGAATTACGTGCTAGTTCATGGCAGTATAAAAAATTGTTTCAGGGACACTTGTAACTATTTAGCATAGGTAGTACAACAAATAACAATTTCCATTCTATTGAGGACATGAATAAAAGTTGCACTCTTATGCGTACCGGCATAGATGAGCGAGTTTTCTTCTTGGAAAAAACAGTTGAAGTCTCATCCTTGTCATCTTCACCCGAGCTTAGCTTTCTCTTGTTCTCTATTGCCTTCTCTTCACTGCTCGGCTCCTCATTCAAAGAAATCATTTGTTTCTCAAAGTTATTACCTAAACCGATTTCGAGGGAGGAATTCACAATTGCATCCTCATTGATCAATGGCATAGCATGCGGATCGTTCAAATAGTAACCTTCGTAACTAGAACTCAAATTAAAAAAAACTACTAGCACTAGCACTAGAACTCGACCCGGCAGCAACACTTAGCTGAGGCCAATAGTTTGAGCTATAGTTATTGCTAACATTGGATGAATCATAATTGGAATCGGAGTAGTGGCTCGGCCAAAACATAGTCGTCCTTTGCTCCGCTTCACTTGAGAAATATTGGGGTGCGAGCAATTGAGCCATTACTTCAGAATCCTCTAACGAGACTGATGGATCGAATGACCCCCAGGCTGCCTCAGCGACCGTGCCTTCATTCTCCATTTTGGCGACTAGAGCTCTTTAATGGAGATCAAGTCTCTATGTTATGGATTCTTAGATGAGTAGTACTTTCTTTGAATGGCTTATGTGAGCAGTGCTAAGGAAGGAGTATATATACGGAGTTACATACAATATAGCGGTTTAATTACAAGGAGAATATTGGGTGTATTATTTGATTTTTGACTAGTATTTTTTTATATTTTTAATGGTTGGTGGAAAATTAAACAGCTAAAAATCCAGTTGTGGAAGGTTACAACTCAGCGCAAGAATGAACTTGGCCAATCATGCAATTAAATAACTATTAAAAATGAGAAACCCGATTTGGTTGAAAGGGAGACATAATTTTCTGATGATTTTGTCTGGTACCTTTTTTTTGTTATGTGACGCAATTAATCAAAGTTTAAGAGTCCAAAAAGCATTAATGGATTATTGAGGTTCATAAGCTATGATTGAGAGATGGATATGGACCATATGGTAAATATTAAAGGGTAGATAAGAGGAGTGTTTAGTAAGAGGAGAGAGAGGTGTATATGTCAATTGGTAGAACGTGGGAGTGGTGCTGTTGTTACATTATTTGAAGTCTGGTTTTATAATCATGGCAGATTGGAATAAAATACATGTCAGTTAGGAAAATAATAATTTAATTTACGGACGAGTGGTCCTTCAAAATTTTGTACTGTTTGTGGTTTGGTCCCTTAATTGGATTTTTTGTTAAAATGTCGTCCTGAATTTGTTGCATCTTTTCATGATAGGCTTTGGTTAATTAGTATACGCGTGGATATACAAAAAAATACAAGCCCATCATAATTAGAAACTGAAGTGTCTAATTAAACCGAATTTTCGGCCAAACTATTCTCTTTTCTTCTTTCCAAGTATCCTTCCTGCTATTCCATTTATTTTGTGAAATATCCAACAGACTATTGAAGGCACTATTAATTCCCTGTCACAATTCCACATACACACATCAGTATCCTCTGCATTAACTCAGATTTTGAGTTAATACATCTCGATCGTCTGATTAGAATCCGGATTAATCCTGTTCAAAGTGAAATGCACGGATCTCACGAATTGTCCGACTAAAATCCGGATCAATTCAGTTCGAAGTGAAACGTAATAATCTGGCCCTTTAATAGTCGTGCAAACACGAATCACACGATCCTGATTTATTATGGTATTAACTCAAAATCTGAGTTAATACAGACGAATTTCAGACGATACAAATTCCTCTTTCAGCTGGAATGGACTTCTATTCCATTACTCCGATTCAAGAGATATATGGCTTTTATTTTTATTTTTTTAATTTCTTCTAGGAGATCGATTTAGCTGGACTATAAGATGGATAAATTCAATATCACCTAACATTAAAATATTTGTCGTACATCTATTTGACTTAATTTCAAGAAGGCAAACTCATTAGTTAATTAGCTCCGCAGCTCCAAATAGTTTAAGGAATTATGACAATGCTAATTGTGCCATAATAGCACCCGTAAATACATTCTTATTTTCTTTTTTGGTATACAAATAAGCATCTAAAATTTTCTTTTTGTTAATTAATTTTCTTGTATCTGTATAAATTTAGTGAACAATAATACAATCCATGTAATAATGTTTCGCACTTAAGTTTTGTTGAACTCGTACAATTTCGGTTTAAAACCCATAACCATTATCACACATCCGTATTACAGGGTACAACAACCTGCAAGTATATTTATCAAAACATATACATAAATCAATAAATCTTTTATATTTTTATATGTATTATCAATAACATTATTATATTTTAATCACATCTCAATATTTCTTACAAATGTACGAGAAGACGGCTTAAAAATGTCTTTCTCAAGACCTCACAACGTTGTAGAGTTTTCAACACTGGATACACCTAATATTTCTTACAATATTTATCTTACATAACATGATAAGCGATGTTAGAAAAGTACCTCCCCCATATCAATTTCAAATAATCCAAACCCTCTCTTATATGTGGTCATGCTGTCAGAACAATCCAAAAACATCTCTCGACATTCATATAATAAACATGAAAATGTCAAAAGAGAGATGAGAAATAATAATAATAATAATAATAATAATAATATAATCTCCTCGTGCAGAAATTTTCACAATAAGATTTTTTTGTTTTTTTTGAAAAATGGGTTGGAGGTCAAGCCACCCAACACATTTCAAACCCCTATGTATTAATATATAGGATTTCCCTACTTTGTAGGTTTCGAACTCATGATCTCTTATATAGAAGCCATGCGTCGCAACTTGATATTAACAATTTTTTTTTTTTTGAGTAAAGGTTGGAGGTCAAGCCACTCAATTATTTAATATCTTTGTAATACAAAAAAAAGATTTCCTCTATCTGAGTTTCGAATCCATGACCCCTTATATAGAGACCATGTACCTCTGCCACTAGACCAAAAACTAGTTTTTAATGTTAACAATTCAATTTATATTTATATATATGAATACACATGATCAATCACAATATTTAATCGAATATCAACATATATACATGACTTAAATTCATATTATCAGGTTAGTAACACAGACACATGTGTCTAAACTTGCACCATTTATAAAGAACTAGTTAATAGTTATATAATATTTCACATTCAAATACACTCGGAATTCATATGAATAATCAAAGTTATCATTATCCCATATGATAATGGCACATGCACACGATAGATGCTAAATAATAGTTACTGTAATTTTCATCAATAATCGGTTTAAAAAATCATCGAGAACCATTCACCTCATGCGCATATAGGATCTGAACCAAATTAAGTCTAGTCATGATTCCAAACTTTATAGATCTCAACACAAACATTTCATTGGTGACTTCCAATCATAATCCAAAAGGAGATAATATCAAACAACAAACTTTACGTCATGATAGGTCAGCAATATTATATATAATCTAATTATAATTTGATTGAATTATGTACATAATGCACCAATTCAAAATATGTAAACAATTAATCATTCAACATGACAAATGAATAACAATTTAATTCTAAAAAATAAAATTTCAATCAAGTTCAATAACTCTGCACCTGTTAATGTAGGCAGAAAGATGAGCTCGTAAGCAATCTGCTACTTTAAAAAATCCCGTCTCGTCTATCTCTTTCAATTCAAAATATGTAAACAATTAATCATTCAACATGACAAATGAATAACAATTTAATTCTTAAAAATGAAATTTCAATCAAGTTCAATAACTCTGCACCTGTTAATGTAGACAGAAAGATGAGCTCGTAAGCAATCTGCTACTTTAAAAAATCCGGTCTCGTCTATCTCTTTCATAATTACCTCGGATAGCAACACTTTATAATAACTTCCAATTAAATATATTCCAAAACCTTTT
The DNA here is from genome assembly GCA_964058875.1 of Carex rostrata. Lineage (NCBI taxonomy): Eukaryota > Viridiplantae > Streptophyta > Magnoliopsida > Poales > Cyperaceae > Carex > Carex rostrata. The sequence goes on from CAXKVT010000172.1 coordinate 4,763, forward strand.
TTTATTTTTTATTTTTCTCTCGTTTCTCTCGTTTCTCTCGTTTTTCACTATTTTCTCTTATTTTCTTCTCTTTTTATGTTTCTCTCTGTTTGAGTTCTTTTTGAAGACGAAAGATGAGTCTTCTGTTTTTTCTTCTCTTCCATTAGGTTTCTTTTCCATTTTTATTTTCCTTCCACCATCGGCAAAGTATGAGAGAAATCTATTTTAATAAAGGGTTAATGAATTGAGGTGTTTCACCCATTAAGGGACGCGTGGCCTTGGTGCCACATTTTGGTCTTTTCCTTTGTATTTTTTATTTATTTTAATTTTTTTTTGGTTTCTTTATTTTAATTTTGAAGTTTACATTTCTATATTTTGCGCCTTTATTAAATTTTCAGATTTTGCAAATCAGCCCTAAAAATATTATTGAATCAAAGTTATAAATATTCTGGTGTTCTAATTATAATGTATCTATATCATTTACATTTACGATTACCCAATTATTTCATAAAATTGTAGCATAAATTTTCTTATTTTCAATATTTAATTTTTTTGAATCAATATTATACATACTTTATCTCAATTAAACATATTTTCAAACAATTTTGTTTGTCGTAAATATTTTTAGATCAACATGACTATATTATTTATCTGCTCATACTTAATTTGTTCATTAATTAGATGCTACTTATTTTATTGAAAAACTCATTTAAACATTTTTTTTTAATTATTAGCTCCTATACGTATTTGTCATAATGTTACAACCATATATCTAATTGAGCACAAAATTGAACCATTTGATAATACGTATTTGTCTTTTCAAAGACAGTTGACTTGTATTTACTTAGTTGAATGACAAGCTTTACAACTAACTTTTCAACATTTCACTTTATCTGAAAAATTTAGAAGATAGATTAATTTGAAAATGGTCCAAAGATGATACCTTTACAGTACACTCTTTTTATAAATGACTTGAATATGGGGGTATTCCTAATAAGCAATACAATTTGGAAATCACATATTCCTCTTAAGATTAAAATCTTTTTATGGTTAGTAAGAAGAAATAAAATTCTTACTAAGATTAATTTGACAGCTAAGGATAGCAGGGTGATCTTATTTGTGTTTTTTTTGTGATGAGATTGAAAGCACAGAACATTTGTTTCTTCATTGTTCTTATGTTAAAATAATATGGAACTGGATTGTTGCATTCAATAATTTTACTTTTAACTGTGATACTTTAGATGAATTATGGATGATTGATGCTGTTATTCCTTTAAAAGATAGATTATTAGTAGAAATGTTAAGAGGTGCTATCTTATGGACAATTTGGTTGGAATGAAACAAAATTTGTTTTAATAATTCTAATCCTTTACCAATTAAGAGTATAGCTACTAAAATTATTCTTTAACCACTTTCTGGTGTCAATCTAGAGCTAATGATTCCCTTCTTAAATTTAGTCTAATGATGCCTTATGATGTTAAGGACCTAGCATAAATGTTAATGGAAGAGGAAGCCAGCAGTCCAGACACAACTCAGGTGGTGGATCTTCTGCTATCAATAGGCAGGGAGGATTTCATAGAGGAAACCAATTTGCAGGATTCTGGAGCTGGCAACCACCAAAATCAAATGTTTGGAGAAAAACAGAGTGAAGAAGATCAAGTTAATTGGAAAGAATTAGCTTGATTATTAGTGCTTTACTTGATTTGTTTTGTGTGTGGATTTTCTAAGTTAGTTTTGTGTGTGGATTTGTCTGTTTTACTGGTATTTTAGATACAGTTAGTTTTTGTGCTTTTCATACTAGTATTATTTTGTAATATTTGTAATCCTCTATGTGTTTGATATTGGTACCTCTTTTAAGTACTATGTCATGCATTTTAGTTTCTATATGAAACCGGTGGATATATATCTCCACTACTTTTCAAGAAAAATATAAATGTCAATATTTGTAAGATCAGGGGGTTTTAGAAAAAAAATATGCTTGAAAAAAAATAAGGACATATGAAACGTAATATAGTAGTTCAAGCGACCAGATTTATTCTATCCATCTTAAATTTTTTAGGAATAAATGTTTAATTGCATATAAATTACGAATCCTATATCAACATATATAATGTCCTAATAAAATAATTAGAGATAAAAAAGTATCGTTGATTACGATCGTGGCGAGGGGTTCTAATCATAGTGAACCGCTAGAAAAAAAGTGAGAAATTAATTATTGAGGACATGGAATCTGATTCTTTGCCTCCCTTTGTCAGTGCACACCAAACCAATGTTTCATTGACCTACCAACTATTGAGATTTGTTACAATCCCTGTCAGAAACAAAAACGGCCCTTTTCATGAGCGTATCTTATAATTAATTAGCTTGGAATTAATCTTTCTCAGTGTATATGCATGCACAAATATATATATACATGCAACTTCTAGTTAACAACCATGCTGATATATATATCTTTTCCATATTAGTAATATATCCATGTGATCTTGATCATGTGCGTATTAAATGGATATGGTTTAAGGGGCCGGCGTGGTTTTGGCCGCTTTGTCGGAGCAAATAGCACAAAAAAGGGAATTAAGATTATGCACGTTTGTGGATTGGACTGATAAATTTTAGAATGTCAGCTAGTACCGACTCAAATGCCTTAATTATCATGAACTAATTGGATCTGCATTTGTTGTTATTCCTGATCACATAGTTGTACTAATTAAAAAATTAGATGACTTGATTTGTGATGGATGGATTAGATTTCACATCCGGCTTTTAGTTAAAAACTACTCTATTTTTTTTAGTAAAAATTGAAAATCAAGTCATCTAACTATTTGATATCCTTACTTTTACAATAAATGATTTTCTTCATTCGAATTTTGAATTCATGACTTTTCACATCAATGATTATGTGTCTCAAGTGTTTTTTATATTTTAATAAAAAAATAAAAACTTTTCTATAGAAGATATCTCAAGCTTCAAATTATATATATGACTTTTATGGTAATATGAACATATTGTTTTTAAAAATATATATAACTACCGATCTTATAGAAAAAAAAAATGGCGTCGTGGTCAATTTACATTCATTCCTCGTTATCTATGCATGTCTAGAAAAATCTTGAAACATTGAGCTTATTCTTTCAATTAAGTTGGGAACTCCGTGTTTGGATAGTGATTACGGGGCAGAGGTAAACAATGTTTTCAAAATGTAGGTGTACTTTTTTTATTATTTTGAAAATATAGTATATTTATTATGATTATTTTTGTAAAAATATTTTTTCGGATTGTTTGGTTGAGCAAAAATAAGAAGATTAATAAAAGAAATTTTTTTCGTAATTTTTTTAATTTTTTATAGGTTAAAAAAAAATCATTTATTTCAATGTCCAAAACTAAATCATGATTTAGTGATTTTTATACTAAAAAATAAAGAAAACTTTCATAATTAATTTATTATAGGCTCAAAAGAATTATATTATTCTTTTCATACTCTTCGGTCTAACTAATTTTAAAATTGTCTAAACTAAACTAAACCAACAATTAAACCATTTTGTAAAAAATAAACCAAACCAATCTATTTAACCGGAAATCGAACCATTTAATCCGTAATCCCTCGATTCAGTTTAAATAAAAGATTAACGGCTCCGATACATTCTTGAATAATAAAAAATGAAGCACACGCACTAGTAGTTCTCTGGGCTGTCGGTGCCAGATTGCCCAAGGTTTTGGCCCATTCAATTGCTATGATTCGGTCCGTCAAAATAATAATAATAATTATTATTATTATTATTATAAGCGGATAATCAGATTGGGTACACCTAATGTTGTAATAATACCCGTTAAGGGTATACCCTACCCTGCCCGCCCGTGCCCGCCGCCCGGGGTACCCGTGCCCGAGCTCGGGTATGAGTCGGGTACTAGGGTACGCGGGTACGGGCAAAAAACGGACCGGACCGGTTTTTTTGGACAAATACCCGACCATACCTGTACCCGATACTCGATACCCGATACCCGATACCCGATACCCGATACCCGTATTTAATTCAAAATTCAAAAACCCAAATTCAAATTTCATTTCCCACCCCACTTGGTGCCATCCCATCCGGACCCGACTGGCCGGACCCACCCGGACCGGATCGGACCCACCGGATGGGATGTTTTTTTTTTTTTTTTTTCTTCTTCTATTATTCTTTAAAAATTTAAAATTAAAATTTTTATCCCTCCAATCAAAATTTCTTTAAATACCCCTCTTCCTCCCTTCATTTTCACATCTCCATCTCAATTCTCATTCTCTCAATCTCTTAATCTAAATTTCTATTATTCTCAAATTTTAAATTTATTGTTAAAAAAATATATAGTTGTACATTTAATTCCTTCTACAAATACGCAAACAAAATTACGAAGGTATCGAAATTACGAAGTTCGGGACCTCCCGCAAGATTTTTCCGCGAGATTTAAAGGTTATATTTATTTCATGTTAGATTAATTTATTTTTGTAGAGTAAATTTAGTTTATGTAGATTTATTGGATGTTAAGTAATTAGATATTTAGATTTGTTAGATTTGTTAAATTTGTTAAGTAATTAGATTTGTTAGATTTATTGAATATGTTAGATTTATTTAGTTTATGTTAGATTTGTTAGATGTAAAGTAATTAAATTTGTTTTGATGCTAGATTTTATTTTTGAAATTCGGATTTATTTTTCATAGGTTTAAAAAATATGTTATATTTATTTTTGAAAATATGTGAAGTAATTAGATTTGTTTTGAATAGGTTAGATTTATTTTCTGTTTTTAAAATTTTGTTTTTTTTATTTCTGTTTTTTAGATTTATTCTTGAAAATGTTAGATTTACTTTTAAATATGTTAGATTTATTTTCTGTTTTTTAAATTTTGTTTTTTTTATTTCTGTTTTTTAATTTCTGTTTTTTAGATTTATTTTTGTAAATGTTAGATTTATTTTGAATAGGTTAGATTTATTTTTAAAAATGTTAGATTTATTTTGAATAGGTTAGATTTATTTTTGTAAATGTTAAATTTATTTTTAAATATGTTAGATTTATTCTTGAAAATGTTAGATTTACTTTTAAATATGTTAGATTTATTTTCTGTTTTTTAAATTTTGTTTTTTAAATTTTGTTTTTTTTTTATTTCTATTTTTTAATTTCTGTTTTTTAAATTCTGTTTTTTAATTTCTGTTTTTTTGATTTATTTTTGTAAATGTTAGATTTGTTTTGAATAGGTTAGATTTTTTAAAAAAAATGTTAGATTTATTTTGAATAGGTTAGATTTATTTTTGTAAATGTTAGATTTATTTTTAAATATGTTAGATTTAATTTTAAAAATGTTAGATTTATTTTTAAATAGATTAGATTTATTTTCTGTTTTTAAAATTTTGTTTTTAAAATTTTGTTTTTTTATTTCTGTTTTTTTATTTCTGTTTTTTAATTTCTGTTTTTTAGATTTATTCTTGAAAATGTTAGATTTACTTTTAAATATGTTAGATTTATTTTCTGTTTTTAAAATTTTGTTTTTAAAATTTTGTTTTTTTATTTCTGTTTTTTAATTTCTGTTTTTTAAATTCTGTTTTTTAATTTCTGTTTTTTAGATTTATTTTTGTAAATGTTAGATTTCTTTTGAATAGGTTAGATTTATTTTTAAAAATGTTATATTTATTTTGAATAGGTTAGATTTATTTTTGTAAATGTTAGATTTATTCTTGAAAATGTTAGATTTACTTTTAAATATGTTAGATTTAATTTCTGTTTTTTAAATTCTGTTTTTTTTTTTTTTCTGTTTTTTAATTTCTGTTTTTTAAATTCTGTTTTTTAATTTCTGTTTTTTAGATTTATTTTTGTAAATGTTAGATTTCTTTTGAATAGGTTAGATTTATTTTTAAAAATGTTAGATTTATTTTGAACAGGTTAGATTTATTTTTAAATAGGTTAGATATAATTTTGAAAATGTTAGATTTATTTTTAAATAGATTAGATTTATTTTTTTGAATAGGTTTAAAATATGACAACTCCTCATCGTGACTCGGATGAGGATTTTGCCTCGAGATTGTCGGCCTCACTTTTTGGCCCCGATATGCCACGATCTAATTATCCACAAAATTATCCGCCTAATTATCTTGATAGTTCTTCCTCCCAAATGCCACCACCTAATTATCCACTAAATTATCCACAAGATTATCAAAGAAGGGACCAAATGCTCCAAACAAATTATCAACAACCCCCACAAATGAGTGCACCGCCACCATATTATACTTCAAACGATCCAAACGTATTCATTCCACAAGAATCACTTCAACCGACACCACCGTATACATATGGAGGCATGGGCTCTTCTTCTGTAGCATCGAGTCAATCACTGACACTGCCCCTACAGGAGGTACTCCTTCGACAGCGACGTATTTGCCGTGCCAGTGTCAACGGTCCCTTCTGAAAGTTGTTTTAGTTCGGCGAACAGGATCCTCTCCGATAAACGCAGTAAGTTGGGTCCACATGTTTTTGAGCGCAGACAACATGTGCCTGAAGCATCATCATCCGAAGTCGACACTGAAGAAAGCGGTACCGAGGCGCGGCACTAGGCTAATTCGGATTCAGACGGTGCAGAAGAGAGCAGAGAATGGTATAGGAATGAGAACTTCTAGATAGAGGTGCTACTTTTACCTGATTACCCGGATCCGACCCGGAACCGAACCGGATCCGACCCGGAACCGACCCGGATCCGATTAATTTGGATAGGGTATGGTTTAAAAAATATAACCGATTAAATTATGGGTATGGATACAAAATTAATAATTTAATATCCGACCCGGAACCGATACTGTAATGGGTAGGATATGGGTATCATTTAATTATCCAACCCATAACCGGACCCCACCCGATACCCGTATAAATACCCGATAAAATATATATTAATAACTCTGCATCAAGTTTTTGTGTTAGATAATATATTTCAGCTGAGCTATAATTTGATAAAACTTAACCAAATTTATGCTACTGTTTTACACTACCCTTTAATTACATCCTTAACTAGCCCTTTAATTACGCCCTTTAATTTTTGTTCTATATTATACACATGTGACACATGACACATGATTGTCAAATTTATTCTTCCATAACCAACTTATTTTATACCTTTTTTCTTCTATTACATTCAATTCATAGATTTTTTTGAATTATAGAAAAGAAAATCATCATCTCTAATATTTTACTTTCTAAAAATTATATCTCCATCCTCCTGAATTCAAAAGCTATTAACAAAAAACTGAATTCAATATTTTTTGTTACACCATGAGTACTCCAAACAATCAACAACTAACTAATAATTTAGAGTTATTATTTTTATTTTGCTATGTAGCATGATATATTTTATTATTTATAAACATGATTAATAGTACAATTTTTATTTTGCAGTAGTTTTTAATTTATATTGTAATGATTTATTATATGAGATGTTTAAGAAATTATAATTATATTTAAATGTAAATAATTTCTCGAATACTTTGGAGTTGTGACCTATACCCGCTATGGATCCAGAACCGTCCCGTATCCGAACCGGACCCGATAATCCACAAACAAGTTACGGATATCTATCTACCCGGAACCGAAAGACTGGACCCGAAATATCTACGGGTAGATAGGTATCCGGATCCGGACCCGACCCGATTTGAAACAAATAAGTATATGGATCGAAATTTGGACCCGAACACTTTTAGGGTCCGGGTCCAAATATAAAAGTACCCTGTAACACCGTGAACTTTTAAAATTCAGATTTAATTAAAATAATAAGTGGTTAAATCGAATAATTTATATATACATATATACGAAATTAGTGACGTGGATGGTGAACAATAATTATACGATTAATTGTGTTAAGAAAGAGGAATAATAGGTGTTTTATAAATCATTTAAACAATATCGAACAAGTGGAGGGTTTATTTTGCAAAATGACCACTTACAAGTGGGGGCCCCTTGTCATTCTTCTCTCTTCCCCTCCTTCCTTTCTTTTCCTGCGCCCTCTCCCTTTTTCCTTTGCTTCCGCCAAGAGAGAAAGAACGAGAGAGAGAGAGAGTGAGAGAGAGACACCCCGGTGACCATTTTGCCCGAAAACCGAGATCTAGGAAGAGGAGCTCAAATCTCGCACATCCATCCGTTCCATTGGTAATTCTCGTTTCTATTTCTCACTCGTTTCGTGATTCCGTGTTTTTAGGGTTTCGGTGAAAACCCGTAGAATCGTACCAAATTGATTATTCCGTGCCTTTGTTGTTTCTAAAGTGTAAATTGATTGATTTCGTGTTCCAAAGTGCAACCAAATTTCCAATTTACGGATTTTCCCAAATTTCTCGATTCCGTGTTTTTAGGGTTTCGGTGAAAACCCGTAGAATCGTACCAAATTGATTATTCCGTGCCTTTGTTGTTTCTAAAGTGTAAATTGATTGATTTCGTGTTCCAAAGTGCAACCAAATTTCCAAATTACGGATTTTCCCAAAAATTGATTAGGGTTTAAATTGTAAAAGTGCCGGAATTTAATAAATTGACCTATGGATAGATCCTAACGAGCACGGCTAGCGGGATTGACGAGCTTACCGAGTCGCGAGATCGCGGACCCTCTACGTGCCCTACATAACCAGGTGCGGGGGTTCACGGGATCTGTTTTGGGGTTTATTCGTAGAACTAAATAACGGTGCATATTATTATATTTATGTTGATTGCTTGATTTAAATAAACTGTGCATAGCATGTTGAATCTCTGATTGAAAGCATTTGTTGCCGCATTGCATTAATTGTGATATTAGTGAAATTGAATTGTATAACTGTTATGATTCTCATGTTGGTACGGTTTATCGATTGTTGATCTGTCATTTTGAATAAGTGAGTGGAACCACAGTATGACTTGGATTGATTGTGTGAAGTGAACAGTGTATCATAGTGGAAAGTCTAGCTAGCTACTAGACTTTCATCCAGGACCCTTATGCGCATCTGGAGAATGGCCCTAGTGAACCCAGTACCGGTTGGGTAAGGGAAGTGCAGTGTAATTTTAGGTAGAACTGTGGTTCAGTGGTTCAGTGACTCAGTGAAAGTGTCAGTGATTTCTTTTTGAGAAAAACGATATTCTGTTGCATATTCGCGGAATATGCCCGTGTTTATTTTAAGTGATGAATTGATGAGATTGTATGACTTGAAACCAGAAAATAGAACTGTTAAGCCGGAGGTGATCGATAGTTGATATCTGTACCTCATAACCAGACTTATATATATTATATCTGTGAAACCAAATCTTTCTGGAAAATTCGTTGATTGATGTTGATGAGATGTGAATTGAAATCCGTTTGAATCTATTCCCGGTACATGTGCATTTATTATTACTGGTAAATGAATAAATAGATGCCCTATTGCTAGTGTATTTAGTTCTGGTGATGGATTTCGCACAAATCCAGTAGCCCTTTAAATTCCGCACTGAGAAAACGGATGACAGGTTTTCTCACCCCCTCCCCTCGGGGAATTTTTCCCTTTGAATTGATATGTGCAGGTAAACGCGAGTGAAGTGGGACTCGGGCTCGACACGTGAGTTTAGGCCGGGCTAATAGGTTATGCCAAACCCTTTTATGTCCATTTTGAATGTGTAGTTGAACCCGTAGTCGGTTATTTTGATGTATAGGTTATTATCGAACCGTATTATGTTATAAAACCCTAACGGTATGTTTTAAATAGTTGTTATGATTTAAATGTTGAAATTGCACTTTTAATGTCATTAAAAGGTCCAGTGAATGGGGAGTAATTGTTTAAGTATACGGGGATTTGATCGGGTTTGAAAACGGGGTGAAATTCCATGAAAATGGGCAAAGGAATGAAAAACAGTACTCTTATTGCGGGCCGCAATAACCCTATTGCGGGCCGCAATGAGAGCAGACAGAGGGAAGTTCGCAGGCTGACTTCCAACCAGGTCATTGCGGGCCGCAATAACTTTATTGCGGGCCGCAATGAATGGAGGCAGAGGCTCCCTTCAGAGGCTGGGAAATTTGGAAATTGTTGCGGGCCGCAATAAATTCATTGCGGGCCGCAATGAATGGAGTCAGAGGCAGTTTGCAGAGGCTGGAATTTTGGGAAGGGTTGCGGGCCGCAACAGCCCTATTGCGGGCCGCAATGGGTTCCCAAGAATACTGTTTTGGGTATAACTTAGCCAAATTAAATCGGTTTTGAACCAAACTTGTTTTAAATCAAATCATATGATAATTTGACTAATCTGGGCCGTCGGTTAAAGGATTTTGATGCCATTTGACTTCTTTGAAATCAAATTTTCTGGGCTCTATTGAGCGGTGCTTCGTAACCTCAGACAACGCTCGCAGGGGGCTGCCGCCCCCCTGCCACCCCCCGCATACTAATAGAATCAGGCCCACACACATAAACATAACGTTTTATATATATATATATAGATCTGCATGAACAAAACCGCATTTTAAAACAAAACTGCGCGACCCCCTGTTCCGGGGTGTGACATACCCGGACCCGACCCGACCCGATAGCACCTCTACTTCTAGATAGGTAGTGTCGGTATAAATTTCTAACCTCTTTTAATCTTTATGGTTATTTTTTAAATTATAAATTTTCTAAACATTTCAATTAGTTTTTAAATTATTCATTTTAAAGAAGAATTACTAACAAAAAAAAAAGTTAGAACTCCGCCTATGTTATTTTACATAGCCGGTCTCAAGCCCGGAATAAAGGAGGAGGGTAACTTTTATTTTTTATTCTATTGTTTTAAAATAATTCATAATTATTTTTAAAGTAATTGATTTAAGATTTTTAATTTATATTTTATTGTTTTAAAGTAATTGATTTAAGATATTTTTTTATTTATATTCTATTTAACCTATTGAAAATAAATGAACGTTTAGAAAATATATTATCAATTTAAAATGTAAACTAAAAATTTCGAGATATAAATAAATTATGAAACTATATAATTAGAATGAGAATTTGAAAATAAAATGACTTGTGTAAAGAAATAAATAAATACATTTGTACTTAGCCGAATAAACATACAAATTTTGGCAAGAATAATTTATATATGAGTAGGGTTAAAATGCCCCATTGTTTTTTGCCCCAACCATGCCCCATCTCTATATCTTCGTTTACAAAGTTCAAATAGTCGATCCGAACCGTTCATCTTGTTCTACATATTAAAATGTGCTTAGAGACCAAATTTTATATTTTTTGAAATTTTTTTACTATTTTTTTAGATAGGTACAAAATCACCGTTTTTTGATGGTCCAGATGTAGTGATTTTGTACCTATCTAAAAAAACAGTAAAAAAATTCCAAAAAATATAAAATTTGGTCTCTAATTACATTTTAATATGTAGAACAAGATGAACGGTTCAGATCGACTATTTAAACTTTGTAAACGAAGATATAGAGATGGGGCATGGTTGGGGCAAAAAACAATGGGGCATTTTAACCCCACTCTTTATATATATAAGTTACAAATTTTATTTATTTAGGAATTATAAAGATGTGACTTGATAATTTTATGTATATATATATACACACACTATTTGATATTGAACTATTCAGATTTTAAAAGTCGAATTATAAACACGTAATAACATTTATACGACACTGTTAAAAAAAAAAAGAAAAAAAAAGAAAAAAAAAGAAAAAAAAAGAAAAAAAAAAGAAAAAAAAAACAGACCGGACCGGACCTACCCGAGTCATTTTATGTATATATATATACACTAATACACACTATTTGATATTGAAGTATTGAACTATTCAGATTGTTAAAAAAAACAGAAAAAAAACCCGGACCGCCCTACCCGTCAAGGGTACAACGGGCACGGGTATAGGACGGGTAGGGTATGTTTTTCAAAAAAAAAATACCCGAGATACCCGTGCCCGTATACCCTAGTACCCGTCATACCTGTGCCCGAGGCGTGCCCGTGCCCGGGTATACCCGGACCGCCCGTCCCAACACTAGGTACACCCATGTCGGGAATAGTAGCAATTCCATCTCACAAATAAATAAAATTTGTCCTCTTTGATAGTTTAAACTAAAGTACTTTTTTTTTTGTTTTCTCACAAATAGCTAATTTTATTTATTATTTAATATATATTAGAGTTTAAACCAGCCTCATTTTTCATTTTTTTGGATTATTATGTATTTTTATTTGTTTTGATCAAGAGACGGAATATCATACATTTTATTTATTTATTGCAAATTTAAAATACGATAGTGTAAAGATGCATATAATAATATATATAAAAGAATTACGATTCACTTAGACTCTTGATTTGCGCATGAAAAAAGGATTTAATATTTAATTTCCGAATTTAAAACTGGGCACATTACTATTTCCACATACAGGCAGCTCTCTCTCCGGGTATAGAGTCGGCACCTGATTTGTATATGTTAAACATTTTTTTTTTTTTGAGAGGGAATCGAACTCTTGAACAATTTTAACTGGCGACATAATGATTAATATTCTCACACATACAATTTCAATCTCAGTTGAACAAACTCTCACAAATGGCAGAATTGGGGGCAATTCATTCTAATTTTGACCTGGTCAACTGCCTCAAGAGAGAAGACGGGTCAGAACGGGCAAAGCGGATGATGCATCGGGCAGAGAAATTAAAAGGAACGAGTCGCTGCAAGTGGGACCTCTACATATTTAAACGGAATTCGACTGTTGAAGCGCTTATTAAGGAATTGAGTCAATGGGAAGCGGAGCCCACACTGTTAGCACTGGAGAAGACTAAAACCGATATTTTTATTTATATTAAAAAATAATATAAAATTTAAAAAAATAACCAAACCGCTGCTGTATTTCCAAAACTACCCAAATCGAAATATTTTTTTTCCGGTTTTAGCACCAATTACTGGAGCTCATTCATACACGTACGGTTACTTAAAATAGAACCTTGTACAATTGTTTCTAGTTGTACGTACAATTGCTTAATAAAAACAAATCGTGTATGAATGTTGGAGCACATTTATACACAATTTTATTTTAATTAATGTGTATGAAAATTGGAGTTCATTTTCGAATGCGTACCTTCTTGCTTAACACACATAGTTTGTGTATGATGTGCTATGTATGATTAGCATTTTAGTAGTAGTGAGACCTATAATTTTTTTTTTATCATATATATTAATTTTTTTTAAAGATTTCTAATGATTAAAATATTAAATGCGTGTCTGTAGTCTAGTAATTTACAATTTCTCTTTAAAGGTTGTGGAGATTTCATGAATTGTCAAATTCTATTACCACATATTATATATTTTTAATGTTTCAGTCTCAATTCAAATCTTTTAGTTCTGCCTCTGTGGGTGCCCGTATGAGGTTAAACTTATGTGTAAGAAAAATAATTATTATCTCGCCAGTTAAAAGTTTGTTGGTCATAAAAGGGAATTGTTCTGATAGAAGAAGCTGACTTAACCAATAAATTAGCTGAGCCAAGTTCCCCAGGATACCACCTGTTTCAATAAATACTTTAGATATATATATAGTTCTCATTGTAATTAACTAATTAAGTCAACAAATATAAGATACTTGTTTATTATATAGAAGGCAGCAGGCGTTAGCTGCTTTAATTATCATTCTTAAGCAAGGTATATGATACTTAACTGTTTTCCTTAGAATGAACCCATGACTCTTTATTTTGTTCAGGAAAGTCAATAAATCAGCTAGCAGCATATATTAGAGTAGAATTAGGATGTTCCTAAGTTCATCAAGTTTCTTTGTGAATTCAATTTTAAAATTTATTGGATTGGTTTCAATTGACGAATCCGACTGTTGAAACTCATCTACCTTATGAGTGATGCATCTACATGTAAACAAAAAAAAAAAATTTCAAATTAATTTAGTATAAAGTCAAGCGGTCAAAAAAAGGTTCATCAATTAATTTTTAATGCATTCATTTTGTTTGAATATTTTTTTTTACCTTGACTCTATACTAAAGTAATTCGAAAGTTTAAAATTTTTGTATGTAGACGCATCACATGTAAGGTAGACGGATTTCAACGGTTCGAATTCATCATCATTTGCAAGCAATCCGATAGATTTTAGAATTGAGTTTGATGAACTTAGAAACAACCTAGTTCTACTGGCATATATTATCTTAAATAAGCTAAGTATCCATAAATAACCAAATTCCATGAATACTCTGTAGCTTAAGTTACTAATTTTTTTAGTCCCAGGAATTTGCATTTTTTTTTTCTTCGATACAAGTATTTGATAAGTGAGGCTATGTTAATTAGTTTGCAAAGTGGGGGATGGACTCATGTTATAAACTAATATCTTTCATTTTAAAGTTTAAATAGTCAATTTGAATTGCCAGATATGATCTTCATGTAATAATACAGTCGAAGACCGGTTTTCTTTTAAAGATTTTTTTCACTATTTTCTTACATAGACTAAAAATTATTGTTTTTGGATTTGTCTATACTTTTTAAATCAGGTGATTTCCTACTTATTTTAAATATAGTAAAAGAAGAATCTAAAAAAATATAAAATTTGCCCTCCAAGTACATTTTTATATAAATCATGTTGACGGTTCATATCGACTGTTTGGACTTCAAAAATTAAAATATGGATCCCTAATACGGATCAATGTGTACGTTGCAAAGTACCATAGCCTCAGTCAAAGGATTTTTGTTAACTTCAATATTTTTTTAAAAAATGCCTTTTACCAAAATTGAACATTCATTTTCGATAGAAAGAGGAAATTTTTCACCATTTATATACTAAACTTGAGATTATAAAGAGCTTTGAGCCCATAATATGTTGGTGTCTCGAAGGGAACAATTAATAGAGTTATGCAAATATTTTTGTTTATATACACGTAACAAATTAATTTTCTAGAAGCCAATATTGTGCAGTGAGTGACAAACAAAACTTAAAAATAAAAATAAATAACATTGACGAAACTGATAAGAAAATAGCTAGAATATGTAAGATTTATGTTACCCCTCAATTGTTGTATTTAATTTAACTAAACTATTCAGCTTTTTCCAGTTCTTTCTTCTTCTTTTATTGTATGAGATGAGACATAAATTAAAATTCAGTATGGATACTGAACTTTGACATATTACCTTTCATATAAAAGACAATTAACTATTGAGCTTTTAATTTCTTTGTTCAATAAAATTCCTAATTAATACAAGTGGTTCAATCCATTCTCAAACATTTTACCAATTCAATTGATTTTTAAACTTTTAAGATCGATCTTGTTAGATCATTTTATTAAATAATTCATGTAAACATTTGGTAGTGAGTGACGTACGGTATAAAGAAAAAGAACAAGAAAAAAATAAATATGTGTGAAACTTGAATAACATTGCATATATACTTGTTATTCTTTTGTTCAATAGAAATTCCTTAATTGATGCACTTGGTTCAATCAATCTCAACATTTGATATTGATTCAATTTAAATATTTTATTAATTAGTTTGTGCACATCTGTAGGGAGGGACAACAATACAAAAATAAAATAATATGCGTGAAACTGATAAAAAAAAAATTAGATGGGGTGGCATATTGGATAACTCATGCATACAAGAAGTTTGATTTTAGTTTCTCAATTGTCCCAATTTTTTTTATTTGAGAAAAGTAAAATTTTAGAAAAATCTCTAAAAATATATATAAAAAAAAGTTTAAGATTATGTATAGGTGAAAACGGATCGGATAGTGATAAAACCACATCCTCATTTTTTTTTTTTTTTTTTTTTTACATATACAGATCGGATTGGATATCTGCCGATATATACATAAATATTTTTATAATATATATTAAGATTCCGGCCATAATCGTTTTTTTTTGGGATGAACAAAAACTGTGGTTATATATGCACCATATTATTGCTCTCAACCAAATTTGTATGTTTAAGGTAGTTGACTGATATAAATTATTAGTAATTACTCCTCGCATACATATAAAACACATTTAAGAGGATGCACATGCAATTAATTGGAAGCGTGGAGGAGTGAAAAAGGCAAACCATGTACATGCAAATTCTCATTCAATTAAGCTTTAACTAACAATTAATGAAATGCCAATACACGATACTTTAAACTGCAAAAATGTAAAGTACACGAGCATGTTACGTTTGCCAAGTCAACTAATTAAACTGCAGTATTTCTCTTTTAGCTATAAATATGGGCATTTCGATACATGATCAAACCATCCAAACCGAAACCCTAATTATTAGGGTTAATTTCAACGAAATAAGCTAGCTAGGTAGCTAGCTCAAAGTTCCAATCGAGAGGCTGTAAAGCCGCAATGGCACGGTTGCACCTGATTATCTTGGTCGCAACTTTCCTACTTACAGCGGCTGCAACGACTTTTGCACAGCCTAACGATACAAAGAAACCGAAGGGTGTGAAGTGCCCGAACGGTGGCCCGAAGGTAGCCATCATTTGCAGAGGTGCCGAAGGTGTTTGCCCAAATAGATGTCCTCAATCATGTTCCATGGATTGCGGGAAATCTTGCCAACCTGTTTGTGGTGAGTATATATGTCTACGGTGCATGCATTAGTTTGTTGAAAAGAGAAGAAAAAAAAAATAGAAACTTAATTAATTTTTCAGTGATAAGAAAAATGCTTGCTACCATTTTTGTCTCTTTGAATGAGGTTCACATGCATTCATAAGTTAAAGCAAATTACCCAGTTCGGAATAGTCTTATTAATTAATTACTATAAATAGAAGGCTGTTTTTTCCTTGATCAATGACCAATTGATCATACCAAATTACCAATATACCATCCAGCATATCCTAATCATTAATAAGGTATCACTCAATCAAGTTAGACACTGTTGCAAGGTCCAAAACCGCAATGGTAAAGTCACACTTAGTACTGCTACTTACTGCATTTCTCCATACCGTTGCATGGTGATCCAGAGCCATCATCTCCACCACCACCATCACCTAGGCAAAGCCCTCCGCCACCACTAAGGCAGAGTCCGCCGCCACCAAGGAAGAGTCCGCCGCCACCAAGGCAGAGTCCGCCGCCACCAAGGAAGAGTCCGCCGCCACCGCCCACCCAGAGCTCCCCGCCACCGCCCGTCCTGAGCTCCCCGCCACCACCCGTCCAGAGCTCCCCGCCACCGCCCGTCCTGAGCTCCCCGCCACCGCCCGTCCTGAGCTCCCCGCCACCGCCCGTCCTGAGTTCCCCGCCACCGCCCGTCCTGAGCTCCCCGCCACCGCCCAGCCAGAGCTCCCCGCCACCGCCACAAACACCAAAGAAGGTACAGTGTTCAACCGGCAAAGATGTAACCATTTACTGCAGAGGTGTTCAAGCTTTCTGCCCATCAAGATGTCCTCAATCATGCACCATGGAGTGCAAGTCTACATGCAAGCCTATCTGTGGTACGTACATTTATGCATGCAAGACAACAAAGAAAAAAAGAAGCAGCAGAATGATGATGGTAACATTGATTGGTTATTGTCCATTATTTAGTGCATGTCATATTAGTTAGTTTACTTGCACCTCTGATGTGTAATTGGAGCGATGTGAGCAAATGCCAAACAATTTGTAGTTTAGAACACAAGCAGAGTACGTATTGCGCATAGTGGCTTAGTGCATACTATGCATATAAAAGAAAATGGTTTTGTGATCACATGCTCGAGTTTGCTATTGATCATAACAGTGACAAATGAATTATTCGGGTTCAATTCGGTAGAGTCAAAAATTTGTTATTCGAAAATAATTTGGATATAATTCGGAAATAATTTGGTCCCACAAGGTAGAAAAAAAAATTCTCATTTTATTCGCAAATAATTCATAAAATTTGTTTTATTCGCGAATAATTTTCCGTTCGATTTGGAAACCCCAAAAAAATGTTTTATTGAATAACACAAATATTTTTACTATGCTACTAACCACTTACATATAATGAGCATTATTTGAGCTAGCAACTAATGATATCTTAATTGTTTCTAACAAAATTGTAGTGTGCGACAAGCCTGGTGCATGTGGTGATCCGCGTTTCATCGGTGGTGATGGCAACTCTTTCTACTTTCATGGCCGTAAGGATCATGATTTTTGCATCGTTTCAGACTCTGATCTACACATCAATGCACACTTCATCGGCAAGCGAAGTCCTTCCATGACCCGTGACTTTACTTGGATTCAAGCGATCGCAGTCCTCTTTGGTGAACACCGTCTCTACATTGGGGCAAGGAAGACTGCCACATGGGATGATGAAAGCGACCATCTTGAGATCTCCTTTGATGGAGAGTACGTACACCTGCCAGAAGGCAATGGTGCAGAGTGGAAGTCTCTTTATGTGCCCGCACTGAAAATCACTCGCACGAAAGCCGTTAACACTGTAATGGTAGAGCTCAAGGGAAGGTTCAAGATCATCGCAAATGCTGTTCCCATCACCAAAGAGGATTCTCGGATTCACAGCTATGGTGTAACATCGGATGATTCTCTAGCCCACCTAGACCTGGCATTCAAGTTTGACGCACTCACAAGCGACGTTCAAGGTGTGGTTGGCCAAACCTATAGGCCAGATTATGTGAATAGATTTGATGTCAGGACAAAGATGCCAATCTTGGGTGGTGAAAGCAACTACTCAACCTCCGGTTTGTTCTCCACTGACTGTGCCGTCTCACGATTCGGTCGTGTCGGAGGGGCTGTGAAGATAATTTCTGATTTGGTTGATGTCAAGTGTGCTAGTGGCATGGATGGCCCTGGAGTTGTCTGCAAGAAGTGATGGCTCCATGCATGTCTCCCGTAACTAAATAATATCTAAGGGTTAAATTTTAGTAATGGAGAAGTAAAATTTAAATAAATGAAACGATGAGGTCGAGTCAGAGCTCCGTTAATTTGTATACCCTGCAATCCTGCATGGTAACTGTTATCTTTTACGTTAAGTAGCTGTATCGGTTAATAATTAATGTTGTAATGTTTTTCAAGTTTACTTTGTACTCTTGGTACGCTAAAGCAAAAATTAGAGAAAGACCAGCACCTTTTTTTTTTTTTATCCTTTTGTTTTCCCTTCACTTGCGTTTTAGCTGGGGATCTCAACTCAACTTGGTCCAGAATAAGCTGGTCAAACACAAATTGATTTTCTGTGGCGTATGCGGCCAGGAACAGAATCTATAGGCCGAGTATTTTTTGAAAGATATCGCCAAAATGACCCAATTAATTAATTTGCTTGTGTATCAATTATATTTGTAAGGTTTCTACTCGCGCATTTTTTTAACAAAAATGTATTATCTGGTCCAAACTCATATCAGATCTAAATGGTTCGAAACTAAGATGGAATTAAGTTTGTAATTTTTTATTTTAGGGTAAGATGACAACAATTTTAATTGATAAGAAAAAAAAAATATTTACATCAAATTTAAACATGTACATCGCAGTAAAATGAAATAAACATAACACTGTATCTCTAGTTGCACTTCTTCGTCAGACCCGTCTAATCTGAATCGAGAACTCACCGCCTAATTGCACTTTTTACACATCAGACCCTCTCGCAAGCATCTGACTCGATGCCAACAACCCTCTCACCGTGTGCATAGGAACTCCCTCTCGCTGCACGCATAGGATCGGAGTTCAGACATCGAAGTCAGGCTCTCCCTCACTTTCTGTCATTCTCTTCACACGCGCAGCTTCTCTCTCCTCCCGAGTGTAGCCTCTCCCTACCACCGGGACCCAACGCTCTACCAGCTCGCCTTCCTCATTGGCTCTGCCAGTTTGGACCTGCTCCAAATTGAACCATGTGACGGAGAGCTGTGTCGCCGCACTTGGTAGTTCCCACAACCGGTCTAGCCATTAATCGGACCTTCCTTGGTCGGACCAGAACCGAAGAAACACTCATCCTTTCGGTTCTCTAGGCAAATCGGATAGCCTCCCTTCCGTTGATCTCTCTAAAAAATCGAAGCCCCATGAAACTCTAGATCCCCTACAACCAACTCCTCTGCCCTGATCCACCACCAAGTGCAGGGAAAAGAGGAGGGCTGACGGCTTGGCTCTCTCTCTCTCTGGCGGCTAGGGTTTCTAGCTCTTTTTCTTGTTTCGTCAAGTGAATTTTTTGGGAGTTTTTTTGACTAAGTTTATAATTTTTGAGGGACCAAAGTGAAAACTGGATGTTGCATTGAAGTTGGGCAACATTGTGTGATTTCAGTGTTATTCATGGTAAGTTGTGATTTTTTATGTAGATTTATGTATATGTTGTGAATGAGAGTATGTTGATACTTTAATTTAACGAAAAGTAAATAGTAGTCAATGGGCCGGCCGGGTAGACCGTTGACCCAACCTGTCGAGGAGTAAAATTCTGATTCAATGTAAACGGGTTGCATCCAATCAAATTTGAGTTTTATTTATATGTCTATGTACTGTTTATCATTCTATTGAAAATATGCAATATGATCCATATTAAAGTTTAAAATACATCTATTATTATTCTATGTGCAAATTTATCATGTAATACAGTTGAAATTACAGTTAGATATACACCAATCCATCTTTGCGTGTAACTCTTTTATCGGACATTTTTATTAAAAATCCTAAAAAAGTTTTTTACAGATCTGCCCTCAACTTCGATTTTTTTTCAAAACTGCCCCCAACCGCCCGGGGCAGGGGCGGTCCACTAGGGACCTGACCGCCCCTCTGCTGGGCGGTCCTCTATTTTTGTTTTATTTAGAGATCTTAATATTTTCATTTAAATAATTTTAGTTTTTTTTGTTTAGGGTGTATGCCAAAAAACTAAGACATTTGATATATTTATGAGTGATGTTATAATTTTTTATAACTTTGATTTGATTTGTCAATTGGATATCACAAGTCTAAAGATAACACTAATTAAGGACTTGGCCTTGATTCAAAACTTTCCAAGATTTGACAGCTTATTGATATTTCAAAATTTTTGATTAAATGACGTCTTGGAGCTTTGATCTTCTTCTCTTTATTTCTGATATTAAAACAGTAGTTTAAAGCTACTAAAATATGTTCAAACCTCAAATTAAATCTTTATCCATACACAAAGCACCCTAGATTGACCTCTGGTATGGTACCAAGTCCAAACTCAGCAGCCAAGCACTAAGCAAAGACCACTGGTATAGTGCAATGCACTAAAAACATCAAATTGGACCTCTTCTGGTAAATCAGCAAGTTTTGACTGATACAAGGACCAAACTGAAAAAGTTATTACACCAGCATATAGAGTATTCAAAAATACACAGAATTGATACAAATTTCAATTTATTTGGATTTTTCTACAGTTAGTTATGAATTTCCAAAGTTCAGTTTTCGAAAAAACTATAAACAGTCATAACTTTGGCTAGGAAAGTCGGATTTGCGTGTATGACCACTTTCGGAAAGTGGGGGGGACAAGACGGATTTGAATTTTGCTCGAGAGAAACCCCCAGGCATTCGAAGCATCAGAATTGCAAAAAAACATCGTTTAGTGCCTCAAAAATTCAGTTTAAGTTTTCGTTCAACGGTAGACATGCAACGATCGATATTTTGTTTTGTCAAAAACCTAAGAGATTATTCAAGAATTATCCATATAATTATTTTAAAATGTATTTACTATTTATTGTGTGCGTTTGCTTAATCAAACAAATGATATATGTTGACAATAATCAAATAATCCAATTATTCTCTCTCTCACTATTCAATTATTCTCTAAAAAAAAATAAGTAGACATCATTGAGGCAATCTAACTATATTTCTTTGTGTATATTTGAATAAAATAAATTATTAAGAATCAAGGTCAAGTCCTTAATTAGTGTTATCTTTAGACTTGTGGTATCCAACTGACAAATCAAATCAAAGTTATAAAGAATTACGACATCTCACTCATAAATATATCAAATGTCTTATTTTTTGGCATACACCCTAAACAAAAAAAAAACTAAAATTATTTAAATAAAAATATTAAGATCTCTAAAAAAAAAAAATAGAGGACCGCCCAGTACAGGGGCGATCAGGTCCCTAGTGGACTGCCTGTGCCCCGGGTGGTTGGGGCAGTTTTGAAAAAAAACGAAGTTGAGGGCAGATCTGTAAAAAACTTTTCTTTTAGGATTTTAATAAAAATGACCGTTGTTTTATGAACTCAATGTTCGTTTATAAACTCAAAGGTAGTGTAGTACCTAAACTTTGAAATAGAAAAACATAACAGAAAGGTTTGCAGTAACTCACTCTAAACTAGGGGCGGATCCAGGATTTCTGTCAGGGGAGGCAGAAATCAGATTCAAATAGTTTTTGAGATCATTGAATAAATCATGACAGATGACGCAATTAAACAACTCAATAAACCATCCTTTTTCTTAGTTTTCTAATACGCCATTATTTGCTCATCCTCAGCTTTTTAATCAAGGAATTATCATTTGCATAAAATAATACAATTTAATGTAATAAATATGAGCATCAACATCACTGGGAAACCACCTGAGAGAATATAATAGTTATCTTTGCCTGTATAAAATACTTCGCATATTGGCTTTTTCTATGTATCTTATTATAGAAAATAATCGGCCTATTCTATATCTTAAGCGGCTGGAATATTACAGTTAGATTCGGTTATTAATGGGTAAGCCTCTCATTTTTTAGTTTTCAAAAAATAATATCAATTAATCTGGTTATTGTCGATTAAGGATAACACTTATGCTCTTCTGACCAATTTATTTGAAGTAAAAAAATATTTTTTCTTTAATTTAGATTGAGAAGAGAAATAATTATTTCTTCTAAAATTCTGAAATTTTTCTGTTAGCTCTCCTCATACATTTGTTAAGAGTTAGATGAAAGAAAGAAACAAAGTATTGCTCTAAAATTCTATAATTGTTTTTTTTTTTAATTTGCTTTCATTCTTCATTAAATTCTTTTTTGCTATTTTATCTCTCTTTTTCTTACAACTTATACCTTTTACAATCTTTTTCTAACATCATTACATAGAGTCCCTCATAAAAAAATGCCTCATGACCAATTATATCATACTATATATAGATATAGAACTCAAGTACTCTCAACCATTTTAATCTAAATGGAAGATGCAACACTTTGGGGTTAGTAATATGAGAAAAACAACATAGTGTATCAGGGATATGAGGCGCATCAAAATAGGCGAGACCAATTACTTTACTGAGGTAATAATGTAGGAACTGTTATTATAATTGCATCTTTCAATACAAAGGCATTACCAAATTTTCAAATAAATAGAAAAAAAAAAACATGTCAGAAATGTCCCTGTATGATAAAAGTGTCAATCATTTAAATCCTTCGAAATTTACTTCTATATTACAGATAAATTCTGACTGAATATTATTCTTTAATTTTTTTTATAAATGAATATTATCCTTTAATTGATGTCAAGAAACTAACCGAAGCAATATAATTTCAGAGATTTTCTTTTCACATTCCAAGTCCGACCACTTTGCCCAAGTTTGCTGGATCAATCATGAACTAAGAAACTCCTTTTTGAGATTATACAATAAATTTTCCTGACAGCCACCGTCAGGTTTAAAAAAAAAAAAAAAGATTATATAATAAATTTCTTAGGAGTTAGCTAAACCTTGTCTGGTTTGAAAAATGATTATTAAATTTATTTATCTAGTATGATGTCATACTTTCAGTTCATTCAAATTAGATTGCTTCAAAAGATAACTAACAGATTTTTGAGTAAAAAGCTGGGAAGTAAAGCCATTTAATTATTTTAATTTCTTTTCATCTAAATTTTGAACATGCGACCTCCAATTAACAGATTTTAATGGAAATATTTGGTGCAAGTTTGAAATTGTTTTATGTTGAAAATTGAAATGAATATACATCTTGCTGATGTTGATGTGATTTTTACGAAACGAATAATAAAATTACGATGCTATTTAGTTTTTTTTAACCAAAAAGACGACGAACTGACTATATTACAACAAGTTGAATTCCATAGTTTGTATGAAGAAAATTAGAATTTCTTTCAATAAAAGGAACCAAATTAAATTTCAATGGATTATCAGAAACATACTACAGTTTAATGCAATTTTTATTTTGACGAGTAAAGTTTAGTGATCTCTGATAAAATTTACTCACATCAAGTTATTCTAAGTGGTTCAAATTCTGTAAGCTTCAATGAAACAACACAACCATTTTAAGAAATTCTTTGGCCAATGGTATAAGTATAACTATATATTATGTTTAAAAGTTGGGGTTACTTAATTTTGTAAATCATACTAAAAATATTAGACGATAGATATCAAAGTAAGATTTGTCGGCAGATGTTTTTATTCCGGTAAAATATTAGCTTTCCTTTTTTTTAGGTTACTTACAAATAAAAGGTCTGGCATTATTATTTTTGAAGTTTTGAAGTTTCTAGAAACAATAAAAAAAACACTACCACCAATAGCAATTCTCTTATTCCAACTAAATTGGTACCAATACAAAATTATATATGAATAATAATTGTAATTTCAAATCAGGTCAAAGCAGAGAAATGGTTATACCAGCAAAGATTGGTATATATAAAAAAAATTTAATAATATCAAAAGAGAATTAATTCTGCGAACTCATTCAAAAGTATTATAATGCCACATGTCATCAAAATAAATATCATTTGACAAAAATGTAAAATTATTTTTTATCTAAAAAAATAGTATGTTTGAAAGACGACCTTTTTTCATGATGAATAAACATTTCTATAAAAAAATGTTACTGAAAATGATTGTATACAAGGACTAATCTTAAATTAATTTTGAAAAATAGAAATTATTTAAAAATTTCTCATTATATTGTTATCACTGAAAATTGAACCTAATGAATTTTTGAAAATCTGGTTCGTAATTCATCACTAAATATATTAGTTCAATATAGCACCAAATGTAAAGTTATTAACCAGTTAGAACTTATATAGTTATTTGAAAAATACACATATAATATAATTTAAGAGACCCATGTCCAGCACAAAAAATACACATATAATGTGCTTCGTGTATGAGATTATAAATTTAGCAAATAATATCAGTTGGAATTCAATAAAAAAGAAGACATGAGCTTCTCTCCTAAATAAATAAAAATAGCGCTCACAAAACTTAATCAAATCAATGAGAATACTATATTAAAAAAATTGTAATAACATTAAAAAGGGATATACCAAAAGAATGATACCTTTGGAGTTTGGAGAGTAGCTGCCTTACCTTTATTAAAACAAAATAATCATAATTCCTGTATATGGTTATGGTCCCACATCAGCAGCAACTGTTAAGGGAGATATTTTGCGAAATTACATCTTAGCTTGATTTATATATTATAACGCTCTCTATCATAAACTATTTGCTATCAGTTTGACCAATGAGAATAACAGACGAATTATTCCGGAACAAAAAGGTCTGTGATTATTAAAATTTTGAATCTTGGTAGAGAGCTACCAAGTCTCTCAAAAAAATTATTAAAATTTTGAATTTCTCTTTTTGCATCCATTATATTTTTTTTTAAAAGACTAATTTTAACATGTAAACTTTTTTTTTTTTTTAAATCCAAGCCAATTGTAAATTAATTGTCAACTTTTAATTAAATCAAAGAATGGGAATTATTTGTCAAAATAAATGAAGTGCATGTCCAACGATAACAATGAGATAATGCTAATTAATGGAGAGTCGAATTAAATGTCAACCAATGTTATTAGTACCAATGTTATTAGTACCGGATTACCCTCCGGTTCCGGGTTTATTCCGGTTGAACCATTCAGTTTGGTTTTGATAACACTATTAAACAAGAGTAGGGTTACAATGCATCATAAGTTTTGTGCTACAATCATATTCTACATCACTATTTTCGTTTTCAAAGTTCAAATAATCAATTTGAACCACTCAACATGATATCTATATTAAAATGTATTTAGAAACCAAATTTTTTATTATGCTTTTAAATAGGTATAAAATCATTATTTTTCAATGGTTTAGAAACAGTGATTTTTGTATCTATCTAAATAAATAGTAAACAAATTTCAAAAAATATAAATTTTGGTCTCTAATTAAGTACATTTTAATATGAAGATTATGTTGACCAATTTAGATTTATTATTTAAACTTTGAGAATAAAGATAAAAATGTCGGTATGATTGGAGTATAAAATCAATGATATTTAACTCACCTCGTTAAACAAGTGAATATAAAAGTTACTTAAAAAACTTGAATTGTTTTGTTTCGGACTTGCTCATCAATCATATCTTTCGGTATTTTATATCTTTAACATAGTTAAAGCTAAATGCTTGAAATACAAGCTAAATGATACTCTTTTTACGATTATGTTATTATACGAATGGTTGAAAAGTCCGTAATTGAGAATTATTTGACATAGGACACTCATAGGGATAAAAAGATTTGAACTATTAATCGGAAATAAAAAAAAGTCAACGCCTTCTTTTTTATCCAATGCCAAATTGATGACCTTGAATTTGATAGAAAAAAAAATGAACTTTAAATTTTCAATTTTTTTTATTTATTTAATAAAATATTTTTTTCCATTTAAAAAATGTAAATTGTTTATAAAGTTTAAATTTATATGGAACTCTTGGTCGAAATTGTAAAAATTCACATGTGATGTGAGAGAATTGGTGGGTGTTGGTCTCAAAGGCAACTAGATGGCCGGGGGGAGGGGGATAAGTCTTTTTAAATTTTTAGTCTAAGTTAAATTACTACACGTGTCTACAAGTTATTCGTAGCGGAAACTAGAATAACTTTAATCTAAACTAATAAATATGAAAGTAAATAATAGAGTTTAGAGACACTTGACACGAGAGATGTTTATGGAGTTCAGCACTAACGCCTACATCTTCGGGGCTTCGCGACCTTCTTGATGGCGCGCATTTCTTTACCCAATGAGAAAGGAGTACAAAGTGGAACCGGCGAGCCCTTACAAAGCTTAAAAAATCACATGGTCCGAGCACGAAAATGGCTCAAGAGTACTAAAGGCTCTATTACAAGAGAAGCGAGCACTCAAGGATCTAGTGTTTGAATGAATAAAACATCTCTCACAAATCACTCTAATTCTTACAAGAGATTGAGTATGTTGGAGTAGATTTTCGGTTGTTGAATGAGTACTAAAGTTTCAAAATCAAGCAACAAAGGTAGCTCTCTTTTTGAGTTGAGAAGAAGATGATTGACGGTTGGAGCTCACGGAAAAATCCTAGTATTTGCTTCTATATATAGGGAGAGAAACAAATCTAAGTTTATAGACGTTACTATATTTGACGTATGTATTCCACAGCCTATAGTGATCCATCCATTCCTATTTTAAACAAATTTAATACGGAGAAGTTGTAGATCTCGGTCTCTTTGAAATTTTAAACTTTGATTCACTCAAATAGGAGTTCGTATAACCAAACGGTGACCAAAATACGAAAGGTGTGCAGGCTGCTAGAATTAAACCATTATAATGGTCCGGAACCGTTGCAACGGTCAGCCTCTGAAAATCCTACCGTTCAGTGATGCTTCCAACTGAATCAATCCATCACAGGCCGGTATAATTGACCGTTGTAACGGTTACTGAACCGTTATAATGGTCATAAAATGTTGTGGAATTTCAGCACTCTTCAAATAGGCGTATCTTGGAGCTCAAGTGTCTGATTTCGGCATATGACCACTTTTTAGAAGCTTGTGAAGAGTAGATGTTGATTTTGAAGTCTTAGCCTTCGTTGAAACAACGGTGCAGTCAGTTATCTCAAGGACAAAGGAAAGAGCTTCAACAGTCTTGTTACAATTCTAAATCTTATGAACCTGTACATATCTCAACTCAAGGAAATTGTTAAATTCAATAAATATATGTTTTGCAAATTTAGTCAAACAAACAAGTAGATTATGACACAAGCCTATTAGCAAGTAATAATCTAGAAGTCAATAATACGATAATTTTATCATATGTATTTTGTTCATGAATTGGATGATTAATAAAATATCATTTTATTGCCTTGAGTATTATTGCATTTATGAATCATTTCGAGTTAATGACTGGAATTGTGAAACTTCATAATATAGATGATATATACTCTTAAAAGTCTCTGACCGAGGTAATTAGCAAGAACACTAATTGACCGCTATAAGATTAGTATGTGGATTAAAAGATGGTCAAGTTTTACAAACCATAGACAAGAGTGTCATTTTAATCACATAGATACTTGTCCAGGAATAAGGTATTTGACAAACTCCGAATGAAACATTAAATGAAATTGTGTTCGTGTCATTAATGCTTTCATTCAGTGTTAAGTTCTACAGTATGAGGTATTAATATTTTCTACTAAGATATGTATGTGCGATTGTTATCTAACGTTGTCCGTAAAAAACAGCTATAAACAGTGGCGGGACCAGGAATGATCAGTAAGTGGGGCCTAACTAGTTTCTCTCAGAGTATCGATAGGGGGGCCTAACTAGTTTTTCTCAATCGCGTGCCCTCGTTGGAAGTGCGCATGACTCCTTACTCCTTACCATCGATTTTAATAAAACTAAAATATTAATTAAAGAATAAAAGGCTGACCTCCAATCAGATTCGAATTCCATTTTGCTGTCAACACTTTTTAACATATTCATTTGTTTGTTGAGACCCACCAGAAAGGCTTTTAATGCATTCATTCGTAATGTTTCACGGAAAGATGCATTCATTTTCTTACCTTAACAAGGCATTTGAAGCCGTGATTCCTACATACTATATTTCGGCTTCCATCTTTCAGGTCTAAATACACCGACTAATGTTATGGGCCAATGGGGGCCAGGGCCTAGGCTGGCCCAGGCCTTGGTTCCGCCCCTAGTTATATCAGTAGCTCTTCGGTATACATAACTTATGCCGAGGAAGTGATGGTCTAGCAATAATTTTTTTTGTCTATTTGACTAATTTGCAAAAACATACAATTATTGAATTTTACGATTTTTTCTACTTGAAAGATATGCATGTTTAAGTCAATTGGAATTGCAATGTAGAGCGCTTGGACTGAAGAAATCATGAAGACTATCAAGGATTTAAATTGTAAAATTATAAACTTGGTAAAGTTTGTTTGATGTTGTTTCAACAGGGAACAAACGTTGGTAACGTTTGTAAAACGCTACAACAATTTCAGCCAGTCAGAAATACTGAAGTACATCTTGATCAAACTCAGAATTTAATCATAAACGTTGGTAACATTTGTCAATCGTTACAACAATTTAATTAAATCAGCGTTGTAACGTTTGACAAAAATTGTAATATTTTAATTAAATTTAATCTTCAGAAATTTATGTTTTTGATCAAGTTTTACAGTGTAAATCATTACGTAATGTTTTACAATTGCTTCTCGAGACTGAAGACCATGCCAAATAATTGACCCTCATTAAAAAAGAAGAAGTTAGACATGGGTGAAAGACCCTTGGTCGAACTCGTATAATTCGACTACAACCATTTTTTCTGTCATCATCTCAAATCCATTGAACATCTTGTTGGTCTTGTACATTTTGAAACTGACTTGACTACATTGAATTTTCAAGCAAGCTGAATAAAAGCTAACCACATCAAGTTGGATACATATGATGTACCTATGCCAGCCTGGACATTGGCTATACTCCTCTGGGAACTCAGCTGATCTTGTATACCCCAAAACCAAACCATATCAGTTGGAAGTGCATAATCCAACTCAAATCAAACCCCACATGGAACTAAATGAAGACCAACAAAGCATCAAATTCATAGTCTTAACACCTAGAAACCTAAAAAAAAATGTATCACAAAGTTCCTGATTGACCTAGAAAATTCCAAGCACTCGAAAACTTCAAATCGATCTATTGGAAACCTCATAAATGTACCTAACCATCTAAGATCTTGTTATACACCCAAAGACTGGCAATGATCATATATCGTAGTCTTCACCTCAGACTTTAAATGAGCTTTATCCATAAAAAAAAAATCAAAGCCTCACACTTGACAAAATAGAAAGGACAATGAGGATCACATCTACCGAACTTCGTCCTGAAAATATTTCTTTAAAACATGAGTTGGCTTAGCACTTCAGACTTAGAACCCAAAACCACAAGTCTCTCAACCGGAATTGGCATCGTACTTCGAATCCGTACCTCGACTTCATACACCAGAAGGTTGACAAGGATCAGGAGACTAATAGGGACCAATGCCCCTACTGTTAAAAAATACAAATCCTAAGGAAGCACTAACACCCAGCCTTCAAAAGACTAACAAGGACTATAGATCTCAGTCTTCGAAACTCAAGTCTTAAGACTGTAAGGTCCACGACTCCTAGCCTTCACAAGACTTACAAGGACTATAAATCCCAAATTCCCAGCTTTTAGAGTCAAATTCTATGGATCAACACATGGTTACTGTCTTGCTATGCACGATCTGATTGCGATTAAAAATGCAGATGTACGCTAGACCAAGCCTTCGGATTTGCCTCAGCGTCGGTCTAGCGGGGGGCATTTGTTTTACTCTAAAATTGTGACACATAAAATATAACATGCATCATGGCATGCTAAAATGGACATAATTTAGCATCAAGGGCCCAAGGTAGTCCAACATTACTCAAAATGTGCATCTTTGTGATTTGGACTGTCCCGACACCTGTCATTGTTTTGACCATAAATGGATCATATCGGGTCCAATTTTATACAAAGTAAAATTATGAGAAAATAATACAAAGATACCTTCAATTTTATGTTAGAAGTTTTCTCATAATCATGATGCAAAATATGGTAAAGAAATGAACAAGACAACGATACAAAAAAAAAAAAAAAAAAATCCCGACAATCCTTCTAGGACATCCTTAGCAGCAACCAGTGTTCGGGCCATAAGTTTGTCATATAGAGCCGAATTGAGATGAAATAAATTATCTTAGAAGGTTCATAAAAATATGCACAATATTTTTGTTTTCAAGTCTGGGCAGAAATCTAGTGTATCATGGAGGGATGATTAAAGTTATTATCCCAAGAGTACATGAGCTGGACAGCCTCGACAGCTGTTAATATTTCAACCATATATCTGTCATGCTAACTCCGATTTGGGTGATCAAAATTTATATAAAACCTAGACGACGATACCTACGACATTCATGAAGGAATGAAACCAAAAATCTGGACGGACCATGATCATAAAGTCCGTACAAAATGAGATACAAATATTGTCATTACAGCTTGCTCTGGAATCGCCTGGAGTAAATTGGTCACAGCTGAGTCATATCAAGTCCGATTTGGGCACATGAACATGCGTTGGAAAGGTGAGACCAAGACCTGAAACCTTTATGTTGTACAAAAGTGCAGCAAACGAACTTATAATGCCCAAAAGATCTGATGAATGACTGATTCTCAAATTAATGTGCTGCTTTTAAGGGCTGAAATTAATATGGCGTGGTTCATGGCTAAGATCTGTCGACGCCATTACTCTTGGACAGCTAGGCCACATCAAGGCACCCCTTGGCAGCCAAGGCACCTTCTCTATCTATAAAAATACCCCTAGAGCATGGAGAAAGAAGACAACACCCTCCCTCAAAAACTATACCAAAATTATGCTCAAATAGTAATTCGTGCTTCTCACTAAAACCCATATACAGAAATACATGTCCAGAATATGAACAAATGTTCTACATTAAAATTGTAGTTCTCTGAGTCTTGAAATCACATCCACCAAAATCATCCAAATCGGAGTTCCAAGCGCTGAGATCTGGTGAAAACTGTGACTGTTGCCCATACTCAAAACTGAAACCGAACTGAACCTATCACACCACTTCCACATAAGACTGCAAGCTGTATGTCCAAAATCTGAAAAAAAAAAAAAAAATTCTACACAAAAGTTGTAGATCCCTGAGTCATGAATCCATAGACACCAAAATTCGCCAAATCTGAACTACTATCAGTAAAATATAGTAAAAACAGTGA
This sequence comes from Carex rostrata, assembly GCA_964058875.1. NCBI lineage: Eukaryota > Viridiplantae > Streptophyta > Magnoliopsida > Poales > Cyperaceae > Carex > Carex rostrata. Next base: position 36,574 of record CAXKVT010000172.1, read on the forward strand.
CCGTTGCGCATACCTTCCAAAACCGCAAAACTCCACAAATAATCTAAAACCAAAACGAATATTACAACCTTCCACCACAAAATACCAAAAACCCTACACTCCAAATACTACAACCACCGATACCACTCCACAAACGAACCTCAAAACATAATCACGCACACGGTAATATTCTAAATAATTCATCGCCACTTCCGGATTCGACGTACTCGGTGCGTGTAGGGTGCCGGTTGCGCAAAATCACACAAACACTCGCCACTTCCGGACTCCAAGAACTCGGTGTGTGTAGGGTTCCGGTTGGGCAAAACCACACAAACAGTCACTACTTCTGGACTTGAAGCACTCGGTGCGTGTAGGGTGCCGGTTGGGCAATACCATCACACAAACACTCGCTACTATCGGACTCGAAGCACTTGGTGCGCGTAGGGTGCTGGTGGGGTGATTCAATGGGCTCAAAGCACTCGGTGTGTGTAGGGCGCCAACAAAAAAGGGTCCGAAGCACTCGGTGCGTGTAGGATGCCATAATCATTCTAATGACGAGTGCGAATGAGATAGAAATGTTGTCGAAATTCCCTCTTAATTAGACATGAAACAAAATTGAGACAAAATGCTGCCAAAATTATCTCTTAAATAAAAAAGGCAGAAATTATTGAACGGAATAATGACAAAAACATTAAAAGAAACAAAGTGGTACATCAGAAGAACAAATAAGAAAATTTCAGAAGCTGAAACATGAATTGAAGAACTGGTTTGGGCTATTTGCTCACCAAATTCTATAAAAAATCCTGCATGAATGATGTAACCCTCTCAATCAAGAATCTATAAGCGTTGATTTCAACTCAATCTGACTCTTCAGCTGAGAGATTGGTCCAAAACAGTACACAAAGGTCCGCTGACTCCAAACAGCAGCTATACCCTCACTTCTAAAATCCACCATGAATTACCAATTCAGAGTTTGTACTAATGGTCTACATGAAAGTTGTAGGGTTCACAGTCATGAAGACGTGAGCGATGGTTTCACCTCAATCGGTATCTTCAGCAGAGAGAACTGATCAAAATAGTACCTGAAGGTCTGCTGATTCCAAACAGCAGGCATACCCCGACTTCTAAAATTCACCATAAATTATCTATCTATAATCTGACCCAATGGTCTACATGAAAGTCATAGAATCTCAGTTACAAGGATGTGAGTGCTGATTTCACACCAATCGGGTCTATGATCAAAATACTAAGTCTAAAAGAGTGCATGCAAATCCGTTGTTTCCAAACAAACTCAAAGCGAGCCGAAACTAATCAAATAAACCCAAATCAAACCCAAACCTAAATAAAATTCAAATAAAGGCTTCCACGACAACTCAAGACCAAAGGCTTCCACTCCACTTAAAACCAAAGGCTTCCATGCCACTATAAACAAAAGGCTTTCACGCCAACCCAAAATAAAGGCTCTCACGCCAATCCAAAACCAAAGGGTTTCATGCCAACTAAAATCTAAAGGCTTTCACGCCAACCCAAATGCAAAGACTTTCACGCCACCCAAACTCAAAGGCTTCACCCAAACTCAAAGGCTTCCACGCCAACTAAACCAAAGGCTTCCACGCCACTCTAAACCAAAGGATTCCATGCCAACCAAATCCAAAGGCTTCCACGCCAACCCAAGTCAAAGGCTTCCTTGCCAACCCAAATAAAGCCTTCCACGCCATCCAAATACAAAGGCTTCCACGCCAATTCAAAACCAAAGGCTCTCATGCCAATCCAAAACCGAAGGCTTTCACGCCAACCCAAAATAAAGGCTTCCATGCCATCCAAACTCAAAGGCTTCCACGCCAACTAAACCAAAGGCTTCCATGCCACTCTAAACCAAAGGCTTCCATGCCAACCAAATCCAAAGGCTTCCACGCCAACCCAAGTCAAAGGCTTCCACGCCAACCAAATCCAAAGGCTTCCACGCCACCTAAATACAAAGGCTTCCACGCCATCCAAAATCAAAGGCTCTCACACCAACCTAAAACCAAATGCTTTTCACGCCAACCCAAAATAAAGGCTTCCATACTATCCAAACCAAAGGCTTTCACGCGACCCAAATAAAGGCTTCCATGCCACCCAAATAAAGCTTCCACGCCATACCAAATAAAAGCTTCCACGCCACCCAAATACAAAGGCTTCCACGTCAATCCAAAATCAAAGGCTCTCACGCCAACCCAAAACCAAAGGCTTTTCACGCCAACCCAAAATAAAGGCTTCCACACCAACCCAAAATAAAGGCTTCCACGCCATCCAAACCAAAGGCTTTCATGCGACCCAAATAAAGGCTTCCATGCCACCCAAATAAAGTGTTACGTTACAGAACTTTAACAATTAAATTTCCGAATGATTTGAAAGCAAGAATCGAAAATTGTGCTAACAAAAGAAAAGTTTAAACCTTAATTAATGCCTCTCTAAATAAGTAAGTCAAGTGTGAATCAAAATCGCGTTGAAATTTTGAGAATTTGAGACTTTATAGGCTCAGTGCGTCCGCACTGGTGGTGAGTGCGGGTGGCTGACCCGCACTGGCCTCTGTTTGCCTTAGATTGTTTTCTGAATTTCTCCTCAGTGCATCCGCACTGGTGTGAGTGCGGATGGGTGATCCGCACTGACTCTAATTTCTCTTTTTCTCCAATTCTGACCAAGTCCTGAGTGCGGGTGACCGACCCGTACTGAAATTGAGTGCGTCCGCGTTATGCTCAGACTTTTCCCTTGATTCAGTGCCGTTTTCATGAAAATTTGACTAAGTACTGAGTGTGTCCGCACTGGGGTATTCTTTTATGTGTTTTCCAAGCTACCGAAATTCTGCCAAGTGTTGAGTGCGGGTGATCGACCCACACTGAAAATGAGTGCGTCCGCACTCGTGTATATTTCTGTGTATTTTCAACTGCTGAAAATCTGTCGAAGTGCTAAGTGCGAGTGGCCGACCCGCACTGAATTGAGTGCGTCCACACTGAAGGTGTCTTTTTAACCAACACCATATTTCTTTCCTTTCTCTCTCTTCCCCTCCGCCCCTTTCCCCATTTTTGGTGATTTTCACCCAAGAGAGAAGGAAAAGAGTGAGAGAGTTTCCTTTCCCTCTCAAACCCCCGATTGTTGCGAGAAATTAAAGTTGGAACCGAGCAAGCGGCCGTAGATCTCTCTTAGCTCTCCTATTCGGTATTCCTTTCTCTTTCCGTTTCTCTCTAAAATCTCGGATTTCTCGATTTCTTGGGTTTTCGTTTTAAACCCGAGATTTGTGTTTGAATTTCTTGTAGACTAGCTCCTTGAGCTTCTTTGATTGTTTACTTGCCGATTCTTTCCCGATTTCATCTCGATTTCGGATTTCAATTTTTAGGGTTTCCGTGCCAAAACTGAAATTGGGCATAATCGTGAATTGATTTGTTTAATCCAACCGATTAGACTTGTAATCGGTAGGGTTACCTCTTGATCTTGAATTGCTAGAACGTTTAACGGCTAATTTGAGGTTTTGACCAAATTAGGGTTAACCACTCGGTAAATTGAATTGTTGCATAAACCAAAATAGAGAAATGGTACCTAAATTGTTACCAAATTGGATTGTATATGGTTTAGAGGACCTAGATGCAAATATGAAATTCTTAAGTGGATTAAGGGAAATATAAGCCCTAATATAACTCGAGTAAATATCTCGATTGTGAACCAATGTTAAACCAACTATAAGTGTAATATAGGCATAGGCTCGGTTGAGCAAGACCTTGCGGGACATTTCGAGACGTCTGAACCATAACTAAGCGGTACACTCGTCGTAATCAGGTGCGGGATTCTTGGACTTGTTTGATATTTCATTTTCAGGAATTAAATTGTTTATTCGCTTGTCATGTTGAATGCCTGATTGTTGCATCATTGAATTGCATAAATCATTTGCATAGCCCAATCAAATTAAACTCGAATTATGGTGAATGGAATGATTTGCATGCCTGTATGGTTGCCATTTGTGTCGATCTATGATCAGATTTTGATTGAAAGTCACCACGGACTATGTATGTGAGCGGATTTACGAAGTTGAGCTGTATAGCTGACTTGGATCCGACGAATTGTGTGTGTGAGCGGATTTACGAAGTTGAGCTGTATAGCTGACTTGGATCCGACGAATTTGCAAAGTTGAGCTGTATAGCTGACTTTGAGCTCTGGATCCTTCTAGCGCTTTAGGTGAACGACCCTCAGTTTTCCCAGTACCGGTTGGGACGAGGAGTAAGTGATTGTATTGATGTGTGATTTGGAGTCATGGGTGACATGTGTAACGTCTGTGGCTCGGTGGCATTCTCCTACGTGTTAATGCATTTGGATGGTCAATTGAATGTTGCGAACATTGGAATGATTCCAAAGAGGATTTTCTTTATATGACTTGAACCAGACCTTAGTAAACGGTTAAGCCAAGCGATTACAGATGGGTGTCAGATAAAGGGTCCAGCTCGGTGGAACGTCTGTAGGTGTCAGTAACCCTACAGACGAGGGTTTGATAAATGGTCCAGCTTGAAAGAACATCTGTAGTTGTTACAAGCCCTAATGAGTCGAGTTAAGCCAAATATGTGTTGTGTTTGAAATTCATCTTGGAAATTCCATTAATTGTGATTCATCTGATTGAATTGTTAATTGCATTATAAGTATACACAGTATTGTATGCTTACGACGGGGTACTATTACGACCCGTGGCCGCGGGGTGTGACATAAAGGCTTCCACGCCAACCAAAATAAAGGCTTCCACGCCAATCCAAATAAAGGCTTCCACGTCATCCAAATACAAAGGCTTCCATGCCAACCCAAGTCAAAGGCTACCATGTCGTCCAAACTAAAGGCTTCCATGCCACCTAAATTCAAAGGCTTTCATGTCACCTTAACAATACATAAAATCAACTAAAGCCTTTGCATGTAACAGGCATCCCAAGGAAAGGAAAACCCTAGATGCCATGGGCATATGATATGCCCTGGTCTAAACCCTCTGCGCCAGTTCAACCCGTAGGCTGTCGAAGTGTTCCAAACACCCACTCAAGTAGTCCAGTGTCGCCCATGACATATAAATTCAGCTAAAGCCATTGCATATATAACAGGCACCCCAAGGGAAGGAAAACCCTATAGATGCCACAGGCATATGATATGCCCTGGTCTAAACCCTCTGCGCCAGTCTGACCCGTAGGCTGTCAAAGTGTTCCAGGCACCCACTCAATTAGTTCGGTGTTGCCCATGACATATATGTTTAGCTAAAGCCCTTACATGAAGCAAGCACCCCAAACAAAAGCCCTAGAAAATCCTAGGCACCCTCAAATCAGCTAAAGCTCTTGCATGAAATAGGCACTCCAAACAAAAGCCTTAGAAAATCCTAGGGTACCTTCAAATCAGCTAAAGTCCTTGCATGTAATAGGCAACCCTAAATTAAACAAAATCCCTAGAAAATCCTAGGCAAAACCCAAATTAAACAAAAGCCCTAGAAAACACTAGGCACACACCATTAGTATGCCCCTCGAGGGTTGAATCAGTACTACCCCTCTGATTCAGTATCACCCTCTTTTCTCAATTATACATTCGATACCCTACCCTAATTATATCATTAAGTCTAGCCCCTTAATCGGAGGTTCCTGGGTACTATCCAAGTTAATTAATGGCAGGGGCTTGCGCCTGTCGAAAGGGAAAGAATCACCACAATCAAACAATAAGCTTCCTCCCCTTTACCTACAACCTTAATACAACACTCCAATTGAAGGTGTTCGGAGGACTCTTATAGTGTCTCTACATGGCAAGATAACAGGACATTAACAACACTAATACAACACTCCAATTGAATGTGTTTGGAGCACCCTAGTAGTGTCTCTAGATGTCAAGATAATATGGCATTTATAACCTTAATACAACACTCCAATTAACTCTCTTTCAGGCAAGATAATAGGGCATTAACAACACTAATACAACACTCTAATTGAATGTGTTTGGAGCACTCTAGTAGTGTCTCTATATGGCAAGTTAATAGGTCATTTACAACCCTAATACAATACTCCAATTTCAGTTGTTTGAACTGTAGTACTGTCTCCAGATGGCAAGATAATTGGGCATTTACAACCCAAATACAATACTCAAATTGAAGGTGTTGGGAGCACTCTAGTAGTGTCTCTATATGGCAAGATAATAGGGTATTTACAACCCTAATACAACACTTCAATTGAAGGTGTTTGGAGAACTTTTGTAGTGTCTCTAGATGGCAGGATAATAGGACATTCACAACCCTACTACAACACTCCAATTGACTGTGTTTGGAGCACTCTAGTAGTGTTTCCATTTGACAATTTAATAGGGCATTTATAACCTTAATACAACACTACAACTGAAGGTGTTCGGAGGACTCTTATGTCTCTACATGGCAAGATAACAGGGCATTAAAAACACTAATACAACACTCCAATTGAATGTGTTTGGAGCACTCTAGTAGTGTCTCCATATGGCAAGTTAATAGGGCACTTACAAACCTAATACAACACTCCAATTTAAGGTGTTTGGAGCACTGTAGTAGTGTCTCGAGATGGCAAAATAATAGGACATTTACAACCCTAATACAACACTCCAATTGAAGATGTTAGGAGCACTCTAGTAGTGTCTCTATATGGCAAGATAATAGGGTATTTACAACCCTAATGTAACACTCCAATTGAAAGTGTTCGGAGGACTCTTGTAATGTCTCTATATAGGAAGATAATAGAGCATTCACAACCCTAATACAACACTCCAATTGAAGGTGTTTGGAGCACTGTAGTAGTGTCTCCATATTGCAAGATAATAGGGCATTTACAACCCTAATACAACACTCCAATTGAAGGTGTTGGGAGCACTCTAGTAACGTCACTATATGGCAAGATAATAGGGTATTTACAACTCTAATGTAGCACACCAATTGAAGATGTTCTGAGGACTCTTGTAATGTATATGGGAAGATAATAGGGCATTCACAACCCTACTACAATACTCCAATTGAAGGTGTTTAGAGAACTTTAGTAGTGTCTCTATATGGCAAGATAATAGTGCATTTACAACCCGAATACAACACTCCAATTGAAGGTGTTCGGAGCACTCTAGTAGTGTCTCTAGATGGAAAGATAATAGGGCATTTACAACCTTCATATAACACTCCAATTGAAGTTGTTCGGAGGAGTCATGTAGTATCTCTATATGGCAAAATAATAGGGCATTAACAACACTAATACAACACTCCAATTGATGTTGTTTGGAGCACTCTAGTAGTGTCTCTAGATGGCAAGAGAATAGGGCATTTGCAACCCTAATACAACGCTCTAGTTGAAGGTGTTTGGAGCACTCTAGTAGTGCCTCCTAATGGCCAGAAAATAGGGCATTTACAACCCTAATACAACATTACAATTGAAGGTGTTTGGAGCAACCTAGTAGTGTCCCTCTATGGGAAGATAATAGGGCATTTACAACCCTAAAACAACACTCCAATTGAAGGTGTTTAGAGCACTATAGTAGTGTCTCTATGTAGCAAAATAATTGGGTATTTAGAACCCTAATACAACATTGTAATTGAAGCTGTTCGGAGGCCTCTTGTAGTGTCTCTTTTGGCAAGATAATTGATTTACAACCCTAATACAACACTCCAATTGAAGATGTTGGGAGCACTCTAGTAGTGTCTCTATATGGCAAGATAATAGATTTACAACCCTAATGTAACACTCCAATTGAAGGTGGTCGGATGACTCTTGTAATGTCTCTTATATAGGAAGATGATAGGGCATTCACAACCCTAATACAACAAACACTCCAATTGAAGGTGTTTTGAGAACGTTAGTAGTGTCTCTATATGGCAAGATAATAAGGAATTTATAACCCTAATAGAGCACTCAAAATGAAGGTGTTCGGAGGACTCTTGTAGTGTCTCTATATGGCAAGATAAAAGAGCAATTAAAACCCCAATACAACACTCCAATTGATGGTGTTCGGAGCACTCTAGTAGTGTCCCTGAATAGCAAGATAATACGGTATTCATAACTCTAATACAACACTCCAATTGAATGTGTTCGGATGACTCTTGTAGTGTCTCTATATGCCAAGATAATATGGTATTTTCAACCCTAATACAACACTCCAATTGAAGGTGTGCGGAGAACTCTTGTAATGTCTCTCTATATGGCAAGATAATAAGGCATTTACAATCCTAATACAACACTCTAATGGAAGGTGTTTGGAGCACACTAGTAGTGTCTCTAAATAGCAAGATAATAGGGTATTTACAACTCTAATACAACACTCCAATTGAAGGTGTTCGAAGGACTCTTGTAGTGTTTCTATATGGCAAGATAATAAGGCATTTACAACCCTAATACAACACTCCAATTGAAGGTGTTTTGAGGACTGTAGTAGTGTCTCTATATGGCAAGATAAAAGAGCAATTAAAACCCCAATACAACACTCCAATTGATGGTGTTTGGAGTACTCTAGAAGTGTCACCAGATGACAAGAAAATAGAGCATTTACAACCCTAATACAAAACTCCAATTGAAGGTGTTTATAGCACCCTAGTAGTGTCCCTCTATGGCAAGATAACAGGTCATTTACAACCTCAATGCAACGCTCCAATTGAAGATGTTTGGCACACTATAGTAGTGCCTCTATATGGCAAGATAATAGGTTATTCAAAACCCTAATACCACCCTCCAATTGAAGCAGTTCGGAGGCCTCTTGTAGTCTCTATATGGCAAGATAACAGGGCATTAACAACACTAATACCACACTCCAATTGAAGGTGTTTAGAGCACTCTAGTAGTGTGTCTAGATGGCATGATAATAGGGCATTTACAACCCTAGTTCAATGCTCCAATTGAAGGTCTTTAGAAAACTCTTGTTGTGTCTCTATATAGCAAGATAATAGGGCATTTATAACCCTAATACAACACTCAAATTGAAGGTGTTTCGAGTACTCTAGTAGTGTCTCCAGATGGAAAGATAATAGGGCATTTACAACGTTCATATAACACTGCAATTGAAGGTGTTCGGACGACTCTTATAGTGTCTCTATATGGCAATATAATAGGGCATTAACAACACTAATACAACACTCCAATTGATGGTGCTTGGTGCACTCTAGGAGTGTCTCCTGATGGCAAGATAATAATGCATTTATAACCCTAATACAATGCTCCACTTGAAGGTGTTTGGAGCACTCTAGTAGTGCCTTCAGATGGCAAGAAAATAGGGCATTTGCAACCCTAATACAACATTACAAGAGAAGGTGTTTGGAGCACCGTAGTAGTGTCCCTCTATTGCAAGATAATACGCATTTACAACCCTCATTGAATACTCCAATTGAAAGTGTTTGGAGAACTCTAATAGTGTCTCTATATAGCATGATAAGGGGAATTACAACCCTAAGACAACACTCCAATTGAAGATGTTTGGAGAAGTCTAGTTGTGTCTCAATATGGCAAGATAAATGGCCATATACAACCCAAATATAACACTCCAATTGAAGTTGTTTGAAGAACTCTAGTACTGTCTCTATATGGCAACATAATACGGCATTTACAACCCTAATACAACGTTCCAATTGAAGGTGTTCGGAGCACTCTAGCAGTGTCTTCATATGGCATGATAATAGGGCATTTACTACCCTAATACAACACTCCAATTGAATGTCTTTGGAGCACTATAGTAGTGTCTTTATGTAAGGCGAAATAATAGGATATTTAAAACCCTAATACAACACTCCAATTGAAGCTTTACGGAGGCCTCTTGTAGTGTCTCTATATGGCAAGATAATATGGCATTTACGACCCTAATACAACACACTAATTGAAGGTGTTTGGAGCACTCTAGTAGTGTCTCTATATGACAAGATAATAGGGTATGTACAGCCCTAATACAACACTCCAATTGAAGGTGTTTGGAGCACTTTGGTCGTATCTCCAGATGGCAAGAAAATAGGGCATTTACAACCCTAATACAACACTACCAATTCAAGGTGTTTGCAGCACACTAGTAGTGTTCCTCTATGGTTAGTTAACAGGGCACTAATACAACACTACCAATTCAAGGTGTTTGCATCACCCTAGTAGTGTTCCTCTATGGTTAGTTAACAGGGCACTTACAACCCTAATACAACTTTCCAAGTGAAGTTGTTTGGAGCAGTCTAGTAGTGTCTCTATATGGGAAGCTAATAGGGTACTTACAATCGAAGCTGTTTGGAGCATTCTAGTAGTTTCTCCATATGGCAAGAAAATATGGCATTTAACACCCTAATACAACACTACAATTTAAGGTGTTTTGAGCAATCTAGTAGTTTGTCTATATGGCAAGATATTAGGGCATTTACAACCGTAATACAACACTCCAATTGAAGGGGTTTGGAGAACTTTACTGGTGTCTCTATATGGCAAGATAATATGACATTTACAACCCTAATACAACACTTCAATTGAAGGTCTTTAGAGCACTCTAGTAGTGTGTCTAGATGGCATGATAATAGGGCACTTACAACCCTAGTACAACGCTCCAATTGAATGTGTTTGGAAAACTTTTTTAGTAACTCTATATGGCAAGATAATAAGGGCATTTACAACACTCCAATTGAACGTGTTTGCAGCGCTCTAGTAGTGTCTCTATATAGCATGATAACATGGTATTTACAACCGTAATACAACACTCCAATTGAAGGTGCTCGGTGGACTCTTGTAGTGTCGCCAGAAGGCAAGATAACAGGGCATTTAGAACCTTAATACTACACTCCAATTGAAGGTGTTTGTAGCACTCTAGTAGTGTCTCCATATGGCATGAAAATAGCGCATTTACAGCCCTAATACAGCACTCTAATTGAAGGTGTTTATAGCACCCTAATAGTCCCCCTCTATGGCCAGATAATAGGGCATTTATAACCCTAATATAACACTCCAATTGAAGGTGTTTATAGGCACCCTAGTAGTCCCCCTCCAATTGAAGGTGTACAACCCTAATACAACACTCCAATTGAAGGTGTTCGGAAAACTCCTGTAGTGTATCTATATGGCAAGAAAAAGGAGCAATTACAACCCCAATATAACACTCCAATTGAAGGTGTTTGGAGCACTCTAGTAGTGTCTCTATATGGCAAGATAATAGGGCATTTACAACCCTAATACAACACTCCAATTGAAGGTGTTTGTAGCACTCTAGTAGTGTCTCCATATGGCATGAAAATAGCGCATTTAGAACCCTAATACAACACTCCAACTGAAGGTGTTTATAGCACCCTAGTAGTCCCCCTCTATGGCAAGATAATTGGGCATTTATAACGCTAATACAATACTCCAATGGAATGTGATTGGAGCACTCTAGCAGTGTCTCTATATGGTAAGATAATATGGCATTTACAACCCTAATACAACACTCCAATTGAAGGTGTTTAGAGCACTCTAGTAGTGTCTCCAGATGGCAATATAATAGGGCATTTCCAACCCTAATAGAACACTCCAATTGACGGTGTTTGTAGTACTCTACTAGTGTCTCCAGATGGCCAGATAATAGGGCATTTACAACCCTAAAACAACACTCCAGTTGAAGGTATTTGGAGCACTCTTGTAGTGTCTCTATATGGCAAGATAATAGGGCATTGACAACTCTAATACAACACTCCAATTGAATGTTTTTGGAGGACTCCAGTAGTGTCTTTATATGGCAAGATAATAGGGCATTTACAACTCTAATACAACACTCCAATTGAAGGTGCTTGTAGCACTCTAGTAGTGTCTCCATATGGCATGAAAATAGCGAATTTAGAACCCTAATACAACTAGGGGTGTCAATGACACCCGTTTACCCATTTACCCTACCTGTATCGTATTCGATAAGACTGGTATGGATAAGGATTTTTTTTCGTTAACTTATTGGGTATGGGTACGGGTAAGGATTTTTTTTTCGTTTGATAAACGGGTATGGGTACGGGTAAAGGTTATTTTGTATCCGTTGGGTAACGGGTAATTATATAAAATAAATTATATCATAAGAATAATATTATGTTAAACATTTTAATTTTTTATTTGAATGTTAATTTATTATTTAGTTAAGGAATTAAATTTGTTAGAAGGGATATTTGTGATGTTATTTTTTTGCTTAATAAAATACTATTACTTAGAATTAATTGCATATTTATATTTTAATTTTATATTAGTAATTGTGATTGCATATGTATGATATGATAAGTTTTGATAGTTTATTTGTAAAAATAATAAAAGGGTAAATTTCGCTGGAGGTCACTAAACTTTGTTATTTGTCACGAATTGATCACTCAAGTTTGATTTTTCTCTTTTAAGTCACTAAACTTTGTTATTTGTCTCAATCAAGTCCTTCTATACTTTTCCATCCAAAAATTTAACCGAATATTCCTATTCCATCCAAAAAATTAACAGAATATACTCATTCCTTCCAAAATACTAACGGAATTACCATATTCCGTTAAAATTTTGGATGGAAAAAATAGAGGGACTTAATTGGGACAAATAACAAAATTGAGTGACTCAAAAGGGACAAATCAACTTGAGTGACCAATTCGTAACAAATAACATAGTTTAGTGACCTACAGCGAAATTTACCCATAATAAAACTATTATATTTTATTATTCGTTATTCGCCCACTACCGTTTCGTTACTCGCTAATCTTAACGGGTATGGGTAGGGTAGGGTCAGGAAAATTCTTAACGGGTATGGCTAGTGAATGCGTAAGGTTAATTCTTAGTGGGTATGCGTATGAAAATGGTTCCACCCTACCCGTATCGTACCCATTGACACCCCTAAATACAACACTCCAATTGAAGGTGTTTATAGCACCCTAGTAGTCCCCCTCTATGGCAAGATAATAGGGCATTTACAACCCTAACACAACACTCCAATTGAAGGTGTTTTGAGTACTCTTATAGTGTCTCTATATGGAAAAATAATAGGGCATTTACAACCCTAATACAACACTCCAATTCATGGTGTTTGGAGCGCTCTAGTAGTGTCTTTAAATGGCAAAATTGTACGATATTTACAACTCTAATACAACAATCCAATTGAAGGAGTTCGGAGGACTCCTGTTGTGTCTCTATATGCCAAGATAATAGGGTATTGACAACCCTAATACAACACTGCAATTAAACATGTTCAACGTACACCTACAGTGTTTTTATATGGCAAGATAATAAGGCATTTACAACCCTAATACAACACTCGAATTGAAGGTGTTTGGAGCACTCTAGTAGTGCCTCTATATGGCAAGATAATAGGGTATGTACAACTCTCATACAATACTCCAATTGAAGGTGTTTCGAGCACTCTAGTAGTGTTTCTAAATAACAAAATAGGAGGGTATTTACAACTCTAATACAACACTCCAATTGAAGGTGTTTGGAGCACTCTAGTAGTGCCTCTATATGGCAAGATAATAGGGTGTGTACAACTCTAATACAATACTCCAATTGAAGGTGTTCGAAGGACTCTTGTAGTGTCTCTATATGCCAAGATAATAGGGTATTTAAAACCGAAATACAACACTCCAGTGGAAGATGTTCGGAGAACTCTTGTAGTGTTTCTATATGGCAATATAATAAGGCATTTACAACCCTAATACAACACTCCAATTGAAGGTGTTTGGAGCACTCTAGTAGTGCCTCTATCTGGCAAGATAATAGGGTATGTACAACCCTAATACAACACTCCAATTGAAGGTATTCAGAAAACTCTTGTAGTGTATCTATATTGCAAGATAAAGGAGCAATTACAACCCCAATATAATACTCCAATTGAAGGTGTTTGGAGCACTCTAGTAGTGTCTCCAGATGGTAATATAATAGGGCATTTCCAACCCTAATAGAACACTCCAATTGAAGGTGTTTGTATTACTCTAGTAGTATCTGCAGATGGCAAGATAATAGGGCATTTACAGCCCTTATAAAACACTCCAATTTAAAGTGTACGGAGCGCCCTAGTAGTGTCTCCTGATGGGAAGATAATAGGGCAGTTACAACCCTAAAACAACACTCCAGTTGAAGGTATTTGGAGCACTCTAGTTGTGTCTCTATCTGGCAATATAAGGTGGCATTTACAACCCTAATACAACGCTCCAATTGAAGGTGTTTCGGATGACTCTTGTAGTGTCTCTATATGGCAAGATAATAGGGCATTTACAACCCCAATATAACACTCCAATTGAAGGTGTTTGGAGCACTCCAGTAGTGTCTCTATATGGCAAGATAATAAGACATTTTCAACCCTAATACAACACTCCAATTGAAGGTGTTTAGAGCACTCTAGTAGTGTCTCCAGATCGCAAGATAATAGGGCATTTACCGCTCTAATATAACACTCCAATGTAAGGTGTACGAAGCACTCTAATAGTGTCTCCAAACGGCAAGATAATGGGGCATTTACAACCCTAATAGAACACTCTAGTTGAAGGTGTTTAGAGCACTCTACTAGTGTCTCTAGATGGCAATATAATAGGGCATTTCCAACCATAATAGAACACTCTGTTTGTAGGACTCTAGTAGTGTCTCCAGATGGCAAGATAATAGGGCATTTACTGCCCTTATACAACACTCCAATTTAAGGTGTACGGTGCGCCCTAGTAGTGTCTCCAGATGGCAATATAATACGGCATTTCCAACCCTAATAGAACACTTTAATTGAATGTGTTTGTAGTACTCTAATAGTGTCTCCAGATGACAAGATAATAGGGCATTTACAGCCCTTATACAACACTCCAATTTCAGGTGTACGGAGTGCCCTAGTAGTGTCTCCGGATGGCAAGATAATAGGGTATTTACAACCCTAAAACAACACTCCTGTTGAAGGTATTTGGAGCACTCTAGTTGTGTCTCTATATGGCAATATAATATGGCATTTACAACCCTAATACAACACTCAAATTGAAGGTGTTTGGAGAACTTTTGTAGTGTTTCTATATGGCAATATAATATGGCATTTACAACCCTAATACAACGCTCAAATTGAAGGTGTTTGAAGCACTTTTGTGGTGTCTTCATATGACAAGATAATAGGGTATTTACAATCCTTATATAACACTCCAATTGAAGGTGTTTGGAGCACTCCAGTAGTGTCTTTATATGGCAAGATAATAGGGCATTTTCAACCCTAATACAACACTCCAATTGAAGATGTTTAGAGCACTCTAGTAGTGTCTCCAGATCGCAAGATAAGGGCATTTACCGCTCTAATACAACACTCCAATTTAATATGTACGGAGCACTCTAATAGTGTCTCCAAATGGCAAGATAATAGGGCATTTACAAACCTAATACAACACTCCAGTTAAAGGTGTTTGGAGCACTACAGTAGTGTCTCTATATATCAATATAATATGGCATTTACAACTCTAATACAACGCTCAAATTGAATGTGTTTGGAGCACTCTACTAGTATCTTCATATGGCATGATAAAGGGTTATTTACAACCCTAATACAACAATCCAATTGAAGGTGTTTTGAGAACTCTAGTAGTGTCTCTATATGGCAAGATAATAGGGCATTTACAACCCTAATACAACAATTGAAGGTGTTTGGAGCCCTCTAGTAGTGTCTCCAGATGGCAAGTTAATAGGACATTTACTACCCTAATACCACTCTTTAATTGATGGTATTTGTAGCACTCTGGTAATGTCTCCATATGGCATGAAAATAGCGCATTTTGAACCCTAATACAACACTCCAATTGAAGGTGATTATAGCACCCTAGTAGTCCCTCTATGGCAAGATAATAGGGCATTTACAACCCTAATACAACACTCCAATTGAAGGTGTTTGGAGAACTTTTGTAGTGCCTCTATATGGCAATATAACATGGCATTTACAATCCTAATACAACACTCCAATTGAATGTGCTTGGGGAATTCTAGAAATGTCTTCATTTGGCATAATAATCGGGTATTAACAACCCTAATACACCACTCCAATCGAAGGTGTTCAGAGGACACTTGTAGTGTCTCTATATGGCAAGATAACAGGAAATTTACAACCCTAATACAACATTCCAATTGAAGGTGTTTGGTGCACTCTAGTAGTGTCTCCAAATGGCAAGTTAATAGGGCGTTTACAACCCTAATACCACACTTTAATTGAAGGTGTTTGTAGCACTCTAGTAGTGTCTCCAGATGGCAAGAAAATGGCGCGTTTACATCTCTAATACAACACTTCAGTTAAAGATGTTTATAGCACCCTAGTAGTCTCCCTCTATGGCAAGATAACAGGGCATTTATAACCCTAATACAACACTCCAATTGAAGGAGTTTGGAGCACTCTTGTAGTGTCTCTATATGGAAAAAATAGTAGGGAATTTACAATGCTAATACAACACTCCAATTGAAGCTGTTCGGAGGCCTCCTGTAGTGTCTCTATATGTCAAGATAATAGGGCACTTAGAACCTTAATACAACACTCCAATTGAAGGTGTTTAGAGCACTCCAATAGTGTGTCTATATAGCAAGATAATAGGGCATTTACAACCCTACGCCAATACACCAATTGAAGGTGTTTGGAGAAATCTTGTAGTTTGTCTATATGGTAGGATAATATGGCATTTACAACCCTACTACAACACTCCAATTGAACGTGTTTGCAGCACTCTAGTAGTGTCTCTATATAGCATGATAACATGGTATTTACAACCCTAATACAACACTCCAATTGAAGGTGCTTGGTTGACTCTTGTAGTGTCTCTATATGGAAAGATAATAGGGCATTTACAACCCTAATACTACACTCCAATTGAAGGTATTCGAAGCACTCGAGTAGTGTCTCCAAATGGCAAGATAATAAGGCATTTACAACCATAATACAACACTCCAATTGAAGGTGTTTGGAGCACTCTAGATGGCAAGATAATAGGGCATTTACAACCCTAAAACAACACTCCAGTTGAAGGTATTTGGAGCCTCGAATAGTGTCTCTATATTGTAAGATAGTAGAGCATTAACAACACTAATACAATACTCCAATTGATGTGTTTGGAGCACTCGAGTAGTGTCTCCAGATGGCTAAATAATAGGGCCTTTACAATCCTAATATAACACTCCAATTGAAGGTGTTGGTAGCACTCTAGTAGTGTCTATATGGCAAGATAATAGGGTATTTACAACCCAAATATAACACTCCAATTGAAGGTGTCCGGAGGACTCTTGCAATGTCTCTATATAGGAAGATAATAGGGCATTTACAACCCTAAAACAACACTCCAGTTGAAGGTATTTGGAGAACTCTAGTTGTGTCTCTATCTGGCAATATAAGATGGCATTTACAACCCTAATACAACACTCCAATTGAAGGTGTTACGAGAACTTTTGTAGTGTTTCTATATGACAATATAATATGGCATTTATAACCCTAATACAATGCTCCAATTGAAGGTCTTCGGATATCTCTTGTAGTGGTTTTATATGGCAAGATAATAGGGCATTTACAATCCTAATATAACACTCCAATTTAATGTGTTTGGAGGACTCCAGTAGTGCCTCTATATGGCAAGATAATAGGGCATTTACAACTTTAATACAACACTCCAATTGAAGGTGTTTGTAGCACTCTAGTAGTGTCTCCATATGGCATGAAAATAGCACATTTAGAACCCTAATACAACACTCCAATTGAAGGTGTTTATAGCACCCTAGTAGTCCCCCTCTATGGCAAGATAATAGGGCATTTACAACCCTAACACAGCACACCAATTGATGGTGTTTGGAGCACTCTTATAGTGTCTCTATATGGAAAAATAATAGGGCATTTACAACCCTAATACAACACTCCAATTGGAGGTGTTTGGAGCGCTCTAGTAGTGTCTTTAAATGGCAAAATTATACGATATTTACAACTCTAATACAACAATCCAATTGAAGGACTTCGGAGGACTCCTGTTGTGTCTCTATATGCCAAGATAATAGGGTATTGACACCATTAATACAACACTCCAATTAAACATGTTCGACGTACAACTATAGTGTTTCTATATGGCAAGATAAGGCATTTACAATGCTAATACAACACTCCAATTGAAGGTGTTTGGAGCACTCTAGTAGTGCCTCTATATGGCAAGATAATAGGGTATGTACAACTCTAATACAATACTACAATTGAAGGTGTTCGAAGGACTCTTATAGTGTCTCTATATGCCAAGATAATAGGGTATTTAAAGCCGAAATACAAAACTCCAATGGAAGATGTTCGGAGAACTCTTGTAGTGTTTTTATATGGCAAGATAATAAGGCATTTACAACCCAAATACACCACATCAATTGAAGGTGTTTGGAGCACTCTAGTAGTGCCTCTATGTGGCAAGATAATAGGGTATGTACAACCCTAATACAACACTTAATTGAAGGTGTTCAGAAAACTCTTGTAGTGTATCTATATTGCAAGATAAAGGAGCAATTACAACCCCAATATAATACTCCAATTGAAGGTGTTTGGAGCACTCTAGTAGTGTCTCCATATGGTAATATAATAGGGCATTTCCAACCCTAATAGAACACTCCAATTGAAGGTGTTTGTATTACTCTAGTAGTGTCTGCAGATGGCAAGATAATAGGGCATTTACAGCAGAAGTAAAATACTCCAATTTAAAGTGTACGGAGCGCCCTAGTAGTGTCTCCTGATGGCAAGATAATAGGGCAGTTACAACCCTAAAACAACACTCCATTTGAAGGTATTTGGAGCACTCTAGTTGTGTCTCTATCTGGCAATATAAGATGGCATTTACAACCCTAATACAATGCTCCAATTGAAGGTGTTTCGGATGACTCTTGTAGTGTCTCTATATGGCAAGATAATAGGGCATTTACAACCCCAATACAATACAACACTCCAATTGAAGGTGTTTGGAGCACTCGAGCAGTGTAGATGGCAAGATAATATGGCATTTAAAACCCTAATACAACACTCCAATTGAATGTGTTCAGAGCGCTCGAATAGTGTCTCTATATTGTAAGATAGTAGAGCATTAACAACACTAATACAATACTCCAATTGATGTGTTTGGAGCACTCGAGTAGTGTCTCCAGATGGCTAAATAATAAGACATTTACAATCCTAATATAACACTCCAATTGAAGGTGTTGGTAGCACTCTAGTAGTGTCTCTATATAGGAAGATAATAGGGCATTTACAACCCTAAAACAACACTCCAATTGAAGGTGTTTGGAGAACTTTTTTAGTGTCTCTATATGGCAAGATAATAGGGCATTTACAACCCTAACACAACACTCCAATTGAAGATGTTTGGAGCACTCTAGTTGTGTCTCTAAATAGCAAGATAATAGTGTATTTACAACTCTAATACAACACTCCATTTGAAGGTGTCAAAGAACTCTTGTAATGACTCTATATGGCAAGATAATAGGGTATTTACAACCCTAATACAACACTCCAATTGAAGGTGTTTAGAGCACTCTAGTAGTGTGTCTATAGGGCAAGATAATAGGGTATTTACAACCCTAATACAACACTCCAATTGAAGCTGTTCGGAGAACTCTTGTAGTGTCTATATATGGCAATATGATAGGGCATTTACAACCCTAATACAACAGTCCAATTGAAGATGTTTAGAGCACTCTAGTAGTATCTCTAGGTGGCAAGATAATAGGGCATTTCCAACCCTAATACAACACTCCAATTGAAGGTGTTTGGAGATCTCTAGTAGTGTCTCCAGATGGCAAGGTAATAGGGCATTTACACCCCTAATACAACACTCCAATTTAAGGTGTACATAGCACTCTAATAGTGTCTTCTAATGGCAAGATAATTGGGTATTTACAACCCTAATATAACACTCCAATTGAAGTTGTTTGGAGCACTCTAGTAGTGTCTCTAGATGGCATGACAATGGGGCATTTACAACTATAATACAACATTACAACTGGAGGTGTTTGGAGCATCCTAGTAGTGTCCTTTTATGGAAAAATAATTTTGCATTTACAACGCTCCAATTGAAAGTGTTTTGAGAACATTAATAGTGTCTCTATATGACAAGATAATAGGGTATTTACAATCCTAATACAATACTCCAATTGATGGTGTTTGGAGCACTATAGTAATGTCTTTATATGGCAAGATAATTGGGTATTAACAACCCTAATACAACACTCCAATTGAAGGTGTTTGGAACACTCTAGTAGTGTCTCGAGATAGCAAGATAATAAGGCATTTACAACATTAATACAACACTCCAATTGAAGGTGTTCGGAGTACTCTTGTATTGTCTCTATATGACAAGATAATAGGGCATTTACAACCCTAATACAACACTCCAATTGAAGGTATTTGGTGCACTCTAGTAGTGTCTTCAGATTGAAAGTTAATAGGGCATTTACAACCCTAATACAACACTCCAATTGAAGGTATTTAGAGCACTCTAGTAGTGTCTCCAGATGGCAGTATAATAGGGCATTTACAACCATAATACAACACTCCAGTTTAAGGTCTGTGGAGCACTCTAGTAGTGTCTCCAGATGGCAAGATAATAGGGCATTTACAACCTTAATACTGCACTCTAATTGAATGTATTCGGTGGACTCATGCAGTGTCTCTATATGGCAAGATAAAGGGGTATTTATAACCTAGTGCAACACTTCAATTGAAGGTGTTTGGAGAACTGTTGTAGTGTCTCTATATGGCAAGATAATAGGGCCATTACAACCCCAATACAACACTTCAATTGAAGGTGTTTGGAGCACTTTAGTAGTGTCTCCATATGGCAAGATAATAGGGCATTTACAATCTTAAGACAATACTCCAATTAAAGGTGTTCGGAAGACACTTGTAGTGTCTCTATATGACAAGATAATAGGGCATTAACAACACTAATACAACACTCCAATTGAAGGTGTTTGGAGATCTCTAATATTGTCTCCAGATGGCAAGATAATAGGGAATTTATAACCCTAATACAACACTCCAATTGAAAGTGTTTGGACCCCTCTAGTAGTGTCTCTAGATGGCAAGATAATGTAGCATTTACAATCCCAATACAATACTCCAATTGAAGGTGTTCGGTGCATTCTAGTAGTGTGTCCAGATGGCAAGATAGTAGGTCATTTACAACCCTAATAGAACACTCCAATTTAAGGTGTTTGGAGCACTCTAGTAGTGTCTCCATATAGCAAGATAATAGGGCATTTACAACCCTTATACAAACTCAAGTTGAAAGTGTTTACAACATTCTAGTAGTGTCTACATATGGCAAGAAACTAGGACATTTACCCCCCTAATACAACATTACAATTGAAGGTGTTTGCAGTATTTGAGTAGTATCTCATGATGGCAAAAGAAGCGGGTAGTTGTATTCCTAATATAACACTCCAATTGAATGTCTTTGGTAGACTCTAGTAGTGTATCCAGATGGCAAGAGAAGAGGGTGGTTGCAACCCTAATACAACACTCCAATTGAAGGTCTTTGCACCACTTTAGTTGTGTCTCCAATTGGCAAGGGATGAGAGTAGGTGCCACCCTAATACAATACTCCAATTGAAGGTCTTTGCAATACTCCAATAATGTCTCCATATGACAAGAGAAGACGGTAGTTGCAACCCCAATACTGTTCTCTAATTAAAGGTCTTGTTGCATTCTAGTAGTGTCTCCAAATGAATGGGGATGAGGGTAGTTGCATCCCTAATACAACTCTCCAAATGAATATTTTTGTTGTACTCTAGTACTGTCTCCAAATAGCAAGGGAAGAGGGTAGTTGCAACCCAATTATAACACTCCAATTGAAGGTATTTGCAGCACTCTAATAGTGTCTCAAGATGGCAACAGAACAGGGTAGTTGTTGCCCTAATACAACAGTTCAATTAATGGTCTTTGCAGACTCCAGTTGTTTCTCCATATGGCCAGAGTAGAGGGTAGTTGCAACCCTAATGCAACACTCCAATTGGAGGTCTTTGTAAACACTCCAGTAATGTCTCAATATGACAAGAGAAGAAGGTAGTTGCAACTCCAAAATAACACTCGTGTTGAAGGTATTTGTAGAACACTAGTAGTGTCTCCATATGGCAAAAGAATAGGGCAGTTGCAACCCTAATACAAGACAGCATTTAATGGTCTTTGCAGTACTCCAGTAGTGTCTCCAAATGGTATAGGAAGAGGGTAGTTGCAACCTTAATACTACACTCCAATTGCTGATCTTTGCAGCACTCAAGTAATGTCTGAAGATGGCAAGAGAATAGGGCAGTTGCAACCTTAATATAACTCTCCAAATAAAGGTTTTTGTAGTACTTTAGTAGTGTCTCCAGATGGCATGGGAGGAGGGTAGTTGCAACCCTAATACAACACTTCAATTGAAGGTATTTGCAGTACTCGAGTAGTGTCTCAAGATGGCAAAAGAAGAGGGTAGTTGTATCCCTAATACAACACTTCAATTAAAGGTCTTTGCAACACTCTAGTAGTGTCTCCAAATGGAAAAACAATATGTAGTTGCAACACTAATGCAACACTCCAATTAAAGGTCTTTGCAACACTCCTGTAGTGTTTCCGTATGACAAGAGAAGAGGGTAGTTGCAACCCCAATACAACACTCCAGTTGAAGATCTTTGTAAACCACTAGTAGTGTCTCAAGATGGCAAGATAATAGGGTCGTTGCAACCCTAATACAACACTCCAAGTGAAGGTCTTTGTTGCACTCTAGTAGTGTCTCCAAATGAATAGGGATGAGGGTAGTTGCAACCCTAATACTAGTGTCTCCAAATGAATGTTTCTGTAGTGTCTCCAAATTATGCTTCTATAGTAGTGTCTCCAAATGAATGTTTTTGTTGTTTTTCTATATGGCAAGAGAAGAGGGTAGTTGTAACTATATTACAACACTCCAATTGAAGGTATTTGTAGTTGTTGTACCTAAAAAATGGGAAAATGATTATCTGGACCATGATTTCAATTAATTAAATCAAATTGACCAATTAACATGTCAATCATATGTTAATCGATACAAATTCCACAAAGTAAATTTCATGATTAAAATCTACACAAATAATCATGAATTTTGATATATTATACATTTCCTAACTCAAAATGGTTGAAAAGTTATGGAATTTTGGAAAATTTGATGAAAATGGCAGCTTCTGATTGGTGCCCACGTAGCGTGAGTACCCTAGCAAATAACCTAGTGATCCTGGGTACAAATTGGGATTTACCAAGCATGATCTGACACCCTGGGCCCACAGGTCAGCCTCTTAGATCAAAATTCATTGATAAGCCAAGATGGATGAACCTGACTTACCAAGATATAACATATAAGCAAAACTGTCAGAGATTCGATGTATGATAGACAGGACTCATCTAAATGAAGGGGTTTAAATTAAAACCAGCACCTCAACACTTGGATCCCTTCAATTCACATGCGCCGCACTTAAGCTGATAAATGGCTCACCAAGCGCCAAGCGCACCCAAGAAAAAGAAAAGAAAGGAAGAGAGATTGGTCAAGTCAGAAAGGGCTGACAAGCGAACCCCACCCCTCTGACACCTTCTTCTTTCTCTCTCTCTCTCGCACCCTGAGCTCATCCATGCTCCAAATTCAATCAAATTAAAAAGGAATTGAATCAAAGCTCACCTAAACCTAAGCGATGACCCTCCCCTCTTTTTCCTGCCCAAAATTCAAAGAAGAATTCCTTTTCAGAAGCTTTAATTCCAGCCAAGAAAGAAGAGGAGATGAAGATAGGAAGCTACAGTTCAAATTAAGCTATGATGTTTGGAGGGGAACTCTTTAAATGAAAAGACATTGTATGCAGTGTCAATTTGATAAAAAAAAAATGTTATGTAATGAAAAGCCGCATAAAAGGCCACTGCCTCAATGCACAATATGCCAAATTATGCTTCTATAGCTGTTAATATGCCAAATGGTCCCCTGGACACGTGTCAAAAGGATCTGAGAAGACTCCAAAATAGAATAATCTTCTCCTGGAGGATTAGAGTCATGCAATTCATCATTCCTTTTTGGAATGTCAGTAAACCAAGGGCTGAGATGCCATACACTCCATTCAATGCAATTCAAATGCTATGAAATGCCCAACACAGGATCAATGACTTGTTGAAAGCTAATTGGGTGATCCCCTGCCAAGTATACACATGGAATGAAGTCAACAAATCAAGACCGAACAGTTGATGGATGTGATGAAACCAATTCAGTTGATGCAAAACCTTAAACCCTAATATTTGCCTATACCCATGTTCAAAACAACAATCACATATCCAAACCCCTTACTAATAGCTATAGAATTGCTAAAACCCTCAAATTTCCATTGTAATAGGCTCAATAGAGGTCTTCTTCCTCTCTGATTACTGTAGCATGATAGGGGTCAAATAAGTCATTATTTTCCCTATCACTTAGCCTATATTATTGCCATTTATCGAGTTACAATTGTTTATTTTTTAGAGATTCAGATTACTTTCTGTTATTTCACTTGATTTTAGAGAATTGTAGATTTTCAATGATATTAGAGAAAAAATAGCAATAAAACAAGCAATTCTGACATCTCAACCTCAACCGCACGGATGTCTTCATCCGCATGCTACCTAGAAGAGCTATCGCAAACGGTTATAACCGCCCGTGCAAATCTCAGTCGAACCACATGCTATTCAGGCATCCGCACGCAAAAATTACCAGAACAGCGATTACAGATCTAACTTTCTAATTAAGGCCTATATAAATATAAGAACGCCTCGAAATGAGGACACACTCTCGAAACACAGAAGAATATTGATAGGGTGGAAATCAATGCTAATAACATTTATAACCCTAATGTTTACTCTACTGTCGATTCGCAAGCGTATGAATCTATCGAATAGTATAGATTAGGGTGTCTATTTGCAGGGATGGTATATTAAGAGATCTAAGATGTAAACTAAGGTCTAGGTTATCGGTTCCTTTAGGTTGATTGATTGTGTTTTAGTTGATTTATTGTTGGTTGCTCGGTTGTAATGTTGAATTACAATAGAGGAGTAATAGTAGATTAAGTGTTTAGAAGATGGGTTTCTAGGGAATCAGACATTCTATCATTCAAACTTGTTTAATCTAGGTTCTGGTTGTCATAATAATAGCGCATGGTCTATTACCAACCGCATGCTACTGCTAATACCTGTTAGTTGCAAAGTTACTCAGTAGCATGCGGCTCTGTCACCATCCGCACACGTTCTAGATAAACCGTACAAAGTCTAGTTTCAACTCCAGCCTGAATCGCACACAGTTTGGCCTGAACCGTACAGCCCTATACTGGTATCAATGCGATCTGAGAGCTGCTAATCCTATTTTAGTATTGATCTCCGGTCAGTCTCACAACACCCTAACTAAGTAAGTACCGGTCGGATAGTTAGCGCAATTGCATGTAGATTAACGATAAGTCCTAATTACTAATATTACAAAAGGGTCGAGTTCACTTGGTCGGTCATTCCTCTAACCTTTGGTAATATCAACAATTAAGATTACCCCACTATTAGTTATGGAATGCGACATTCGTTTGCTAAACCATATCCTAATAGGTCCCTTAACTGTGGTTCAAATACAAGCGATCAACCGGTCAGTCTATTCTACTTGTATCTAGGATAATTTATATTCTTCGGATATGATTAACCCCAATTAGGTATTAATGGATTGTACACTCCATTCATACGAGGTCACTTTAAGCACATAATAAACAAGAATACAAGGCATAAAATCTCAGTAAGAATTCAGATGCAAAGATAATATAAATTAACAACTAGATTAAACTCATAAGAATTCAATATTACATGTCTTCACCCTAAAATATGGTTGCTTAGCCGCTCATGGCGGTTTCAACAACAAATGAAACAAAGTACATAAAGAAAGAGAGCAATAAAGAGAGATATAGGGAGAACACCTATGCTGCCCCTTATCTCATGCACGTTGTCTTTACGCCTTGTTCTTTCCTCCTCTTCTAGTATAGACCTTGTTATTCCTTAGTGATTTCTCCTTTGCATAGCCTCCACTAGAGTGAAACCCTAATTCTAAGTGCTCTCTGATGTGTATTTTCTTCTGTGGTATAAGAGATTCGAGAGAGAGATCTTTCTCAAGCATCAATTTACTTAAATAGGCCTTAGTTGGGAAGTTAGATCTATAACTGTTGTTCTGACAGTTTTTGCGTGCGGATGCTGGAATAGCATGCGGTTTGGCTGAGATCCACATGGGAGGTTATAACCTCCTGCGATAGCTCTTCCGAGTAGCATGCGGATGAAAGCGTCCATGCGCCTGAGGCTTAGGTGTCAGAATTGCATGTTTTATGCCTGTTTTTGCTCTAATATCATTGAAAATATACAATTCTCTAAAATCAAGTGAAATAACAAAAAGGAATCTGATTCTCTAAAAAATAAGCAATTGTAACTCCATAAATAACAATAATATAGGCTAAGTGATAGGAAAAATAGTGACTTATTTGACCCCTATCAAATATACACATCTGAGAGCACTTAGAACTAGGGTTTCACTCTAGTGGAGGCTATGCAAAGGAGTAATCAAAAGGAATAGCAAAGTCTCCATTAGAAGAGGAAGAAAAGATAAGGCGTGAAGACGGCGTGTGCATGAGATAAGGGACAGCATAGGTGTTCTCCCTCCATCTCTCTCTGCTCTCTTTCTTTATGTACTTTGTCTCTTTTGTTGTTGTTGAACCCGTCATGAGCGGCTAAGCAGCCCTTTTCTAGGGTGAAGACATGTAATCTTGAATTCTTATGAGTTTAATCTAGTTGTTAATTTATAATTATCTTTGCACTATGATCTGAATTTTTAGTGAGATCTTTATGCCTTATGTTCTTGTTTATTGTGTGCTTAAAGTGACCTCGTATGAATGGAGTGTACAATCCATTCATACCCTTAATTGGGAGGTTAACCAATATCCTAAGGATATAAGTATTTTAGATACAAGTAGAACATGACTGACCAGTTGACCACTTGTATTCAAATTACAGTAAAGGAATCTATTAGGATGTGGTTTAGCAGACGAATGTCGCATTTCATGATTAGTAGTGGGGTAATCTTGATTATTGATATTGTGAAATATTAGTAATTAGGACTTGTCATTAATCTTCATGCAATTGTTCTAAGTACTAGACATGTACTTACTTGATTAGGGTGTTGTGACAACCGACCCAGCGCACAACACTAAAACAGAATTAGCAGCTCTCAGATCGCATTGATACCAATGCAGGGCGTGTACGGTTCTGATCAAACCGTGTGCTATTCCGATTGGACTAAAAACTAAACTTTGTACGGTTTACCCAGACGTGTGCGGATGGTGACAGAGTTGCATGCTACTAAGTAACTTTACAACTGACAGGTATTAGCAGTAGCATGCGGTTGGTGACAGACTGTGTGCTATTGTTATGACAACCAGAACCTAGATTAAACAAGTTTGAATGATAAAATGTCTAATTTCCTAGAAGCCTATGTTCTAAACACTTAATCTACTACTACTCCTCTATTGTAATTCAACATTACTACCGAGCAATCAACAATCAATCAACCAAAACACACTCAACTAACCTAAAGGAACCGATAACCTAGACCTTAGTTTATACCTTATATCTCTTAATACACCATCCCTACGGATCGACACCATAATCTATGTTATACAATAGATTCATGCGCTTGTGAATCGATAGTAGAGTAAACATAAGGCATTTACAACCCCAATACAACACTCCAGTTGAAGGCCTTTGTGGAACATTAGTAATGTCTCTAGATGGCAAGAGAATATGGTTGTTGCAACCCTAATACAACACTCCAATTGAAAATCTTTGTTGCACTCTAATAGTCTCTTTAGATGGCAAGATAAATGGGTGGTCGCAATCCTAATACAACAATCCAATTGGAGGTCTTTGCAGCACTCTAGTAGTATCTCTAAATGGCAAGGGAAGAGGATAGTTGCAACTCTAATACAACATTCCAATTAAAGGTTTTTGGAGAACACTACTAGTGTCTCTAGATGGGAAGATAATATGGTGGTTGTAAAATACAACACTCCAATTTAAGATGTTTCCAAAACTCTAATAGTGTCCCCAGATGGCAAGAGAAGAGGGTAGTTGGAATCCTAATACAACAGTTGAAGGTCTTGGCAACACTCTAGTAGTGTCTCCAAATAGCAAGGAAACAGGGTAGTTGCAACCCTAATACAACACTCCAATTGAAAGTGTTTACAGAACTCTAGAAATGTCTCCATATGGCAAGAGAAGAAGGTGTTACAACCCTAGTACAACACTCTAATTGAAGGTCTTTGTAGCACTCCAGTAGTGTCTCCATATGGAAAAAGAAGAGTGAGTTGTAACCCTAATACAACACTCTAATTTAGGTCTTTGTTGCACTCTAGTTGTGTCTCCAGATGGCAGGGGAAGAAGGTTGTTACAACCCTAATACAACACTCCAATTGAATGTCTTTCTTTCACTCTAGTAGTGTCTTGAAATAGTAGGGGAAGAAGATAGTTGCAACCCTAATACAGTACTCAAATGAAGGTCTTTGTAGCACTCTAGTAGTATCTCCATATGGTAAAGGAAGATGGTAGTTGAAACTCTAATACAACACTCCAATTAAAGGTCTTTGCAACACTCTAATAATGTCTCCATATGGCAAGAGAAGATGATAGTTGCAACTCTAATACAACACTCCAATTGAAGGTCTTTGTTGCACCATAGTAGTGTCTCCAGATACCAACAGAAGAGGGTAGTTGCATCCCCAATACAACAGTCAAGTTGAATGTGTTTGTGAAAGACTGATGACTCTAAATGAGACTACTAACTTTTAGTATATATAAAATATATAGTTAGTTACCCTAATGCTACTCTGTCGGATTAGATCACATGAGATTGTATGTGTACAAAGGGCAATACGTATATATGTTGCACGAATTAAAATATGTTAGTATTATCTATGGTTTTATATGAATTCATATATAATAATCGGTCCAACGGAAGTTTAATGTATATTTTTCATATAAATAATTTAAACCATATAACGTTATTTTTTTTAATAATTGGTTGTTATCAATTTTTATCAACTTTAAATTATAATTTTCAGTAATATATGTATGTCAAAGACAACGATAAATACTTCTCAGAAGCAATGATAAATACTTTATGTTGCATGAATAAATATTTTATGTTACATGGATAAGTAATTCTCAGACATAATTGTAATTTTCAGTAAAACATATGTACGTCAAAGACAATGATAAATACTTCTCAGATATAATGATAAATACTTGTCAGAATAATGATAAATAATTTCTTGAACTTTGTTCTTAAACTTGTCAATAAGTAATGTTTAATCAAATCAAAGTATTATCATGTCAGAGACAATGATAAATAATTCTGAGACATAATGATAAATCCTTGTTAGAACAATGGTAAATATTTTCTTGAACACCAATAGACGGATAAATAATTGTTAGCGGGGATTGTTATTAGAGGACACTATAATTAATGCGATCATTGTTATTAAAATTACAGTATAATTAAAGTATAGCGGAATTAATGGAGGGATAAAAGACAGTTAAGGAAGTTAATTTGTAGAAAGAGTGTGGGGGATTAATGAGAGGACAGAGAGGAATGATATAATTATTCTACAGAAAAATCATAGTTTATCAAAATTAGGGAACCAATGGAATCTTTATCCTTATTTAATCGTCTAAAGTTTGGTCTTGTCCCCTCAAAAGAAATTTTGCATATAATAAACATCCCTTGAATTATTATATATATGATACCTCTAATTACCAACAATGCCAAATAGAGGAAATAAAAAAAAACGGAACAATGATTGTGCAATTAGACAGTTTGATATTACAATACTTCAGACCAACGGCTTAAACAAGATGCATGTTTCATTAGCGGTAGCAATATTTAATGAATACAAGTTGGTCCATGAGATACCGAGATCTATTTATTGTAAGTTCAATGAATTAAAAATTTACATCAGGGGGGTAAAGAAAATTAATTTCAGGGGAACAAACGGAGGAATAAAAGTATACTGGTAAATCTTATTCCAAAATCTATGCACTTTAACTATCATGTTATGGTAAAAAAAAATAGTAACAATTGCTTTCAAAATTGGAATAATTTCAATGAGGTCACTACAATATACCCCATTTTGATTTCTCAATTTGATTTGTTCTTTCACAACACTATGCTTATTCGTTTTCCGTTAATTCAAAATGGAAATCCACATAAATTATTAAATGAACTTGTTGAATTATAAGATTCACAAAATTGCAACAAGTAGACAAGTTAACTTCTTGTTAATGTTAATTTGTGAATACATATTATATGAATACACTGCTCTTGAAATTTTGATAACATTTGGAAAATCAATTCCATAAAATTCAGAAATAATCTATACTACATATTACACGTGAAATTTTGCATTTTGCTACCTAATATTTATTATAAAAGTCAGTCATCCAGGCTTTTAGTTTTCCAAGCCCGTTATAAGGTAAAATTAATCTACACAAGTATATCTTGGGCTTATTAGTTGGGCTCCTTGTTTACATTCAGATTTTTTAAGTCCCATCCAAAGTCGACCTCAACCATATAAATTAAATATGAAAGTTTTTTTTTCATGAATTTAGTGTGAATTGGACAGTTCTAATCTGATTAAATTTGATATGGTGGGCATTAGATAAAATTTGGTCCGATGTCCATCAGACAGTCTTGATTCATTTAATGACTAGTAGAAATTTTCGGGCAGTATTTCTTAATGGATTGAATTACAAACAAAAAGAAGTCTCATGACTTAATTTAGTTGGACTTATTAAAGTGGACACAATTAGACCTAATTTTACTTTATAGACCAGAAACATTTTTGGGCTTCTTACGGTAGAATGGAATCCCTGATCCATGATCCACCATCACCGCCCCCGCCCCGAAAAAGGATCCATCCCTTCCCTTCCATCGCTCTCGTAATACATCCGGAGATATCTCTTCGCATCAGGGGCGAAGTTGACTCTCTACAGTGCCTATCCCTGGAAAAAAAAAATTTGAACCGGGCTTATTAAATGGGCTTTAGCCCAAAACCCAAATCCAATAACCCAGACTCTCGGAATTCAGTTAAAAAAAAAAAGAAAACGCTCAAACCTCCGCTGCGCTGCTGAGAGCCCTGCGCGAAGGAAAAGAAAACACAACCCTCCGCGGCTCCGCCTGCGCTTGCACGAAGAGAGAATAGACGTGCCGCGCCGCCGCCTGCCAGCACCGCAGCCCGTCTCTGCCACCAGTAATCCTAGCCGCCTCTAATTCCGCCTCTACTGGTATGCTTATTGGAATTGCCCTCTGTTGTTAATGAATCAATCAAGCCCTATTAATGAATCAATCAAGCTCTAATGATGCTGCTTCACGCACTGTTTTTTAATTTTTTTTTGGAAAGCATGTACTATTTTGGGAAGTTTTCAGATTTGGTTGATCATGTTAAGTACCTTATCTTTGACAGGGTTACAATTATATTTCTGTCATTTGATCATGTTTAGTATCTTTGGTTGATCATGTTTTCAGATTTTGCTGGCACGTAGGAATTTTTTGAATAATTGCAAGAGTAGAGTATTAAATTTTCACATAAATTATAACTATTAGATTTTGATGTACCAGTGACTGACTAATTAAAGGGTTACAATTCTATATATACGTGTGAAAGATTTTCAAATGATTTTTTCTCCCTTTGTTTTGATCTCAACTTTGTATTGGGTTATCGCAGGTTAATTTATACAGAACCGACTAATCTAGGTGTGTTGAATTCTTCACCTACTTATCTGGTAAATAAAGATCTAAATTTTACAATGTTATACATCAATGCATTGCTCACAGGGGATATTATGTGTATATATATAAAAGAAATCTTATAGAACCTTTTGTACATTTCAGGAAATCCTCTCCTCTATCGTGTTTGTTGCTATCCCTGGATAATTCCTTTGAAGGCAAGAGTAAGCTTGAATCAGCCATTGCGAACAGTACTTCTCCTTCCCTTTTATTTCTTCCCACATTATTTCCTTTAATATTCGTATTTATAGGGTAATTTTGATAAATTTGGTATTTCATTATTGTCAGTACCCTATTTTCTTATATTATGTTAATTTTTCTTTTTTTTGCAACTATTTATATTATGCTTGCCTAACCCTAACAAAATTCCTAGCTTCGCCACTGCTTCGCATCTGTCTCGGCAGCGCTCCCTCTCTCCAAAGGTCAGCTCCTCTCTCTCTCTCATGCTTAAGGTCATAATCAATCCCTCTGTGCTTCGTCTCTCTCTCTGAAAACTTGGCAGGGGTTCTCTCTCTTTTATTTCCTATCAGCTAGAGTGGTTAGGTCTCCCTTCCTCTAACATATGCAGCGAGGCATCATATATTTGGAAAAAAAGAGCTTGATTTCTGTTCCTCTATTGGAGAAAGCAAGCAATACACAAGATTTGGATTGCAAGAAATTAAAAACCGACTTTATTACTTTCTTTTTCATTAGCTCTCCTGTTGTAATGACTGCAGTAGAAAATTTAGATAATAAATTAAGAGATGAATGACGTCCAATAATAGGAGACGTTTAACATCATCCGTTGCTAGGAAGGAGAAATTTAGAGTTCTTTTGCGGGAGATTTTTTGGTAAATTATATGTTTTAGATTGTCTTCTTTTTACTCCTTTTGTGGACATGAATCCAATGAAATAGTTATGTGTAGCTTTTATCTCTTTATCAATTTCTCTTTTCTTTACATTTCTTAGGAGTAGGAGAAACTAATATTAGTTACAAAATATTTCAATATCCCCTCAATACAATCAGTTGCACCGAAAATACACAAATTCCGTTCCAATGTTCCCAAAATTTCCAAAGCCCTGCTTTGTCACGATGGGGACATGACACCTGCCAAGTGTAAGTCTGTTCATATCTGCTTGCGGAAGGCTGTCTTTCTTCTTATTTTTATTTTATCTTCCCTTTTAAGCATTTTAGCAAAATTTGCACAGTGCACTTTGTATCATTTTTTTTATTTTTCAGTCCCCTTTTAAGATGAGGAGCTTTCTTTTAATTTTTTTTTCTTATTTTATTCAGGATATTGGTATATCGAAATCAGAGCTCTCTTGAGGAAATGGAAGCAAAGCACTCGAGCCAAACACTAAAGTAGTTTATTCTCAAA
Organism: Carex rostrata; assembly: GCA_964058875.1. NCBI lineage: Eukaryota > Viridiplantae > Streptophyta > Magnoliopsida > Poales > Cyperaceae > Carex > Carex rostrata. Next base: position 69,706 of record CAXKVT010000172.1, read on the forward strand.
AGTATCTCACCCAAATATTTTTTCTGATTTATTACATTGTGTGAATATTGTGCTGAAACTTGTTCTGTAATTATGTAGGCATCTTGAGAAACAAAATGAGTGTCTGATAGACTCGTACCGTGCAATATCTCATGAACTACATCGACTTCAGGTTCAAACTTGCTTTCTATTTGGAGAACTAGATTGGCTTCTTTCAATGCTTTTACGGTTTTTCTTCGCTATAAATTAGTATAAAGTATTGGTCAGGTCTAAAATATGCAGCAAATAGTAATCAAGGCAAGAGAAACCGAAATATTCAAACCATTACTTGCACCATAATGGAAATAAGCAGATGGGTTAGTTGGGTCATAATGCATTTTAAAATATTGCATGGTGAAGTTCCGGTCCAGGTCTAATCTATTTTTAGTCAAGTAGTTTAATTTAATAGCCAAAAATGTGTTATAAATTTATAATTTGATTGAATTTTTGCCATGGCCTTGTGTGTGCCTACAAAACAGTTGACTTGAGCTCAGGTCTTATACCTATTTGTTGTCGTAGAAGCTTGATCAATTATGTACTTGATAAAGGAGTCAAATTAGTTATGTTTGTCTTGTTACCTTTTCCATTATCATTCAATGTTGTTCTTATTTACTTCTTGGATTTTTAAAATATAGGTAATTTCCTGGTTGCCAGGTTTATAAATCTATGGCAAAGTTCAATATTGTTTTGCAATTCAACAAGGACTGAAGAATTGATGGGGCTTATTACCCCAATTAATATGTGAGACAAATGAACAATAAGAGGACAGAATATGTACATAGTTCCAATTCAGAAAACAACCATTGGCAATACTTCAATTGCTCTATTAATTGATTTCACAAACCCATAATTGCTTAATGCAGTTCCCTGAATTTAAATCTCTCTTTGTTGAAATTTCATGTGTCCCTCTTTATTGTCTTTTATTTGTTATTTCTTCTCTCACTACCTCTCTTACTATTACTGAATGTTAACTGCCTACAAATTCCGAATTACTTTGGGTCAGATTCAGCACTAGGTCAAATCAGTTTTGGATCTATTTTCTGATCTGAAACTGATTCTGTTATTTTTAAAGACTTGAAACTGATTTGAATCAAGGATCTGAAACTGATTTGCTCAGATTTGGCGCTAGGTAAAATAATCTACAAATTCCGATTTGCTCTGTAGTGAGGTACCTTTCATATATGGTGATCTCAATTCTTAGGTGGGGCTATTCATTCATGAGTTCAAGTCTTCTTTGCTTCTATGTTTTGTCTGCTCTGTGTTTCGGGCTATAGTCATGTTTTAAGTTGGTTAGGTGGGGAATACATGTCAGTTAAGGTGATGTATGATACAGGTCAACTTAAAGTCAGCTCTGCCTTAAGATTATATAAGGTTGGGTTGAAGTCATGTGCCAGTCGGATTATTGATTTCTCAGGTTATGCTACCTTAAACGCTTGATAGTTAGTTATCAGTTGATTCGGTATTAACGTTATTGTCGTTGATAAGAAAAAATAAATATTAAAAAAAGGAAAAGAAAGAAATATGGGATTCCGGTCTGACTGAACCAGATCTGTTTGTTTGGTTTCCTCACTTGGATTGTTGCATCATACAATAATGGAATGTTATATTGTAATATTGGGGATTCTATATGTAAATCATCAACTTAAAATCATGACCAGTTAACATCTGTTATTTCACTAACCATGTACTTGTAATGTGAAGGTTGAAGAGCAGATGCTGATGCACAAGTTATATGAGGTAATGTCTGCAGAGGGTCTCCTTGGAAAGGTATACCCATTAGACTGGTCTTTATTTGTTTTGTTTTTGTTATTGGCTTCTATTTTACTATTGTAATACCCACTCATCACTGTTTGTTACGTGGTATTGGTGTATACTGGTTGCGTAGTTGGTTCTTAAGCGGGTACTTTAGTACCCTTTTAGTTGAAGCCTTCGTTTTTTTTATTGCACATGCTCTCTTATTTTATTGGGGATCTGCTTCAAGTCATTGTATTGTCTCTCTTTGGGGAGACAACCGAACCCTAGAATCCTTTGTATATTTATATGGGCACCTGTGCAGTTTGCTTTAATATGAATTGATTTTCAATTTTGGGACCATTTTATGTTTAGTGCCAGAATAGCTGAAATTGCTGTCATTTTTTTCCCTTTTATCTAGGAAAAAAACATGAAGCAGCCGCCAAGAGAAAACGCAGCTGGCAATGATGAATCATCAAAGGAATCATAGTGAATATAGTACCGATTTAACTGAGGTGACCTGAAACTGTAGCATGATGATCTGTTTGAACGGAGCTACGATTATATAGTCTAACCGTTGATGCATTACTCGTGGTACTTGGAGAAATATCATTTTATTTCTCCCTAGTTGTGCTTACAAGCTAGTTTTTGGTATTAACAAAGAGCAATGAGTATCAAATATTGAAAATAAGATGTACATATTAAGTATAAATGTCTAAAATCAAGAATATGCTACACCAATTACTAACAAATCAAAGTTATAAATAGTTACAATATCACTCATAAATATATTTAATAATGTTTTATTTTTTGACATACGCCCTAAACAAAAAAATTAAGAATAATTATTTCAATCCCCACACTCCAGTATCCGCATTGTATCCCCATCTCTTAAACATATTTTAACTTCCCATAAACTAACTTAACTAATTAGTTTAATTAAATTTATTCACAACACTATGATCTTCAAAGTTTAATTAAATTCATGGGTATAAATACTTGGAAGATAATAAATTAATACTTGCAAATTAAGATATTAATACTTGCATGTCTAACTTGATATAACTATATAGAGGGACCACTCAAACTACATGGGAGAAGAATCATACACGTTTTTAGAGGTGGATTTTTTTTTTCTTTTTTTCAATATCTTCCACATTTCTCACATTCTATGAGGAATTTTACGAATCTAAAATCACGAATGTATTCTACGCAATTTTATCTTTCAAATGAGATCCATGATGACGTACTTTCGGATTCATCGTCACACAAGTATTTATACCTCATTGTGCAAGTATTTATACCTCATCGTGCAAGTATTTATACCTATATTTATAAGTATTTATCCCCAATTGTGGACTCCGCATCTCTGCATCACATTTCTCTAATCGTCCTTGCGTCAACCTTTCTTTAACAAAAATAGTTGACCACATAGATATAAATATTTCCGTGCATAGGTATAAATACTTGTAATACTTGATATTAATACTTTTAAATGTCATCAGTGTTATATGTGAAAAATACTAGGTATAAATACTTAAATGACGAGGTATAAATACTTGTGTGATGACGAGCTCGAAAGTATATCATCATGGATCTCATTTGAAAGATAAAATTGAGTAGAAAAAGTTCGTAGTTTTAGATTCGCAAAATTCCTTATAGATCATGAGAAATGTGGATGAGATTGAACAAATAAAATTGGAGGGATAATGGGGGTATGAGAGTGCGGGTACTCATATCACGTCCCAAAAATTAAAGCTCTTTAAAATTATTTAAATAAAAATATTAAGATCTCTAAAAAATAAAAATAGTGGACCGCCCGGCCTATGGGAGGTCAAGTCCTCAATGGACTGCCTCTGTCCCGGGCGGTTAGGTGGAATAATGGACCGCCTGTATGCTGGACGTTGGGGCAATTTAAAAAAATAAATCGGGGGTATATTAGTAAAAACTTTTTTTTTTAGGTATTCATACAAATCTCTGCGAATATTGTGTATACAAATAAATAAAACTAAATAGCCGCTTTTAACAGAAAGAAAAAACGACAAAGATTTGTGTTATAGACTGCTAGACACAGCCAAAACCCAATGGTCACAAGGTGGTTCGATACGAACATCGAAAAATGCACCTGGCTTGGTTCTGTTCATCTCACACAGTCATAAATGACGATATTTAATTATACATAAAATGATAACAAGTGACCAAATAAGGAAAACCCACGTGGATTCTGTGGACGGACAGATTCTGTACTGCACTGTAGCATGCGCCATTCATATCAATTCAACAGTCGATATCCGAGTAAGTACCCTTAACCATTTTTTTTTCTATTTTTAGAAATTAGAAAAAAAAATATAAAGTTATCGAAAAATAATTGATTGATATTTTTTATAAATAGATAAAGAGATAGAGGCCAATGTGACTAGAGTGGGACAAATGGCACGGCGGAGCTAACTCCATCACTGGACAGCACAGTTACGGTACGGAATGGCACGGCACGTCTGATTTTTCCATGCCGTGACTAGCGTGTCCCATGCTGTGATTAGATTTTGAAAATTTGGCACGGCACGTAATCACACGAGTCACATGTAATTAGGACCGTTAGGTCTTTAATCAAATGGTGAATCTTGAATAAACTAACTTAAATTATGAAAAAAAAAAATAGTTAAACGTGAGAAATGTAATCAGTTACTTTTGAATATGGCACATGAGTTACAACGTGACTCACGTGCCGTGACCACCCCTCAACATTTTGATCACGGCATTGCACGAGATCAAAGTCACGACGTATTAGTTACGGCACGTTTTTTCCACTTTAATTGTGACCAAATCAGTAATTGTATTCCACTGACTTTCAACAAAAAAAAAAAGTCATGCATTTTGGAAAATAAATGAGGCCATCATATTGCCCTCTCTTGTAATGAAAATCCGAGTGGAAGATAAAAGGAGAGGAGAACATGCATATTTCATAATCATACTAGAATTGAATCAATAGTTTGATTTAAGTAGCTTTTAGATTTTATATGATTAAGACACAATACTTATGGAAAATAGTGAGACTGGATTTAATTTTTTTTTTTAGAAACAATAAAAGTCATGCCCTAATTTATATTAACCATAATCGGTTATATGGATGGCAATTTTATGGGAGGAAAACCTGTGAGTGGGGGTGAAGAAAAATAAAAAATAAAAACTTGAAAACTAAAAAACAGCTCCCCGCCAAGCTAGGTTCTGGAAAAGATCGAAAAAAATAGATTCATCTTTTCTGTTATTTGATTTTCAAATTTCTAATAATAAAAAAACTTGACCCTTAAGTGCATTGGACTCACTGGCACCACATTTCTTGAGTCCTTTCTTGATCAGTGCATTTCTGATGTGTTAGTAGTCACTGCCTCACTGGTAAGTGCTTGTGAGCTGTTTTCCACGCAGCAGCAGTTGAATCAAGACAAACATACATCAACATATATATAAGAAGCTCAGAATCATTGCTTTTGACCTCAGAATTTTAACACCTTTTTCTTTCAATATATATGTTTGTATGCTTCTTGTTCAACCTGTATCCTGAATTCCTGATTGATTGCATTTGATTTAGTCCTGCTCTGGCCTTCATTTGGTTTTGTCCTGATATAGGCAGCATTAACATGACAATTGTATATAATTTTTTAATATTATGTCTGATTAAGATACTTTTCTCAAAATGAAACGGAAGATGTGATTCGAAATCCAATATCTGAGATTGGTGTGATGTATTCACCTCAGATTGTTGATACAATTAAGTTCGGACTAATTGAACTGAATAAAACTGATAGGGGACCACTCATACGTCGGTTTTTTCTTAAAAAATAAATAAATAGATGCTCTTGGTTACTCCGGAGTCGGTAGTCACTGTATGACGGTGGGGACAATATGTCTCTGTTCCTGTGGGACCCTATGAATGCTTTCCGAAAACAGAAAAAATTATGCTACTTTTGACCCACAAACGGAAGTACGTATACCAAATTAAGAAAAATATCGAAGGCACCAGAACGGAAAAGAATCCTCCAGTTCTGACCGGATAATAAGTTATTAACAGCGCTGTTTTGATTTTTATGCAGCTTATGAGGCACATGTGTTTTTATTTTGATTTTATTATTTGCATGCTACATGAAGCTAAAATAACGCGGTTACTATCTTTACTATGTACTAAGTTTTTACTTCACTTTAGAAAAATTAAATTAAATTTAAGTTTTACGGTGAAAGAGTGATGATTTAAGTGATTTAAAATATTTTTAAAACATCATGCTTCATAATAGTTGGATGTTAGAGTATTAATTATACCCTTAACGGGTATACCCGACCATACCCGCCCGTGCCCGCCGCCCGGGGTACCCGTGCCCGAGTCCGGGTATGGGTCGGGTACTTGGGTACTCGGGTACACGGGTACGGCCAAAAACCGGACCGGACCGGTTTTTTTGGACAAATACCTGACCATACCCTACCCGACCATACCCGTTCCCGACTTTACCCTACCCGGGTACCCGTCTACCCTTACCCGTACCCGTACCCTTATACCCGACCCAAATTCAAACCCCAAATTCAAATTTCCCCCCAAACCCTTAATTTCTATTTTTTAAAATCTGTTTCTTAATTTCTGTTTTTAAAATTCTGTTTTTATTTCTGTTTTTTAATTTCTGTTTTTTAATTTCTGTTTTTAAATTTCTGTTTTTAAAATTCTGTTTTTATTTCTGTTTTTTAATTTCTGTTTTTTCATTTCTGTTTTTTCATTTCTGTTTTTAAATTTATGTTATTAAAATTCTGTTTTTATTTCTGTTTTTTAATTTATGTTTTTAAAATTCTGTTTTTATTTCTGTTTTTTAATTTTTGTTTTTTATTTCTGTTTTTTAATTTCTGTTTTTTAATTTCTGTTTTTTAATTTCTGTGTTTTAATTTCTGTTTTTTAATTTCTGCTTTTAAAATTCAGTTTTTAATTTCTGTTTATTAATTTATGTTTTTAAATTTATGTTTTTTTTATTTATATTTTATTGTTTTAAAGTAAAAAAAACACATAACAAAAACAGAAAAAAAAATATCAGGAAAGAAAACGGAAAAAAACGAAAAAAAAATGAAAAAAAAAACCAGAAAAAAACAGAAAAAAAAACAGCAAAAAAACAAAAAAAAAATACCCGTGAAATTAAGTTAAAAACAAATTTTATTTTTACTTTTTTTTTTGCTAACATATAGGGGTGTCAATGGCACCCTTTTATCTGTTTATCTGATCTATACCGTATTCGATAAGATGAGTACAGATAAGATTTTTTTTCGTAAGCTTATCGGTAAAGATTTTTTCATTTGCAGTGCACTTAGCATGACCATCATGTGTGAAATGAATGTATATATTTTAATTTTTTATTTAATAAATAACAAAAAAATTATTATATTTATATTATCCGTTATTTATCCGTTACATTTTATTATCCGATAATTATAACGAGTAAGGATAGAGCATGGATAAGATAATCTTTAGCAGGTACAAGTAAGATGCAAATAACGACAAATTATAACGAGTATGGATATGAAAATACTTCCATTCCGACCT
>CAXKVT010000173.1:5000-12500 GCA_964058875.1 Carex rostrata
ACAGTCCCGTCGGTGCCCCCGTCGGGCTAAAATGACCCGAAAACAGTTCAGCTGGGGAAAATTAAGCGGATCCGGCCAAGAGTCGGTGGAAATTGGCCCGAAAACAGCCCAGCGGCAAGCGGAAGCGGCTAACGTTGGGGAAAAGTGACACGAAAACAGTTAAGCGGGGGAAAACTAAGCGGATGCGGCCACGCGTTGGGGAAAACAAAGCGGATCTGGCCCAGAGTCGGTGGAAATTGGCCCGAAAACAGTCCAGCGGCAAGCGGAAGCGGCTAACGTTGGGAAAAAGTGACCCGAAAACAGTTCAGCGGGGGAAAACTAAGCGGATGCGGCCACGCGTTGGGGAAAATTAAGCGGATCCGGCCAAGAGTCGGTGGAAATTGGCCCGAAAACAGCCCAGCGGCAAGCGGAAGCGGCTAACGTTGGGCAAAAGTGACCCGAAAACAGTTAAGCGGGGGAAAACTAAGCGGATGCGGCCACGCGTTGGGGAAAACTAAGCGGATACGGCCAAGAGTCGGTGGAAATAGGCCCGAAAACAGTCCAGCGGCAAGCGGAAGCGGCTAACGTTGGGCAAAAGTCACCCGAAAACAGTTCAGCGGGGCAAATTTTTGAAATTTTTTTTGAAATTTTGAAATTTTTTTGAATTTTTGAAATTTTTGAAGTTTTTTTGGGTTTTTGGACTTTTTTTGAATTTTTGAATTTTTTGAATTTTTTTGAATTTTTTTGAATTTTTTGAATTTTTTTTGAATTTTTGAATTTTTGAATTTTTTTTGAATTTATTTGATTTTATAAATTTTTTGTGATTTTTTGAGATTTTTTTGAATATTTTACATGGGTGATTTCGACTTGGGGGATTTTCAGGGGGTGGTAACCCTGGGCGTGGCTAGAGCCTCAAAATGCATATTCCCCTATAGGGGGGCAAGGTTTTCAAAAATGGGTGCCCCCTCATGTACACGCGCGTGGGTGTACATGGCCCCGTCGGTGCCAGCGTGGGTGGAAAATGGCCCGAAAACAGCCCAGCGGCAAGCGGAAGCGGCTAACGTTGGGCAAAACTGACCCGAAAGCAGTATAGCTTGGAAAATTAAGCGGATGCAGCCAATTGTTGGCGAAAACTAAGCGGATACGGCCAAGTGACGGTGAAAAATGGCCCGAAAACAGTCCAGCGGCAAGCGGAAACGGCTAACGTTGGGCAAAAGTGACCCGAAAACAGTTCAGCTGGGGGAAATTAAGCGGAAGCAGCCAAGCGTTGGGGAAAACCAAGCGGATACGGCCAAGAGTCGGTGGAAAATGGCCCGAAAACAGTCCAGCGGCAAGCGGAAACGGCTAACGTTGGGACAAAGTGACCCGAAAACAGTTCAGCTGGGGAAAATTAAGCGGATGCAGCCAAGCGTTGGGGAAAACTAAGCGGATCCGGCCCAGAGTCGGTGGAAATTGGCCCGAAAACAGTCCAGCGGCAAGCGGAAGCGGCTAACGTTGGGCAAAAGTGACCCGAAAACAGTTCAGCGGGGGAAAACTAAGCGGATGCGGCCACGCGTTGGGGAAAACTAAGCGGATACGGCCAAGTGTTGGGGAAAAATGGCCCGAAAACAGCCCAGCGGCAAGCGGAAGCGGCTAACGTTGGGGAAAAGTGACCCGAAAACAGTTAAGCGGGGGAAAACTAAGCGGATGCGGGCACGCGTTGGGGAAAACTAAGCGGATGCGGCCAAGTGTCGGTGGAAATTGGCCCGAAAACAGCCCAGCGGCAAGCGGAAGCGGCTAACGTTGGGCAAAAGTGACCCGAAAACAGTTCAGCGGGGGAAAACTAAGCGGATGCGGCCACGCGTTGGGGAAAACTAAGCGGATACGGCCAAGTGTTGGGGAAAAATGGCCCGAAAACAGCCCAGCGGCAAGCGGAAGCGGCTAACGTTGGGGAAAAGTGACCCGAAAACAGTTAAGCGGGGGAAAACTAAGCGGATGCGGGCACGCGTTGGGGAAAACTAAGCGGATGCGGCCAAGTGTCGGTGGAAATTGGCCCGAAAACAGCCCAGCGGCAAGCGGAAGCGGCTAACGTTGGGCAAAAGTGACCCGAAAACAGTTCAGCGGGGGAAAACTAAGCGGATGCGGCCACGCGTTGGGGAAAACTAAGCGGATACGGCCAAGAGTCGGTGGAAATTGGCCCGAAAACAGTCCAGCGGCAAGCGGAAGCGGCTAACGTTGGGCAAAAGTGACCCGAAAACAGTTCAGCGGGGCAAATTTTTGAAATTTTTTTTGAAATTTTTTTGAATTTTTGAAATTTTTGAAGTTTTTTTGAGTTTTTGGACTTTTTTTGAATTTTTGAATTTTTTGAATTTTTTTGAATTTTTTTGAATTTTTTTGAATTTTTTGAATTTTTTTTGAATTTTTGAAATTTTTTTTTTTTTTTTGAATTTATTTGATTTTATAAATTTTTTGTGATTTTTTGAGATTTTTTTGAATATTTTACATGGGTGATTTCGACTTGGGGGATTTTCAGGGGGTGGTAACCCTGGGCGTGGCTAGAGCCTCAAAATGCATATTCCCCTATAGGGGGGCAAGGTTTTCAAAAATGGGTGCCCCCTCATGTACACGCGCGTGGGTGTACATGGCCCCGTCGGTGCCAGCGTGGGTGGAAAATGGCCCGAAAACAGCCCAGCGGCAAGCGGAAGCGGCTAACGTTGGGCAAAACTGACCCGAAAGCAGTATAGCTTGGAAAATTAAGCGGATGCAGCCAATTGTTGGCGAAAACTAAGCGGATACGGCCAAGTGACGGTGAAAAATGGCCCGAAAACAGTCCAGCGGCAAGCGGAAACGGCTAACGTTGGGCAAAAGTGACCCGAAAACAGTTCAGCTGGGGGAAATTAAGCGGAAGCAGCCAAGCGTTGGGGAAAACCAAGCGGATACGGCCAAGAGTCGGTGGAAAATGGCCCGAAAACAGTCCAGCGGCAAGCGGAAACGGCTAACGTTGGGACAAAGTGACCCGAAAACAGTTCAGCTGGGGAAAATTAAGCGGATGCAGCCAAGCGTTGGGGAAAACTAAGCGGATCCGGCCCAGAGTCGGTGGAAATTGGCCCGAAAACAGTCCAGCGGCAAGCGGAAGCGGCTAACGTTGGGCAAAAGTGACCCGAAAACAGTTCAGCGGGGGAAAACTAAGCGGATGCGGCCACGCGTTGGGGAAAACTAAGCGGATACGGCCAAGTGTTGGGGAAAAATGGCCCGAAAACAGCCCAGCGGCAAGCGGAAGCGGCTAACGTTGGGGAAAAGTGACCCGAAAACAGTTAAGCGGGGGAAAACTAAGCGGATGCGGGCACGCGTTGGGGAAAACTAAGCGGATGCGGCCAAGTGTCGGTGGAAATTGGCCCGAAAACAGCCCAGAGGCAAGCGGAAGCGGCTAACGTTGGGCAAAAGTGACCCGAAAACAGTTCAGCGGGGGAAAACTAAGCGGATGCGGCCACGCGTTGGGGAAAACTAAGCGGATACGGCCAAGAGTCGGTGGAAATTGGCCCGAAAACAGTCCAGCGGCAAGCGGAAGCGGCTAACGTTGGGCAAAAGTGACCCGAAAACAGTTCAGCGGGGCAAATTTTTGAAATTTTTTTTGAAATTTTTTTGAATTTTTGAAATTTTTGAATTTTTTTTGGGTTTTTGGACTTTTTTTGAATTTTTGAATTTTTTGAATTTTTTTGAATTTTTTTGAATTTTTTGAATTTTTTTTGAATTTTTGAAATTTTTTTTTTTTTTTGAATTTATTTGATTTTATAAATTTTTTGTGATTTTTTGAGATTTTTTTGAATATTTTACATGGGTGATTTCGACTTGGGGGATTTTCAGGGGGTGGTAACCCTGGGCGTGGCTAGAGCCTCAAAATGCATATTCCCCTATAGGGGGGCAAGGTTTTCAAAAATGGGTGCCCCCTCATGTACACGCGCGTGGGTGTACATGGCCCCGTCGGTGCCAGCGTGGGTGGAAAATGGCCCGAAAACAGCCCAGCGGCAAGCGGAAGCGGCTAACGTTGGGCAAAACTGACCCGAAAGCAGTATAGCTTGGAAAATTAAGCGGATGCAGCCAATTGTTGGCGAAAACTAAGCGGATACGGCCAAGTGTCGGTGAAAAATGGCCCGAAAACAGTCCAGCGGCAAGCGGAAACGGCTAACGTTGGGCAAAAGTGACCCGAAAACAGTTAAGCTGGGGGAAATTAAGCGGAAGCAGCCAAGCGTTGGGGAAAACCAAGCGGATACGGCCAAGAGTCGGTGGAAAATGGCCCGAAAACAGTCCAGCGGCAAGCGGAAACGGCTAACGTTGGGACAAAGTGACCCGAAAACAGTTCAGCTGGGGAAAATTAAGCGGATGCAGCCAAGCGTTGGGGAAAACTAAGCGGATCCGGCCCAGAGTCGGTGGAAATTGGCCCGAAAACAGTCCAGCGGCAAGCGGAAGCGGCTAACGTTGGGCAAAAGTGACCCGAAAACAGTTCAGCGGGGGAAAACTAAGCGGATGCGGCCACGCGTTGGGGAAAACTAAGCGGATACGGCCAAGTGTTGGGGAAAAATGGCCCGAAAACAGCCCAGCGGCAAGCGGAAGCGGCTAACGTTGGGGAAAAGTGACCCGAAAACAGTTAAGCGGGGGAAAACTAAGCGGATGCGGCCACGCGTTGGGGAAAACTAAGCGGATGCGGCCAAGTGTCGGTGGAAATTGGCCCGAAAACAGCCCAGCGGCAAGCGGAAGCGGCTAACGTTGGGCAAAAGTGACCCGAAAATGGATCAGCGGGGGAAAACTAAGCGGATGCGGCCACGCGTTGGGGAAAACTAAGCGGATACGGCCAAGAGTCGGTGGAAATTGGCCCGAAAACAGTCCAGCGGCAAGCGGAAGCGGCTAACGTTGGGCAAAACTGACCCGAAAACAGTTCAGCGGGGGAAAACTAAGCGGATGCGGCCACGCGTTGGGGAAAACTAAGCGGATACGGCCAAGAGTCGGTGGAAATTGGCCCGAAAACAGTCCAGCGGCAAGCGGAAGCGGCTAACGTTGGGCAAAAGTGACCCGAAAACAGTTCAGCGGGGGAAAACTAAGCGGATGCGGCCACGCGTTGGGGAAAACTAAGCGGATACGGCCAAGAGTCGGTGGAAATTGGCCCGAAAACAGTCCAGCGGCAAGCGGTAGCGGCTAACGTTGGGCAAAACTGACCCGAAAACAGTTCAGCGGGGGAAAACTAAGCGGATGCGGCCACGCGTTGGGGAAAACTAAGCGGATACGGCCAAGTGTTGGGGAAAAATGGCCCGAAAACAGCCCAGCGGCAAGCGGAAGCGGCTAACGTTGGGCAAAAGTGACCCGAAAACAGTTCAGCGGGGGAAAACTAAGCGGATGCGGCCACGCGTTGGGGAAAACTAAGCGGATACGGCCAAGTGTGGGGGAAAAATGGCCCGAAAACAGCCCAGCGGCAAGCGGAAGCCGCTAACGTTGGGCAAAAGTGACCCGAAAACAGTCCAGCGGGGGAAAACTAAGCGGATGCGGCCACGCGTTGGGGAAAACTAAGCGGATACGGCCAAGCGTCGGTGAAAAAGGCCCGAAAACAGTCCAGCGGCACGCCGAAGCGGCTAACGTTGGGCAAAAATGGCCAAAAGCGGTGGAGCAGGGCGGTCTGAATCTATGCATCCACATAAAATGGGGGGTAAACCTGGGGGATTTCCAGGGGGTGGTAACCCTGGGCGTGGCTGGAGACCCAAAATGCATATTCCCCTATAGGGGGGAAGGATTTTTGGAAGAGGCAGCCCCTCATGTACATGCCAAGCGGGGTGTACATGGCCCCTGTGGGTGCCTCCGTCGGTGTAAAATGGCCCGAAAAACAAGATTATGTTACCCGAAGACACGATTATGTTACCGAAAAAACACGGTTGAGCGGGGGCAGTAAGCACGGTTGAGCGGGGGCAAAAAACACGGTTGAGCGGGGCAAAAAACACGGTGCAGCGGGGACAAAAGACACGATTTTGTTACCGAAAAACACGGCCCGTCGGGGGCAAGGAACACGAATATGTTACCGAAAAACACGGACCACGCGGGTTGAAATCCCCAGCCGTAGAGCCGGCGAAACACGGTGGGGCAGGGCGTCTAAGCGTGGAGGCGCCCGTAAGACCGATGCGGGTTGAAATCCCCAGCCGTAAAGCCGGCGAAAAGCGGTCGGGCAGGGTGACTCCGCGTGGAGTTTCGCCCGTAAGGCCGATGCGGGTAGCCGCGCGGGTTGAAATCCCCAGCCGTAAAGCCGGCGAAACACGGTTCATTGGGGCGCCTAAGCGTGGAGGCGCCCCGCAGAGACCGAGCGGGTTGAAATCCCCAGCCGTAAAGCCGGCGAAACACGGTTCATTGGGGCGCCTAACCGTGGAGGCGCCCCGCAGAGACCGAGCGGGTTGAAATCCCCAGCCGTAAAGCCGGCGAAACAAGTTCGGGCAGGGCGACTCCGCGTGGAGTTTCGCCCGTAAGACCGATGCGGGTAGCCGCGCGGGTTGAAATCCCCAGCCGTAAAGCCGGCGAAACACGGTTCATTGGGGCGCCTAAGCGTGGAGGCGCCCCGCAGAGACCGAGCGGGTTGAAATCCCCAGCCGTAAAGCCGGCGAAACAAGTTCGGGCAGGGCGACTCCGCGTGGAGTTTCGCCCGTAAGACCGATGCGGGTAGCCGCGCGGGTTGAAATCCCCAGCCGTAAAGCCGGCGAAACACGGTTCATTGGGGCGCCTAAGCGTGGAGGCGCCCCGCAGAGACCGAGCGGGTTGAAATCCCCAGCTGTAAAGCCGGCGAAACACGTTCGGGCAGGGCGTCTAAGCGTGGAGGCGCCCGTAAGACCGATGCGGGTAGCCGTGCGGGTTGAAATCCCCAGCCGTAAAGCCGGCGAAACACGGTTGAGCGGGGCGCCTAAGCGTGGAGGTGCCCTGCAGTGACCGAGCGGGTTGAAATCCCCAGCCGTAAAGCCGGTGAAACACGGTTGAGCGGGGCGCCTAAGCGTGGAGGCGCCCCGCAGAGACCGAGCGGGTTGAAATCCCCAGCCGTAAAGCCGGCGAAACACGTTCGGGCAGGGTGACTCCGCGTGGAGTTTCGCCCGTAAGACCGATGCGGGTAGCCGCGCGGGTTGAAATCCCCAGCCGTAAAGCCGGCGAAACACGGTTCATTGGGGAGCCTAAGCGTGGAGGCGCCCCGCAGAGACCGAGCGGGTTGAAATCCCCAGCCGTAAAGCCGGCGAAACACGTTCGGGCAGGGCGTCTAAGCGTGGAGGCGCCCGTAAGACCGATGCGGGTAGCCGCGCGGGTTGAAATCCCCAGCCGTAAAGCCGGCGAAACACGGTTGAGCGGGGCGCCTAAGCGTGGAGGCGCCCCGCAGTGACCGAGCGGGTTGAAATCCCCAGCCGTAAAGCCGGCGAAACACGGTTGAGCGGGGTGCCTAAGCGTGGAGGCGCCCCGCAGAGACCGATGCGGGTTGAAATCCCCAGCCGTAAAGCCGGCGAAACACGATCGGGCAGGGCGTCTAAGCGT
>CAXKVT010000173.1:22500-27500 GCA_964058875.1 Carex rostrata
ACTAAGCGGATGCGGCCACGCGTTGGGGAAAACTAAGCGGATACGGCCAAGAGTCGGTGGAAATTGGCCCGAAAACAGTCCAGCGGCAAGCGGAAGCGGCTAACGTTGGGCAAAACTGACCCGAAAACAGTTCAGCGGGGGAAAACTAAGCGGATGCGGCCACGCGTTGGGGAAAACTAAGCGGATACGGCCAAGAGTCGGTGGAAATTGGCCCGAAAACAGTCCAGCGGCAAGCGGAAGCGGCTAACGTTGGGAAAAAGTGACCCGAAAACAGTTCAGCGGGGGAAAACTAAGCGGATGCGGCCACGCGTTGGGGAAAATTAAGCGGATCCGGCCAAGAGTCGGTGGAAATTGGCCCGAAAACAGCCCAGCGGCAAGCGGAAGCGGCTAACGTTGGGCAAAAGTGACCCGAAAACAGTTAAGCGGGGGAAAACTAAGCGGATGCGGCCACGCGTTGGGGAAAACTAAGCGGATACGGCCAAGAGTCGGTGGAAATAGGCCCGAAAACAGTCCAGCGGCAAGCGGAAGCGGCTAACGTTGGGCAAAAGTCACCCGAAAACAGTTCAGCGGGGCAAATTTTTGAAATTTTTTTTGAAATTTTGAAATTTTTTTGAATTTTTGAAATTTTTGAAGTTTTTTTGGGTTTTTGGACTTTTTTTGAATTTTTGAATTTTTTGAATTTTTTTGAATTTTTTTGAATTTTTTGAATTTTTTTTGAATTTTTGAATTTTTGAATTTTTTTTGAATTTATTTGATTTTATAAATTTTTTGTGATTTTTTGAGATTTTTTTGAATATTTTACATGGGTGATTTCGACTTGGGGGATTTTCAGGGGGTGGTAACCCTGGGCGTGGCTAGAGCCTCAAAATGCATATTCCCCTATAGGGGGGCAAGGTTTTCAAAAATGGGTGCCCCCTCATGTACACGCGCGTGGGTGTACATGGCCCCGTCGGTGCCAGCGTGGGTGGAAAATGGCCCGAAAACAGCCCAGCGGCAAGCGGAAGCGGCTAACGTTGGGCAAAACTGACCCGAAAGCAGTATAGCTTGGAAAATTAAGCGGATGCAGCCAATTGTTGGCGAAAACTAAGCGGATACGGCCAAGTGACGGTGAAAAATGGCCCGAAAACAGTCCAGCGGCAAGCGGAAACGGCTAACGTTGGGCAAAAGTGACCCGAAAACAGTTCAGCTGGGGGAAATTAAGCGGAAGCAGCCAAGCGTTGGGGAAAACCAAGCGGATACGGCCAAGAGTCGGTGGAAAATGGCCCGAAAACAGTCCAGCGGCAAGCGGAAACGGCTAACGTTGGGACAAAGTGACCCGAAAACAGTTCAGCTGGGGAAAATTAAGCGGATGCAGCCAAGCGTTGGGGAAAACTAAGCGGATCCGGCCCAGAGTCGGTGGAAATTGGCCCGAAAACAGTCCAGCGGCAAGCGGAAGCGGCTAACGTTGGGCAAAAGTGACCCGAAAACAGTTCAGCGGGGGAAAACTAAGCGGATGCGGCCACGCGTTGGGGAAAACTAAGCGGATACGGCCAAGTGTTGGGGAAAAATGGCCCGAAAACAGCCCAGCGGCAAGCGGAAGCGGCTAACGTTGGGGAAAAGTGACCCGAAAACAGTTAAGCGGGGGAAAACTAAGCGGATGCGGGCACGCGTTGGGGAAAACTAAGCGGATGCGGCCAAGTGTCGGTGGAAATTGGCCCGAAAACAGCCCAGCGGCAAGCGGAAGCGGCTAACGTTGGGCAAAAGTGACCCGAAAACAGTTCAGCGGGGGAAAACTAAGCGGATGCGGCCACGCGTTGGGGAAAACTAAGCGGATACGGCCAAGAGTCGGTGGAAATTGGCCCGAAAACAGTCCAGCGGCAAGCGGAAGCGGCTAACGTTGGGCAAAAGTGACCCGAAAACAGTTCAGCGGGGCAAATTTTTGAAATTTTTTTTGAAATTTTTTTGAATTTTTGAAATTTTTGAAGTTTTTTTGGGTTTTTGGACTTTTTTTGAATTTTTGAATTTTTTGAATTTTTTTGAATTTTTTTGAATTTTTTGAATTTTTTTTGAATTTTTGAAATTTTTTTTTTTTTTTTGAATTTATTTGATTTTATAAATTTTTTGTGATTTTTTGAGATTTTTTTGAATATTTTACATGGGTGATTTCGACTTGGGGGATTTTCAGGGGGTGGTAACCCTGGGCGTGGCTAGAGCCTCAAAATGCATATTCCCCTATAGGGGGGCAAGGTTTTCAAAAATGGGTGCCCCCTCATGTACACGCGCGTGGGTGTACATGGCCCCGTCGGTGCCAGCGTGGGTGGAAAATGGCCCGAAAACAGCCCAGCGGCAAGCGGAAGCGGCTAACGTTGGGCAAAACTGACCCGAAAGCAGTATAGCTTGGAAAATTAAGCGGATGCAGCCAATTGTTGGCGAAAACTAAGCGGATACGGCCAAGTGTCGGTGAAAAATGGCCCGAAAACAGTCCAGCGGCAAGCGGAAACGGCTAACGTTGGGCAAAAGTGACCCGAAAACAGTTCAGCTGGGGGAAATTAAGCGGAAGCAGCCAAGCGTTGGGGAAAACCAAGCGGATACGGCCAAGAGTCGGTGGAAAATGGCCCGAAAACAGTCCAGCGGCAAGCGGAAACGGCTAACGTTGGGACAAAGTGACCCGAAAACAGTTCAGCTGGGGAAAATTAAGCGGATGCAGCCAAGCGTTGGGGAAAACTAAGCGGATCCGGCCCAGAGTCGGTGGAAATTGGCCCGAAAACAGTCCAGCGGCAAGCGGAAGCGGCTAACGTTGGGCAAAAGTGACCCGAAAACAGTTCAGCGGGGGAAAACTAAGCGGATGCGGCCACGCGTTGGGGAAAACTAAGCGGATACGGCCAAGTGTTGGGGAAAAATGGCCCGAAAACAGCCCAGCGGCAAGCGGAAGCGGCTAACGTTGGGGAAAAGTGACCCGAAAACAGTTAAGCGGGGGAAAACTAAGCGGATGCGGCCACGCGTTGGGGAAAACTAAGCGGATGCGGCCAAGTGTCGGTGGAAATTGGCCCGAAAACAGCCCAGCGGCAAGCGGAAGCGGCTAACGTTGGGCAAAAGTGACCCGAAAATGGATCAGCGGGGGAAAACTAAGCGGATGCGGCCACGCGTTGGGGAAAACTAAGCGGATACGGCCAAGAGTCGGTGGAAATTGGCCCGAAAACAGTCCAGCGGCAAGCGGAAGCGGCTAACGTTGGGCAAAAGTGACCCGAAAACAGTTCAGCGGGGGAAAACTAAGCGGATGCGGCCACGCGTTGGGGAAAACTAAGCGGATACGGCCAAGAGTCGGTGGAAATTGGCCCGAAAACAGTCCAGCGGCAAGCGGAAGCGGCTAACGTTGGGCAAAAGTGACCCGAAAACAGTTCAGCGGGGGAAAACTAAGCGGATGCGGCCACGCGTTGGGGAAAACTAAGCGGATACGGCCAAGAGTCGGTGGAAATTGGCCCGAAAACAGTCCAGCGGCAAGCGGTAGCGGCTAACGTTGGGCAAAACTGACCCGAAAACAGTTCAGCGGGGGAAAACTAAGCGGATGCGGCCACGCGTTGGGGAAAACTAAGCGGATACGGCCAAGTGTTGGGGAAAAATGGCCCGAAAACAGCCCAGCGGCAAGCGGAAGCGGCTAACGTTGGGCAAAAGTGACCCGAAAACAGTTCAGCGGGGGAAAACTAAGCGGATGCGGCCACGCGTTGGGGAAAACTAAGCGGATACGGCCAAGTGTGGGGGAAAAATGGCCCGAAAACAGCCCAGCGGCAAGCGGAAGCCGCTAACGTTGGGCAAAAGTGACCCGAAAACAGTCCAGCGGGGGAAAACTAAGCGGATGCGGCCACGCGTTGGGGAAAACTAAGCGGATACGGCCAAGCGTCGGTGAAAAAGGCCCGAAAACAGTCCAGCGGCACGCCGAAGCGGCTAACGTTGGGCAAAAATGGCCAAAAGCGGTGGAGCAGGGCGGTCTGAATCTATGCATCCACATAAAATGGGGGGTAAACCTGGGGGATTTCCAGGGGGTGGTAACCCTGGGCGTGGCTGGAGACCCAAAATGCATATTCCCCTATAGGGGGGAAGGATTTTTGGAAGAGGCAGCCCCTCATGTACATGCCAAGCGGGGTGTACATGGCCCCTGTGGGTGCCTCCGTCGGTGTAAAATGGCCCGAAAAACAAGATTATGTTACCCGAAGACACGATTATGTTACCGAAAAAACACGGTTGAGCGGGGGCAGTAAGCACGGTTGAGCGGGGGCAAAAAACACGGTTGAGCGGGGCAAAAAACACGGTGCAGCGGGGACAAAAGACACGATTTTGTTACCGAAAAACACGGCCCGTCGGGGGCAAGGAACACGAATATGTTACCGAAAAACACGGACCACGCGGGTTGAAATCCCCAGCCGTAGAGCCGGCGAAACACGGTGGGGCAGGGCGTCTAAGCGTGGAGGCGCCCGTAAGACCGATGCGGGTTGAAATCCCCAGCCGTAAAGCCGGCGAAAAGCGGTCGGGCAGGGTGACTCCGCGTGGAGTTTCGCCCGTAAGGCCGATGCGGGTAGCCGCGCGGGTTGAAATCCCCAGCCGTAAAGCCGGCGAAACACGGTTCATTGGGGCGCCTAAGCGTGGAGGCGCCCCGCAGAGACCGAGCGGGTTGAAATCCCCAGCCGTAAAGCCGGCGAAACACGGTTCATTGGGGCGCCTAACCGTGGAGGCGCCCCGCAGAGACCGAGCGGGTTGAAATCCCCAGCCGTAAAGCCGGCGAAACAAGTTCGGGCAGGGCGACTCCGCGTGGAGTTTCGCCCGTAAGACCGATGCGGGTAGCCGCGCGGGTTGAAATCCCCAGCCGTAAAGCCGGCGAAACACGGTTCATTGGGGCGCCTAAGCGTGGAGGCGCCCCGCAGAGACCGAGCGGGTTGAAATCCCCAGCTGTAAAGCCGGCGAAACACGTTCGGGCAGGGCGTCTAAGCGTGGAGGCGCCCGTAAGACCGATGCGGGTAGCCGTGCGG
>CAXKVT010000173.1:37500-42500 GCA_964058875.1 Carex rostrata
AAATTTTTTTTGAAATTTTGAAATTTTTTTGAATTTTTGAAATTTTTGAAGTTTTTTTGGGTTTTTGGACTTTTTTTGAATTTTTGAATTTTTTGAATTTTTTTGAATTTTTTTGAATTTTTTGAATTTTTTTTGAATTTTTGAATTTTTGAATTTTTTTTGAATTTATTTGATTTTATAAATTTTTTGTGATTTTTTGAGATTTTTTTGAATATTTTACATGGGTGATTTCGACTTGGGGGATTTTCAGGGGGTGGTAACCCTGGGCGTGGCTAGAGCCTCAAAATGCATATTCCCCTATAGGGGGGCAAGGTTTTCAAAAATGGGTGCCCCCTCATGTACACGCGCGTGGGTGTACATGGCCCCGTCGGTGCCAGCGTGGGTGGAAAATGGCCCGAAAACAGCCCAGCGGCAAGCGGAAGCGGCTAACGTTGGGCAAAACTGACCCGAAAGCAGTATAGCTTGGAAAATTAAGCGGATGCAGCCAATTGTTGGCGAAAACTAAGCGGATACGGCCAAGTGACGGTGAAAAATGGCCCGAAAACAGTCCAGCGGCAAGCGGAAACGGCTAACGTTGGGCAAAAGTGACCCGAAAACAGTTCAGCTGGGGGAAATTAAGCGGAAGCAGCCAAGCGTTGGGGAAAACCAAGCGGATACGGCCAAGAGTCGGTGGAAAATGGCCCGAAAACAGTCCAGCGGCAAGCGGAAACGGCTAACGTTGGGACAAAGTGACCCGAAAACAGTTCAGCTGGGGAAAATTAAGCGGATGCAGCCAAGCGTTGGGGAAAACTAAGCGGATCCGGCCCAGAGTCGGTGGAAATTGGCCCGAAAACAGTCCAGCGGCAAGCGGAAGCGGCTAACGTTGGGCAAAAGTGACCCGAAAACAGTTCAGCGGGGGAAAACTAAGCGGATGCGGCCACGCGTTGGGGAAAACTAAGCGGATACGGCCAAGTGTTGGGGAAAAATGGCCCGAAAACAGCCCAGCGGCAAGCGGAAGCGGCTAACGTTGGGGAAAAGTGACCCGAAAACAGTTAAGCGGGGGAAAACTAAGCGGATGCGGGCACGCGTTGGGGAAAACTAAGCGGATGCGGCCAAGTGTCGGTGGAAATTGGCCCGAAAACAGCCCAGCGGCAAGCGGAAGCGGCTAACGTTGGGCAAAAGTGACCCGAAAACAGTTCAGCGGGGGAAAACTAAGCGGATGCGGCCACGCGTTGGGGAAAACTAAGCGGATACGGCCAAGAGTCGGTGGAAATTGGCCCGAAAACAGTCCAGCGGCAAGCGGAAGCGGCTAACGTTGGGCAAAAGTGACCCGAAAACAGTTCAGCGGGGCAAATTTTTGAAATTTTTTTTGAAATTTTTTTGAATTTTTGAAATTTTTGAAGTTTTTTTGGGTTTTTGGACTTTTTTTGAATTTTTGAATTTTTTGAATTTTTTTGAATTTTTTTGAATTTTTTGAATTTTTTTTGAATTTTTGAAATTTTTTTTTTTTTTTGAATTTATTTGATTTTATAAATTTTTTGTGATTTTTTGAGATTTTTTTGAATATTTTACATGGGTGATTTCGACTTGGGGGATTTTCAGGGGGTGGTAACCCTGGGCGTGGCTAGAGCCTCAAAATGCATATTCCCCTATAGGGGGGCAAGGTTTTCAAAAATGGGTGCCCCCTCATGTACACGCGCGTGGGTGTACATGGCCCCGTCGGTGCCAGCGTGGGTGGAAAATGGCCCGAAAACAGCCCAGCGGCAAGCGGAAGCGGCTAACGTTGGGCAAAACTGACCCGAAAGCAGTATAGCTTGGAAAATTAAGCGGATGCAGCCAATTGTTGGCGAAAACTAAGCGGATACGGCCAAGTGTCGGTGAAAAATGGCCCGAAAACAGTCCAGCGGCAAGCGGAAACGGCTAACGTTGGGCAAAAGTGACCCGAAAACAGTTCAGCTGGGGGAAATTAAGCGGAAGCAGCCAAGCGTTGGGGAAAACCAAGCGGATACGGCCAAGAGTCGGTGGAAAATGGCCCGAAAACAGTCCAGCGGCAAGCGGAAACGGCTAACGTTGGGACAAAGTGACCCGAAAACAGTTCAGCTGGGGAAAATTAAGCGGATGCAGCCAAGCGTTGGGGAAAACTAAGCGGATCCGGCCCAGAGTCGGTGGAAATTGGCCCGAAAACAGTCCAGCGGCAAGCGGAAGCGGCTAACGTTGGGCAAAAGTGACCCGAAAACAGTTCAGCGGGGGAAAACTAAGCGGATGCGGCCACGCGTTGGGGAAAACTAAGCGGATACGGCCAAGTGTTGGGGAAAAATGGCCCGAAAACAGCCCAGCGGCAAGCGGAAGCGGCTAACGTTGGGGAAAAGTGACCCGAAAACAGTTAAGCGGGGGAAAACTAAGCGGATGCGGCCACGCGTTGGGGAAAACTAAGCGGATGCGGCCAAGTGTCGGTGGAAATTGGCCCGAAAACAGCCCAGCGGCAAGCGGAAGCGGCTAACGTTGGGCAAAAGTGACCCGAAAATGGATCAGCGGGGGAAAACTAAGCGGATGCGGCCACGCGTTGGGGAAAACTAAGCGGATACGGCCAAGAGTCGGTGGAAATTGGCCCGAAAACAGTCCAGCGGCAAGCGGAAGCGGCTAACGTTGGGCAAAACTGACCCGAAAACAGTTCAGCGGGGGAAAACTAAGCGGATGCGGCCACGCGTTGGGGAAAACTAAGCGGATACGGCCAAGAGTCGGTGGAAATTGGCCCGAAAACAGTCCAGCGGCAAGCGGAAGCGGCTAACGTTGGGCAAAAGTGACCCGAAAACAGTTCAGCGGGGGAAAACTAAGCGGATGCGGCCACGCGTTGGGGAAAACTAAGCGGATACGGCCAAGAGTCGGTGGAAATTGGCCCGAAAACAGTCCAGCGGCAAGCGGTAGCGGCTAACGTTGGGCAAAACTGACCCGAAAACAGTTCAGCGGGGGAAAACTAAGCGGATGCGGCCACGCGTTGGGGAAAACTAAGCGGATACGGCCAAGTGTTGGGGAAAAATGGCCCGAAAACAGCCCAGCGGCAAGCGGAAGCGGCTAACGTTGGGCAAAAGTGACCCGAAAACAGTTCAGCGGGGGAAAACTAAGCGGATGCGGCCACGCGTTGGGGAAAACTAAGCGGATACGGCCAAGTGTGGGGGAAAAATGGCCCGAAAACAGCCCAGCGGCAAGCGGAAGCCGCTAACGTTGGGCAAAAGTGACCCGAAAACAGTCCAGCGGGGGAAAACTAAGCGGATGCGGCCACGCGTTGGGGAAAACTAAGCGGATACGGCCAAGCGTCGGTGAAAAAGGCCCGAAAACAGTCCAGCGGCACGCCGAAGCGGCTAACGTTGGGCAAAAATGGCCAAAAGCGGTGGAGCAGGGCGGTCTGAATCTATGCATCCACATAAAATGGGGGGTAAACCTGGGGGATTTCCAGGGGGTGGTAACCCTGGGCGTGGCTGGAGACCCAAAATGCATATTCCCCTATAGGGGGGAAGGATTTTTGGAAGAGGCAGCCCCTCATGTACATGCCAAGCGGGGTGTACATGGCCCCTGTGGGTGCCTCCGTCGGTGTAAAATGGCCCGAAAAACAAGATTATGTTACCCGAAGACACGATTATGTTACCGAAAAAACACGGTTGAGCGGGGGCAGTAAGCACGGTTGAGCGGGGGCAAAAAACACGGTTGAGCGGGGCAAAAAACACGGTGCAGCGGGGACAAAAGACACGATTTTGTTACCGAAAAACACGGCCCGTCGGGGGCAAGGAACACGAATATGTTACCGAAAAACACGGACCACGCGGGTTGAAATCCCCAGCCGTAGAGCCGGCGAAACACGGTGGGGCAGGGCGTCTAAGCGTGGAGGCGCCCGTAAGACCGATGCGGGTTGAAATCCCCAGCCGTAAAGCCGGCGAAAAGCGGTCGGGCAGGGTGACTCCGCGTGGAGTTTCGCCCGTAAGGCCGATGCGGGTAGCCGCGCGGGTTGAAATCCCCAGCCGTAAAGCCGGCGAAACACGGTTCATTGGGGCGCCTAAGCGTGGAGGCGCCCCGCAGAGACCGAGCGGGTTGAAATCCCCAGCCGTAAAGCCGGCGAAACACGGTTCATTGGGGCGCCTAACCGTGGAGGCGCCCCGCAGAGACCGAGCGGGTTGAAATCCCCAGCCGTAAAGCCGGCGAAACAAGTTCGGGCAGGGCGACTCCGCGTGGAGTTTCGCCCGTAAGACCGATGCGGGTAGCCGCGCGGGTTGAAATCCCCAGCCGTAAAGCCGGCGAAACACGGTTCATTGGGGCGCCTAAGCGTGGAGGCGCCCCGCAGAGACCGAGCGGGTTGAAATCCCCAGCCGTAAAGCCGGCGAAACAAGTTCGGGCAGGGCGACTCCGCGTGGAGTTTCGCCCGTAAGACCGATGCGGGTAGCCGCGCGGGTTGAAATCCCCAGCCGTAAAGCCGGCGAAACACGGTTCATTGGGGCGCCTAAGCGTGGAGGCGCCCCGCAGAGACCGAGCGGGTTGAAATCCCCAGCTGTAAAGCCGGCGAAACACGTTCGGGCAGGGCGTCTAAGCGTGGAGGCGCCCGTAAGACCGATGCGGGTAGCCGTGCGGGTTGAAATCCCCAGCCGTAAAGCCGGCGAAACACGGTTGAGCGGGGCGCCTAAGCGTGGAGGTGCCCTGCAGTGACCGAGCGGGTTGAAATCCCCAGCCGTAAAGCCGGTGAAACACGGTTGAGCGGGGCGCCTAAGCGTGGAGGCGCCCCGCAGAGACCGAGCGGGTTGAAATCCCCAGCCGTAAAGCCGGCGAAACACGTTCGGGCAGGGTGACTCCGCGTGGAGTTTCGCCCGTAAGACCGATGCGGGTAGCCGCGCGGGTTGAAATCCCCAGCCGTAAAGCCGGCGAAACACGGTTCATTGGGGAGCCTAAGCGTGGAGGCGCCCCGCAGAGACCGAGCGGGTTGAAATCCCCAGCCGTAAAGCCGGCGAAACACGTTCGGGCAGGGCGTCTAAGCGTGG
>CAXKVT010000173.1:52500-53550 GCA_964058875.1 Carex rostrata
GGAAATTGGCCCGAAAACAGTCCAGCGGCAAGCGGAAGCGGCTAACGTTGGGAAAAAGTGACCCGAAAACAGTTCAGCGGGGGAAAACTAAGCGGATGCGGCCACGCGTTGGGGAAAATTAAGCGGATCCGGCCAAGAGTCGGTGGAAATTGGCCCGAAAACAGCCCAGCGGCAAGCGGAAGCGGCTAACGTTGTGGAAAAGTGACCCGAAAACAGTTAAGCGGGGGAAAACTAAGCGGATGCGGCCACGCGTTGGGGAAAACTAAGCGGATACGGCCAAGAGTCGGTGGAAATAGGCCCGAAAACAGTCCAGCGGCAAGCGGAAGCGGCTAACGTTGGGCAAAAGTCACCCGAAAACAGTTCAGCGGGGCAAATTTTTGAAATTTTTTTTGAAATTTTGAAATTTTTTTGAATTTTTGAAATTTTTGAAGTTTTTTTGGGTTTTTGGACTTTTTTTGAATTTTTGAATTTTTTGAATTTTTTTGAATTTTTTTGAATTTTTTGAATTTTTTTTGAATTTTTGAATTTTTGAATTTTTTTTGAATTTATTTGATTTTATAAATTTTTTGTGATTTTTTGAGATTTTTTTGAATATTTTACATGGGTGATTTCGACTTGGGGGATTTTCAGGGGGTGGTAACCCTGGGCGTGGCTAGAGCCTCAAAATGCATATTCCCCTATAGGGGGGCAAGGTTTTCAAAAATGGGTGCCCCCTCATGTACACGCGCGTGGGTGTACATGGCCCCGTCGGTGCCAGCGTGGGTGGAAAATGGCCCGAAAACAGCCCAGCGGCAAGCGGAAGCGGCTAACGTTGGGCAAAACTGACCCGAAAGCAGTATAGCTTGGAAAATTAAGCGGATGCAGCCAATTGTTGGCGAAAACTAAGCGGATACGGCCAAGTGACGGTGAAAAATGGCCCGAAAACAGTCCAGCGGCAAGCGGAAACGGCTAACGTTGGGCAAAAGTGACCCGAAAACAGTTCAGCTGGGGGAAATTAAGCGGAAGCAGCCAAGCGTTGGGGAAAACCAAGCGGATACGGCCAAGAGTCGG